>OY759185.1:14200000-14513148 GCA_963662085.1 Eupithecia inturbata
AATAAAATGCAAAAAGAAAATTTAAAAATATATTTAATTTTTTTTCACCTGAAGTCCATCGAGTGCCCCATATGTGCTATATGTCAAAAGATAGTAAAAAATAGGAACATTATTTATGCCGGAGGAAATAACGGGCACTCGCACGAGAGCCGAAAAATATCGATTTTCATGTTTTTCTCCATACAAATTAAAGTTCAAAAAATCTTTTCTGCGTCATTATCACCTAGGTTCATAAAATATGATATAGTTTGGGCTTCTAATAAGATTCTGTCTTGGTTTCCAATAAGAAAAAGCATGTTTAGAAAAAAAAAGTTCTATGTCTATAGGAAGGGCTTTTTCGATCCACTGTGCGCCGGGAGAATGGACTATATCTACGGATTTTACTAAGATCTATAGTAGGATGGGAACCCACCATTCTTGAGCAAAAGAAACCAAAGTTCACTGATAAAATGCAGGGCCTAAAATCAAATTTGATTCTACAGTGATTATACCCATGTAGTAGGCATAGATAAAATACAATTTAGGCTACTGCTGTAGATAGTGGTAATAACCTATCATTTGCAGCTTTTTTCCAGTTTGTGTAGGCACGAGATAGGTATGTTTTGGAATGGTAGTTCATACTCTTTCAGTACCCATGACAATCCCCCATCCCCGGGTTGCAGAGTCTGGACTGTGAATGGGTCATGAGGACATGAGATTATTGCAATGTACCTACCTACCATAAGAACTGTTAAACAAAGAATACCTACCATATGAACTGTTATACAAAGAATTATTAGGGTGAGCCTTTCCATGGGCCAAATATTAAGTATCTTTATGATTTGATTTCTTCAATGATGATCCAGATCAGATTGTCACTAACTTTCAACATATCTGAAGCAAACACAAGTTTATCCAGTGTCAAGAAAAGGAACATTGAAAAAAAAAAAACATTTTACTTCAGACAAGATAGGTATTTTGCTTGACCAATTTCATACCTAGTGGGTTGTAAGTTGTAATCTACCGGCTCCGGCAGAGGTAGGGATTTGTTTCATTATGTTAAAATTGCTGAACAGATAAACTTGTGCATACCTACTAGTTCTAGGTGTAGAGCTACTTTCTATTCAGAAAAGACGCTAGAAACAGAGTGTGAATGCTATGGTTCAATAATCTCTGTCGTGTTTTTCATGATGGACATACCTACTCGCTTTGAAAAGCCTCAGTTGAGGTGAAGAGTTGACAAGCCGCTTGTACGCCACCCTTCTTCAGCTTAGTCACTCACTGGTAGAAGCATGTTCATAATTATTTGTTTGTCAACAGCTTAAATGGGTGATCGTGGGCGAGGACGCGGGGCGCGGGGTCGCGCGGGGCGCGGGGCTGACGGGGCATCCGCGCCGCGGCGTCCGGGTGAGGCGCCGGTGCCCGCCCCGCAGCAGCCAGCGCCGCCCGGGCCGCGCCCGCAGCCACCCTCGGCTTGGGGCCCCCCGCCCGGGGCTCCCGTCCGTGCCGGCGCCCCCGCGCCCGCCTCTGGCACGGGCCGCGCCTCGCATCGCGAGACTCCCACAGTGCACCCGGGAGATGCCGACATACAGAAGCGGATGGCACAAGTGGACATAGGAGGTATGTATTGAAAGAATGAAAAAATATCTATTTGTTGGCTCGCACATCAAAAAGGTACACAATAATTATAAATAAAAAATAAAGCTATGTGAACCAAAAAGGCCTCAGCTTAATGTTGCTCAACAGAAAGTTGAGCAACGCTGGATTTCTGGCAGGACCTTTGGTGCGTGCGTGTCTACTCGGTTTACAGACTTAGACTTAGTACACCAAGAGGTAAGTAGTTTATGTACTTATTATAAATGCGTATGTAGTTATAGAATTGTTATTATATTGTATGTTATATATTTTTATAGGTAGTGTAATATATTATTATCAGTGATAGGAAAAGAATCGGAGACTTTCTTACACCAATATTTTTTTCGTCCCGTATCTTGTGATAGATTCAGGACGATAAAAAATATTGTTGTAATGTTGACATTACTTAGGTACATTAAAAATTAATGTTATTCTGAATAAGTAGGTCTATGTTTGCCTAAAGTTTGCGACTAGACATAATAAGTCGATACAACCACAAAATAAACTTAAAAATGCCTTGAAAAGAGTTAGATCTATTTATATATATAAAACTAAAACGGTAAAAGAAAAATAAAACACAGTGAATATTGTTGTAAAAAATACAGGTATATTTTAATTATTTTTCAACATATTTTGTATAATCATCTTATCATCTTTGTATGATATTCATGAAAACGCTAAAAAATACAGCCGAACATAAAATCTCCTCCTTTTTTCTATAAAGCAAAATGAAAGCATAAAACAAAATGTACAGACGGAATAACTTAAATTACGGCGAGTTGTTTTTTTCAATTTTCAAGAATAGATAACGAAATGGGCAGCGCGTATACCGTAAACATGAGGCCGTATGCGTTTTGTGGAAACTACCTGCTTTCTCGTACGCCCAAGATGACCTTTTTAAAGATTTATAAAGTTGAAGTGTGTTACTGAACAATGTGTGTCGGCCATTATTTTAATAATAACATTACGCAAATTTTGAAATAAACTTTTATATCGTAATCTTTTAGTACGATAAAAGACAAATACCTTTCGTTTTTAAAAATTAGTAGTCCTCTATCTCTGTCCAAAATACGTATAGAGAATGCTAAAATGAAGAAAATGTCTGTTTTATGTGTGTTTTATTTTAAATACAACGGCCGGAATATTTTTTTCAATTATACGATTTTAGAAACCTCAAGAAACGTGGACGAGAGCGAGCGAAAAAGCAGATATTTACTTCAAAACGTGTACGCCTTCTTTAAAAAGATTGCATTTGTTTACAAAATGTTCTCCAAAAAGAAAAAAATATGAAATTTTGTGATTATAACGACTCTGTATTATGTAATGTCTATATTATGTCTAGTCGCAAGCTTTAGGTAAACATAGACCTATACTACTTGTTCCAATTTTCAATGTATCTAAGTAATGTCTTATCTGCCCCAAGATACGGGATGAATAAAATAATGTTGTTTGGAAGTCTCCGATTCTTTTCACTATTCCTCGAAGTTTAGGTATATAAGCCCTACCTATTCCTATCACTGATTATAAGGGTTCGTGTGTTAGGCCCCCGGTGTGTGACGCCCCCGTCGTGGAGGCACCCGATTTCCAATTAAGTTATAACAGCCGATTTCGCCAAAATAAAAGTCATTTGTACCAGATACAGTCGACGAAAAAGTGTTTTTAAACTAAATATGTAAGTCATTAAATTTCACTGAAATTTATTATGAGTATGATGCGTTACAGGTGTAATTATCTGATTATGTAGGTATTTTATAACTAACAAATAATAGAAATAATTTTTAGGTTGTTGTTACAGTTTATTTTCTTAAATTACATTATTTTGTACCTTTTCAAACGAGCTGTCCGACCAAAATAGTTTTTGACAAAAACCAGATCGCTTTCTTATCTCTTTCGCGCAAAGAATTGAAACAATAGAGTTCAGGTAAACGGACTAATTGACAATGCTAATAGAGCGGTGGACACTATTTCTACCCCTTTCTCGCGGAAGTCAAGTTATTGTTGCAATAAGTTACTGATGATAAGAAAGTTGAGTCGGCCATCTCATCTCAAAGGTGTCATAATGCTGAGTGCCAACATAACTTATTTAAAAACGAAGTTAGAGTTGTTATGAAAACATTAAAAGAGGATGTTAAAACAAATTTCAGCTCCATACAACAAAATTTTAAAGCAAAAATTACCAAGTTACAGAGTATAATCAAACCCTGTACGGTTTGAAGAATACATTACATTACATTATGTATTTTAATGTTTAATTATTTTGTTAGCAATGTTGTAAATATTTAAGTAGATTCGCATATCATTTATTTGGTATTCAAAATTACATTTAGCAAGTACATAATAGGTACTTATATAAGAATCATCTTAATTTTTAAATATCATTTTTAAATTGTATCTTTACTTGTGATATTATTAGACAAGCAAATTGTTGTTTCGCCGGCATTATTAATAAATATTTATATTAAAAAACTAAGACTTTGAATCTCTTCATGTAGAAACTTATAATCATTTCTATAATTTAGGTTACACTTTGCTATCTGACTGTACTTTGGATAAAAATATTCAACTAATACTTTTTATCGCACTGAAACTCAATCGGGTGCCTCCACGACGGGGGTGTCACACACCGGGGGCCTAACCCACGAACCCGATTATTATACATAATGTAGTAAGGCTTCGATTATAATTGATTGAAGACTATAGGCTAAGGATTCAATCTTCTTTCTGTATATGCACACGAACCCCCTATGACAAATTTGTCTCTCTCCTAATAAGGTTTGCTGGAAGAGAACTCTTTTTAGGGTTAAGCTAATTATATGATAACTTGTAGCTAGTGACATTATAACAAATAAACAACACAAAAATACATACCTACCTGAATCATGATTTTTGTCAACCTATTGTATTAACAGAAATAAAGAATTTTGATTTGATTCTAGGTGCCTCTCAGGCCGGCGGCGGCGGCGGCGACGCGGCAAGCAGAGACATCGTCGGGCGCGGCAGCCGCCGCGGCGGCGGCAGGGTGCTCACCGACCAACCGCAAGTCGTCCTGCGCACAAGGCCCGCTGCACTGGATACCAAGCAGGGTAATTTTTAATTTATATCGTTTGTAGACCTTCGTTTGACCACAATCTCAATTCATGGTAAGTGACGATGTACCACGGAGTTCTAGAAGACACCTATTAACTCTATAATCTTGAAGAGATCCAGGTTGTGATTGGATAGAAAAGCAGAAGCAGGCAGCGAGATCCAAACCCTAGCGGTATGAATGATAGGATAGGGAGAAGGTAGAGCAGAACCGCTTAGTACGTGTGGAAGGTTCTCCACAAGTTAACTATGTGTTATTCTAAGTGACGATGCTATTCTCATATCTCTTGAGAGTAAGCATCCACCAGCAGCGGCCAATATGCAACTCCGCGATCCACCGGAAGAGAGTGATGAACACGACCAGCCAGGACGTGCTTAAAGCTGTCATGTCTTTCCAAAGTGGCTCTGCCAGCGGCCTGGATGCTGTGACTCCCCAGCATCTAAAAGATCTTCTGTCTGGTGGGTCTGGCCATGCAGGTGAAGTTTTTCTGGAGGACTTGACAGTTCTAATCAACCTGGTGATGTCAGTCAGGCCGAGTTAACGGCGAGATCACAGAACTCCTATACGGTGTGAACCTTTGCGCCACAACCACACAGTACAGTCTACATTCCAGCCCGATGTTCAGAAGTTTTAGCATGAAGAATACATTAAAACAAACTTTTGCATATATGAGTACATATAATACCCATTAGTGTGCCCACAAATTTGGGGGCCCTCATAGCTCCTTGGCTTCCCACTGGGAGGGTACTCCTCCACCTTCCTTGCTTCAATAAAACAATGAAAGAATATTGGGTATATAATATATTCTTCTTACTTCTAGGTGTGCTGGTAACGAAAACACATTTCAAAACTTTTGTATGGAGGGTGGCGATTTTTTTTTTATTGCTTCGCACATGTAATTTTATATATTTGGACAGAGGACACTAAAAATAAATAATGTTCTACATCATCAGGTTTTTGACATTATGAAGTAATTCGTTATTTTCATTAATGAATATCTCAGAAACCTGACGCTCTAGGACAGGACTTCCCAACCGGTGGGGCGTGCCCCCCTGGTGGGGCGTAGAGAGATCTTAAGGGGGGCATGAAGTGTTCGGATATTTTAATCCAATTACTTAACATTGTTTATGATATTTATAAAGCTCTTACAAACATAACAAGTCGCGCCACCTTGTTCCAATCGGCCGAACTAACTGCTAAATCACTATGTTCGATACGGTCTAATTTTGGATAAAACGCTTTCTGCTTAATTCAAAAGTTGCCACTCTTGCGTTGCGAATACTTCTGCCATTTTCCTCGACTTACTTGTGTAAAACCGGATTTTCAGCATTAGTGCAGATTAAGACAAAACAGCGAAATCGTCTTGCAGTCGATAGTGATTTGATGATAACTCTGTCAAAGACTGAACCTGATATCGACCAACTGGTTCAAAAACTGCAGGCACAAACATCGCATTAATAAAATAATCATTATTATTTTCTGTTTTAGTTAGTAACACTAAATAAATAAGTGATTTAACTCTCGTGTGAAATACATGTTGTAAAAATAATTTGTCTTTTTTATATAGAATCAATAAAGGAAAATATAGAGGGGCATGGAAACATTTTACAATCCGAGGGGAGGCACCATGCATAAAAGGTTGGGAAACCCTGCTCTAGGACATTATTTTATGACCTTTTTTATTTGTTTTAACATTTATTATGAGCGGCGATTTTGAAAAAAAAGAAAACAAAGTCGTGATCGATATTAGGGCCAAAATCTTCAAATCCCTTTACTGATTCACAAAACAAAAAAGAACCATATAAACCGAAACTTTTGTGTGATAGTGTCTTAGTGTTAATTAATATGTACTCTAGCCAAGTTCCATTATCCTAGGTGAGCACAAACGCGACGCTTTTGCGCTTTTGAGAAACAATACAAGAACTTAGTTGTTTGTGGACTAGCTGTATTCTAAGACATAATTTTTGTAGGTACCTACGGCGCACCCATCGACCTACTTGCCAACTACTTCACGGTTGAAGCAACCCCGCAGTGGGCTCTGTACCAATACCACGTGGACTTTGACCCGCCGGAGGACTCCACCTTTGTGAGGAAGAAGCTGCTTCGCGTACATGCGAATGTGTTGGGCGGGTAAGTCCTTGCAGTTTATTGTGTTCTGTTACATAGAATGTATTTTTTGTTGGATTATGCACTATTGTTATTTAGAATTACGGGGGTCATGCACCAAAAAACTGATTAAAAAAAAAAGTCCTTGCAGGATATTAAGAGCATAGTAATAATAATAACGCTGGACATCGTCTAGCCCCAAAGTAACTTAGAGTATATAACCCACGTTAAACGTTAGGCTTGGAATTAATTCATAACCTAACTGTCAACCGCCCCAGCAGCCAGCGGCGTGGTTTGATTCCCGCCTCGGGACAAATGTTTGTGCGTCCTTCAGATTTTTGTTCAGGGTGTTCTGAGTTTTTCCTATGTACCTATAATAAAACAAGATCCGTCAAGTGCGAGCGTGACTCGCGCGCCAAGGGTTTCGACCGAATGTCATGTATACCAATATGTACTATAGGTACTGGTTAGACTTTGCTATTTGATGAATACCAAAAAGTTAAAGGTACATTTCAGATGTATCGGTTTGCAAACTTCGGGGCAAAATTTTCGAGTTTTTACAAAATATTTCAAAAAGTATGAAACCTACGGAAGTTTCAAAAACTTTTTTTTTCTTTTAAATTTCACGTTATTTGCTGCTGTTGTTGCTGAGATATTAAAGACGGGAAAGAGGACAGAAAAAGTGATGCCATAAGGGTTTCGAAACCGTTCTCCGATCTTCGAAACCCTAAAAATGTCTATAAATGTATTTGTATAAACATAAAATATATTTCTTAACAGCAAATTAGGCACTAATTAGACCGAGGTAGCATTATATGGCTATTTTAAGATACATTATTAAGCAAAAAAAAAAAATAGTTTTTGCTAAGGCCGCAATTTTACTGATAGATCTCACACTAGGTTGAGCCTGTGTCGTGTTGTGAGGTCATTGCTGATGATGATGTTATCTTGTACCCATTTAGCTTGGTGCTAGATAATGCTGTTGTGATTTATCATTGACTTGTATATTCCAGGAACATATTTGATGGAACTGCCATGTACACTGTAAAAAGATTACATCCGGACCCGCTTGAGGTCTATTCAGATAACATCAACGGAGAACGCATCCGCATCCTGATCAGGGTATGTTTATAATCTTCCAACTACTGGCCTGTTACCTATTTTATCATGTGTTTTTAATAACCTAATCTGTTTTCAGTTGATTGGTGTCCTGTCGCCAGGGGACTACCATTACATTCAGGTGTTCAACATTATTATCAGAAAATGTTTTAATCTCATTAACTTGAAACTGATCAACCGCGATTATTTCGATCCTTTGGCTAAAATTGACATCCCAGAGTTCAAACTGCAAATTCTTCCTGGTTATAAAACCACGATTAATCAGTATGAAAACAAACTCCTCATGGTAGCGGAAATCGCGCACAAAGTAAGTCTTTTAACTAATACTAATATGCCTTTTCTTGTGGTGTCCAATTGTTACTATAATGTTAAAAAAAATAATTATCATTTTAGGTTCTGAGAATGGATACTGCACTCCAAATGTTGAATGAGTACGCCTCCACCAAGGGCAGTTACTACAAGAAGGCTTTTACGGAAGATATCATTGGTTTGTAAACTTATCAAATACCATAATACTAATTTTGTTTGACATTGTTTATTTAAATTGACTATCATACATTTTTATTTTATTTTTTGACATGTTCATCTTCAGCTGACATTAATTAATTAACTATTTTATTTTAAATTAAATTTCATAATTTAGCATTGATTAGAAGTGATAATATTGGAAATAAATTATAAAATTGCATGCTTTTAAGTCAAATAAAAACGTATTGGATTGTTAGTAAGTTTTCACATGTGTAATGAAATGTTTGTACGCCTAAGCGGCAGAATTCAGTGATCTAAAATAAGTCTTATGTACCGACTGTAAAATTACCTGATTCACAAACAATAAATGAATTATGAATTATTATGAATTATAATTTTATAACAGACTTTGAAAAAAGAAGGTTCTATTCGGCTGTATGTATGTTCATCGATTTCTCCGTCATTTATGATCCGATTTGGATGATTCTTTTGCAGTTGTATAAAATTTATTCCCCCTCGGGAATACATTTTATACAACTGCAAAAGAATTAGTATTTATCCCCCAAAACACAAAAACAGTTATAAAATAGCCCTTAGCAAAAAAACAAAATCCTGTTTTAGGTTTTTCGAATCAATTAAATTATTGTGCAAACTTTCTTTTTTCTGTTTTATAGGTAAAATTGTAATGACCGATTACAATATGAAGACCTACCGAATTGACGATATCGCTTGGAATGACACCCCAAGCAACACCTTCAAAATGCGAGATGCTGATGTATCTTACATCGACTACTACAAGACGGTAAAAATGTATTTACAGACTTACTAAATTATTTTGCATAAAAAAATAAAAACCATGTTTAACAACTACTACTATCTATAAAATAGAACGGATACGTTTATCGCGTATAAGTGCCGTCAAGGACGTGATTATCAAACCTTCGTCGAATTTATATTGTCTAACAGCGGTAGGGCAGCAGCTTCCTTCTGTGTATTATTCAACACCACTGTGAACACTAATTCATCTACCAAATGTGGTGAGTGACCCCCTCATTTGTGAACATGCATGTTCAGCAGTGGACGTATGATATCCTCCTAGCCGAATCTATGCTGTGGCGGGCAGTCTCTATAGAGACTAGCACAAGTGTGTGCGCATATACAGACGCACCCTCATAATCCGACGGGGCGGCAGACCGACACGGCCGGCAAGAGGTCAGGCGCAGGAACAACGACTTAAGCACTGCGCACATTAATCCAACGCCGCTAGCGCACAGCACAAAAATGGGCTTAAACTCGTTATCTTTAGATACATTTTACAGTGAAAAAATAGCTTCCCAAAAGCTTTAAATGAGTGGTTGCGAGCAGTCTGTCATATGATACCGTCAATGTGAAATGCATCTAAATGTTACTATTTAAAGCCCATATTTGAATGCACATTTTCGTGCTGACCTGTAGCGGTGCGCTCCTGCTCTGCGACATCTTCCTGACTCCAGGCTGGACCTATTGGACCTATCTGTGCTTATGAAGCACATATTTTTGCTACCATTTGATAATTCAAAACCTTACCTTAACTTACAGAAATACAATATAAACATAAACGACCGCGGACAGCCGTTGTTGATCTCCCGTTCCAAGGAGCGCGACATCCGCGCCGGCCTGCCGCCGCTAGTGTACCTGGTGCCAGAGCTGTGCCGTCTCACCGGCCTCTCCGACGACATGCGAGCCAACTTCCGGCTGATGTCCTCGCTCGACCAGCACACTAAGATCGGACCAGACAAGCGCATACAGAAGCTGCTGTCCTTCAACAGACGGTTCACGCAGAACAAGGATGTAGTCAAGGTATGTAGTTAGAAGACTTCTTTGAAAAATTGCCAAATGCTGGATATGCTTAGATCTAGCATAAATGCAGCTGGAGTGCAATCCCTTGTCCAAATAAAAAAACGGAACCCTCACAGTTTGTTTTTGTCAGATTCTTTGTGTGAAACGGAATACTCACCACATTGTTTAACCCATACACAGTGCAACCATATTGCTTGTTCTATTGAATTTTCGTTTGCAGGAATTGGGCACATGGGATTTGAAGCTCTCAAACGACCTGGTGAAAATCAAGGGCCGCGTGCTGCCCCCTGAAAATATTCTCCAGGGAAATGGTGCCCGCTACGTCGGCTCCGTAGACACTAGCGAGGGCTGGACCAGAGACATGAGGTATGGAAACAAACTGCAGCTGCAACCTCATCAGTACATAATATCATAAAACTAAGTCCCCACCGCGTTTGTCGTCTGAACGCGATAAACTCACGAACTACTGAACAGATTTTCATAATAGTTTCATTAAAATGTTACCAATGTTTCATGCGGAAGGATTTTGTGTAAATTGACTAAAATATGATGATGATTGTGTGAAAACATCATGCCGGCTGGAGCTTTAATGGAAACTTGGCGTCGACCAATAGAGATAAATAAAAACAATGTACATAACCATTATGGAATTATTCCTGTTATAAAGATGTATAAACCTGCTCTGCTACCTGTGTGAAGCTGGTGTGGGTTGCTAGTAAAACTAATATGACGTTGAGGTAACATGTATAGTGTACTGGTTCCAGGTCTAAAAACCTATTCACGATTGCACCACTGTCTTCTTGGGTGGTGCTGACCCCGGAGAGATTGCGCAGAGATGCAGAGTCCTTTACTGATATGATCATGAAAACTGGCGCAGGATGCGGTTTTAGAATGCCTAAACCGGAAATGAGTAAGTTTGTACAAATATAAATATTGATATTGGATGGAGGCTAGGTGGTTAGACTAGCAGCCTCAACCTGTAGAAATTTATATATTGTTGTTGGATGGAGGCTTGGTCTTTAGACTAACAGCCTCCATCCAAAGGGCCCATCTGTGGCCTAGTTGCAAAAACAAAGTGTCTCTGGGTAGTGCCTATGCCCAGCTGTGGACGTCGCGCGTCGTTTGGCTGAGATAATGATGATTGTAGAAATTTTAGTGCAGGTTGATTTACTCATTTGTGAAATATTTATTTTCAGTTTCAATGAGGAATGACTCAGCTCTTGAATATGCCAACACATGCGAACAAGTAATCGCTAAGAAAAACCCAGCATTGATTATGTGCTGTTTGATGAAGAACACTGCCGATCGGTAAGTCTTGATACATATTACTTTGTCCACATCATAAATCAGTCTCTTGAGACCGGTTTTTTTCCTACTTTGTGGAAATCTGCTAATGTCGTCCCTTTGACTAAAGTCTCCAATTCCTCCTCTATTTCTCAACTAATAAGACCTATCTCGATTCTCCCTGTCTTTTTAAAATCTTTGTGAATGTAGTCCAAAAGCAACTTTCTGTTTGTTAATCGTAATAGTCTTTACCAATCAGGCTTTTGTCCTGGTCACAGCACTGTGGGTGCTCTGACTAAAATATCCGATGACATACGCTTGGCCATTTCCAATAGGCAGGTTACTGTACTTGTGTTGTTAGATTTTAGTAGTGCTTTAAACTCTGTCGATCACGATGTCCTTCTTGCAGTTCTCTCTTCCCCTAATGTCACTCCCTCAGCAGTTGCTTGGTTTCGTTCTTATCTCAGGTCGCTCGCAGCGTGTGCGCCTTGATGATTCATACTCGGATTGGTGTAACATTTTAGGAGGGGTGTACCACAAGGCAGTGTGCTTCACCTCTCCTCTTCTCAATCTTCATTAACTCCGTTACTAAAGTAATTCCTTCTAGCTATCACCTCTACCCAGACCAGCAAATTTACCATCATTTTAAAGTGGGTGACATCTCTGAAGGTGTTGATAGCATTAACTTGGATCTATGTAAACTGTGGTAGTCATTTTATGTTGAAATTCTTAGCTCTATCTCCTATTCCGTCTATTACTTTGGCCGATAACATTATTATATTATTTTAATTTAAGTATGTTTATTATATGCATATGTATTGTGTAAAAAGTTAACTACTATTAAATTAATTGTCAGTTTATCTTGTTCGATTCATTGTTTTTGTACACTTCCTCTACCTGTTCCGTCGCCTCTCCTATAACTCAAAAGGTTTGCTGGAAGAAAACTCTTTCAGGGTTAAGCTCGCCTATGTACATATCCTATTAAATAAGTTCATGCTTATGTATTATTGTGTACAATAAAGAATTACAGAATTGTATTATTGAATGTTGATTTTCTACGTAAACTCGAATGACCTGGTAATTAATTTAGCTGTGTGGTGCCACTCTTCCCGCGGGTATCGTAGGAGGCGACTAAGGTTTATCCACCAGGGGGCAGTCAGCAGCGCCTCCTGCAGAACCATCCTCAACCAGCGTGCCCTGCGTGCCCACGCATTATGGGCAATATGATAAAAGCTAATCAGGGGAAGGCCTGCGTCAAGGAGTGGACCAGTATAAGTTGTAGATGATGACCAAATAATCTCAAGAAGGCTTATACAAGACAAGAAGAGTTTTATTAGAATTAATTATCAAGACTTACACCTGAATATTTTCAGATATGAGGCCATAAAGAAGAAATGTACCGTGGACCGCGCGGTGCCCACACAAGTTGTCTGCGGCCGTAAAATGACAGGAAAGTCTGCCATGTCTATTGCTACTAAAGTAGCAATACAGATTAACTGCAAGGTATCAAACCAGTAATTTACATTACAGCTTACTAATATTCATTTTATAGCATTTACAGTTTCACTCTCACACTCATTATACTCACCTGATGATTCCAGAGCTAGGAGTGGTAGGAGCTAAAAATAAATAATGTCCTAACGTAAATTCCGCCGTATTAAACTACCAACAATCCTGGCTGAGGACCTTGTACCTTATTTGTCAAGATAAAATTTAATATCTAAATAATAATTCTGCCGACCACAGTAAAGTAATCAAAATATTAGAATCATTT
Source organism: Eupithecia inturbata (assembly GCA_963662085.1). Taxonomy (NCBI): domain Eukaryota; kingdom Metazoa; phylum Arthropoda; class Insecta; order Lepidoptera; family Geometridae; genus Eupithecia; species Eupithecia inturbata. The sequence continues at coordinate 14,213,290 of OY759185.1, forward strand.
GCAAAAAAATTACAGATTTGTTTTGTCTACCACTTTGATTAGTTGTGATTTAAAATATCTGTTCCCGTATTTTTTTTTACTGTCTATCTCTTTGTGTGTATTAAACGCAATGTAAATCAAATTAATAAATAATTTCAGGTACATTTTCAATTAAATTTTCACAAAACAATTATGTTTAGAATTTGTCTCCATTCAAATTATCTGTGTCCTTTATTCGGCATACTACTTTGTGAGTAATAATTTCGGTACCAAAATACACTTTAGAGTTATAAGTTAAAGTTATGCGCCTTGCCAAAACCACGCTTACCTAAATTTCACACAGATCATACTATAATCTTTCGTAAAATTATGAAAATACATGTAAATACATGGTAGAATAACTGCAGTTTAGTAGGTTTTCATTTAATTCAAATGACGGTGTGTAGGCTGACGCCTACACTGTGGTCCCTTCACCTCCGCCCGCCATTACCTTTTATTTTGCTGTTATGTGCTATTTCCGAATTTGAAATTTGTTTTTATGCTTACTGACGCTATCACACCAAGGATAGTAAGTATTTTTTCTGCTAATATAATAGCCCTTACTTTTTCCTTTTACTGATTTTATTGACGAATCTATTAACAGACAACGCAAACAATTTGAAAATGACTGATTAGTTGTGCCAATCAAAGTATATATTTAAGTTTTCTGTCCAATATACATACATAGTTATTTTACTAACCAATTTAGGTAATTGTGCTGACCAAAGCAGCTTTTATAAGCTAACCGTATAAATGATATCCTTTTATATGGTTCGTTTGCGTTGTACAGTTAGGCGGCGCGCCCTGGTCCGTGGAGATCCCTGTCCCGAACCTCATGGTGATCGGATTCGATGTCTGCCACGACACCCGCTCCAAGGAGAAGAGCTTCGGAGCCTTCGTCGCGTCGCTGGATAAGAGTATGAGCCAATACTATAGCGCTGTCAACGCACACTCTTCGGGCGAGGAGCTGAGCGCGCATATGGCAATCAACATCGCGACAGCCATGAAGAAGTTCAGAGAGAGGAATGGTTTGTTCATTTCTACTAATAAAGCAAAATAAATTGATTTTAATTGTTCTCACTTTTTGAGATGGGGAGGTTTATGGCCAAATCCGAAACCAGAGTTAAGAGAATAATCGTGAGAGGAAGGTTATCTCAATTTATGACAAAACGAAAACTTTTATATAACAATAAGTAGTTTCTAATTTGGCTAAACTATAACACTGATTTTTTTGTAATAAGAACCAATAAGTCAAAGTTGCTCAAAAAACATCACATTATTATTGGAATTTTGCATTTACCATCATCCCATCCGTGCGACCATATTATTATTAGGGATGCAACGATACCGATGCCGATAATCGTAAACCGCAGGTTATCGTTATTTTTGACGATCTTCGGTATCGTACAAAGTATTACGATTCATAACGATTCTTGAAACTTTGGTTTGATGTTATATTTTGCGTGAAAAGGAATGCAAGACAGTAAGAATAATGGGAACTCGCTATGGTGATATAGATCATTTGCTGTTGAACATGAAAAAGAGAGATTGCATCAAGAAATAGAGTTGGATGCCTCTACCACATCATGCACCAACCAAATTCAAATAAATACTGGAACCTACTTATAACAACATAGAATGTTTGTCAACAGATAATATCTGACAAAGAGTTTGAAGAACCTCTATCACTCTTTTTAACAAGTGAGTTTTCTTTATGTGTTTAGAATTTCAGATACCACCTAATAAATACCTATACCTTATAAATAAGTAAAATCGGTAGGTACATAGAAAATATATTTTTTTAAACTGCAATGCATCAAGCTGAGATGAAGATGACTAATACTTATTACTTAGTTTAGTTAACAAAATATTGTTATCCACAGCTGGTTTAATCCACATGGATATAAAAAACAGACAGAAACCAGAAAAAAAATGTTTTTTTAATAACAATTTACCATAAATTAATTATATAATTATATTATGTCATTTAGTTAGATGGTAAATTTTCATTTTATTTTAAACTCTCACTTTACCAAATTGTACCTATTCTTTTAATTTATTTGTAAGACTTTCTTAAGTGCAATGTAATGTGCCTATGAGAAAAAAATTTATGAAACTGAAACTATCTGTTTTATTAAATGTAAAATAAATTAATCGTAATGCATTCGTAATCGTAATCGCTATTACGATGCATTCGTCATTCGTATCGGTATCGTAATAGAAATATCGTTGCATCCCTAATTATTATATATTTCAGAAATATCCAACCACAATGGCGGGTGGGTGGGTTATGCATGCATTATGCCACTTTATAAAAACATCATTAATTTTCAGGAGTGCTGCCTGGACGCATTTTTATATACAGAGATGGCGTCGGCGATGGTCAGATTCCATATGTGCACTCTCATGAGGTAAAAATAACAATATTATATATAATTAAGGCTGTGACGTTCGCGGCGTAAGAATCGACCCCTCTCCTCAACTCAGCCCGTGGATGTCGTAAGAGTAGACTAAGGGAACCAACCAGAGGAAGGGCAGCAGCATTCTTAAGTGAATTTGTAATACCTGCAATCTAGGCCCGTATTTTATGTCTCGTCAATCGTCATAAATCTCGGTCACATTTCAAATAAGACAATGAGTGTGTACTTACTAGGGCTTGCAAATATTCGAATATTCGAATTTTTTTCGGGTACTAGTCGAATAATAATTGAATATTATTCGAATAATAGTAAATTGTTATAATGACGTCTTCTTTTATTATTTTATGTATTATTTGACAAAATAACACATTAAAATTAACAAAATGATGTGTCGCTGTATCGAGTCAGGCGATTTACACGCACAATCAACCACAAATTCTTAGTAAAAACAGTCTTCAAAATCTAGGTAGTTGGTATTTTAACAATATCTACAATAAAATTTTACACAGTATCAAGTAGATAAATAAACACGGTAAGTAACTGTAACACGGTAGTAATTAAAATGGCATTTTATAAAATTTATGTTTTAATAATTTAAAAATCATGAAAGTGCATTGTTTCGCACATAATTTGGTCAAGATCTCAGGAACCCTGCCGTCTATTGAAAAGACTTATGTTTTGATTAATAGGTTAATTCCTATTTTTTTGGTTCTTTTAACCAGTTTCTTCATAAGCTGTGTAGTTTTCTTGTAAATAAGCAAAAACATGATTTTTACGCTTATGCCGTTCTTAAAACGTATGCTCTGTCCCGCTCCTATTAACGCAAAATCCTATGCCAATTATTTTCACTAAATGGCGCGCATTACGCCCTAATTCTAATTCTAAGTGGGGGAACTGGGTTCTGCACGGACATCTTGCATGGGAGTGTATTGTGCATTGTCCCCCTGGCTAACCAGGCTCTAACTAGCCCAGCTCCTTGAAGTACCGGAGCAGGACTTTTGGTGACTGACTGCTTCGTTTCAGCTTCTGTGGGTGTAGATGGGGCTGATGCCTCAATGAGACTCTTCAGCCCCGTCTTGTGTCTGGCCTCCTCTGTGGCCGTGCACGTACTTACGAATTTATGGTGGTGACTAAGTTTGTTCTAGCGTTTGATGGCGGACCATGACTGTATACAGTCATAGGCTAAGCTGTGCCTATGGCTGTATACAGTCATGGTCCGCCCAGTTCTAACCTATGGTGCTATAGTACTATGTAGCCTAGAACTATGTTAGTCACCATGGTGACTAAGCTTGGCTTGAGCTAAATCTGGGGCTTGAGGCCCCAGTCCTTGCGCACCGCCCACGTGTATTGCCATAAGACGTTTGTGGCTTTTGATATATTATTATTATTAACTCATTCAATTCAGATAATACATCCATAAAATATGAAAAATGTCACAATAAAATTAAAATAAAATCTTAGCTTAAATAATGTGATGAATTAAATTAAACAGGTTTTAGATTAAATTAGAATTACATAAATAACATTAATAACATAACACAAATACACACTTACTAACCTAACTTAAAGCCTAAATGGAGCTACTCCCTATTAATATCATCATCCACTTATTTTGGATGGGACAGTCCAGACGAGACATAATCATTTGTAGGATGCTGTTGCTACTGGCTCGCGCGCGCTGTGATAGGGATGCGACTTTTTTGCGAATGATCGCGTAAAAGTCGTCCGTGCGCGCCTCCGCGAACATACCAGATGCGCTGCAAAAGCGAGGCAGCCGCATCAGCATCCTGAAAATGTTGTTGTACTGAATGCGAAGAGCGCTGGCTGCGCGGCGGGTACAGCTAAGCCACAGGTTGCTCGAGTAGAACGACTGACAGTATGCCTTAAATAGCGTCACTTTCACTTCACTCGAGCAGCGTGCGAATCTACGCGCTATCATGTTCCCCCGTACGGCCAGAGCTCTACGCTCCCTCTCAACATCTCCATCATCACATAAAGAGTCATTGACTACATGTCCTAAATATTTAACCGTACTAACTACCTTTAGAGCCGCACCACTGAGAACTATAGGCGGAACATAGGCTGGCCTTACATTTCCACTTTTAAATATGAGGATTTCACTCTTTTTGGCGTTGTATGTGAGCCCATGTTCATCCGCGTAGCTCTCACAAATTTTTATAAGTTTTTGAATAGAGCCCACCGATGGACCCAGCAACACCATATCGTCAGCGTAACTTATGTTGCTTACACAAACATTATCAACAATACAGCCAGTATGGGTATTGCTGAGCTCAACGATGAGTTCATTAATATACAAATTAAATAACAGCCCCGAAGTACTTCCACCCTGCCGAACTCCGCACTCCAAGGCATACTCCTCTGATAAAGCGCCTGCCCATCTCACCTGGTTTTTTTGACACTTGTACCAATACCTCATGAAGGAAACAACTTCACCCGGTACACCCGAGCTACCCAGCTTTTCCCAAAGCCTGTGATACAGAACTGTATCAAAGGCCTTGGAAAAATCAAGGAAACAGGCGTAAACGGGGGTCTTCCTGTCAGTATAGTACCTGACAGCTTGCTTAAGAGACAAAATCGCACTCTCTGTAGACAGCCCGGCCCTAAAACCAAACTGAGCATCGTGCAGCTTGACATGTTGCAAGAGAATGTTATTAAGCAAGCTGTCAAGCACCTTCGCGATGATGGTTGCTAGTGAGATGGGCCGGTAGTTGTTTTTATCTGACACATCTCCAGTTTTACACTTCACAATAGGTACAGCAATGGTTTTGTTCAATGTGTCAGGAAAGTAGCCATGGCATAGGCATAAGTTAAAGAGCATGGAGAGCACATTGGGAAGGTGAACACCTGCAAACCTCAAATGTTCAATACTGAGGCCGTCATGTCCAGGAGACTTACCCCTTTGCATGGTCTGAATGACTTTTCGTACTTCTCTCGCTGTAAAACTTACCGATCTCCTTTGCATGACGACCTCAGCCTTGACCTGCTCAGACATAGACGAGTCCGGTTTGGGTACCTTAAAATGCTTCCTGAAAAGATCAGCAATAGAGCTAGGATTTACTGCTTCATTTACTGTCACAGGGAGGCCAGGCTTAGCATTCATGTTATTTGTGTTCCTCCAGAAAAGCTTGAAGTCTTTGGCGTTATGTTGACTAGCAAGAGCATCCATCTTTATTTTTTTTGTTGTTGGTCTTGACACCACTAACTTATATAACATGATCTAGTTTGCCCACAGTAGTTTACAGTCTAGCCATACGCCCTCTTAACACAAAGTCATTTACGTGAGCGACAAAGACAGATCTAGACCGAACAGTCTCTTTAAATACGCGAATGCACTACGCAGTCACGCGCGGCACTCCCGAGTGTTTCCGAACCATATAACTTTGTCATGTTGTTAACCCGAACGACGTAAACTTGTATTGTCTTGTATGGATATATCGCACGAACTTTTGTGTGGCATTTTAAGCACCTAATGTGCTTAAAATGCCACACAAAAGTTTGTGCGAGTGTTCAGAGTTTGGTGTTATTGAGTTATATTGCATTGGTGATATTGCAATTTCAGTATTCGAATATTCGAATTATTCGAATGCAAGCCCTACTACGTACGTACATGGATGGAACCTGTCGGTGAGAGGACGAACGCCCGTGACATTCGACGAGAAGTCTCTGCGAGCATGTATCACCGGCAATACATATGTTCGTTTCTATTTAGCCTACATTCAACAACTTTCTTGCAGGTTGAGGAGATCAAGAGAAAACTGACTGAGATTTACGGAGGCGAAACATTCAAGATGGCATTCATCATTGTCTCAAAGCGAATCAATACGCGTATTTTCACTGCCAACGGGCAGAACCCGCGGCCGGGAACTATAATCGACGACGTAGTGACGTTGCCTGAGAGGTAAGATAAGATAAAGATAGTAAGTTATGATTTCATTCAGTTCAGTGTAGCTCAATTGCTTATTAGAGCACTGCCTGTTACATACAGGGTGCCCCATGCATCGTCGATCTAACGGAAAGGGGATTAGGGGGTAACCAACCTACATCAAAATAAAAAAATCGTTTAGCATGTGGTTAAATTGATGCCTGGAACGTCCTGTCAAGAATACGGGTCCAAGTCCCGTTAGAAGCTAATATAAACCTCTTCAAGAAGCATTGTATGCTTAATGCACTGATCATGCTTGAGAGCCCATAAAAATAAAATGACATTTACAACTAAACCTTTGTTTTAGGTATGACTTCTACCTCGTATCCCAAAACGTACGCGAAGGCACAATAGCGCCTACGTCGTACAATGTGATTTACGATACTACATCGCTTGGAGCTGACAAGGTTAGTAAGATAGTTATTTAAATGCCATTCTGGTAACTCATAATGAAAAGATGCTCTCTGGCTGATTTCGCAGGTGTGTGGGTTGTTTGCCACCAAAGCGTTGTTGAAATCCAGATGCGGTGCCATTTTTGAAGAAATTTATATAACGAAGCGCATGGAGATGTTACATTTGTGGCGCATGACTGTAACAGAAATCGGAAATCAATCGCTTTTATACACTACTAGGTTAACTAAATAATCTCTTAGTCAAATCAAGTTTTAAACTATACATTATTTTCAAATAAGATATAAAGTGTTTATTGATTTTCTCTTCATTTGAATGCATCCTCCTGTGTATGGAGTGATTATCGTAAAAGCACAATTGTTTGGGGGAGGCTCATTCAGCTAAGGACGATTGTGTGCTGATAAAGCTGTTTTACAGCTAGATAATGCTGTATGAAATGTGTTAACAAAGACTCCCCTTGTTACAGATACAACGTCTCACCTACAAGTGCACCTGCATGTACTTCAACTGCTCGAGCAACGTGCGCGTGCCCTCGGTGTGCCAATACGCACACAAGCTCGCCTTCTTGGCGGCCAATTCTCTGCACAATGCCCCTCACTACTCCCTCAACGAGACACTCTATTTCTTGTAAATTAATCACTGATTGATCAAACATGCTCAAAGCTTACTGAACGAATAATTAATACGGCTTGAACGAAAACTTAACAAAAAATCCAATAAAAATAACAAATAACAGCAAGAGAATAACTCGAAAATTTTACTTAAGCAAGGGTAATTATTGTGATGCTGCTCTCGCACAGGAAGGCGGGGCGCCGCGCTGGGCAGCGGGGGAAATATCGAGTTCAGAGTCAGGTGCCATGTTAATTCGTCCGGGTAATAGCTCAATGCCTTAACATATTGTAATTATTAACATTCCTGAAGTACTTTGATGTGTCTAGGTTTAAGAAGCAGTAGTTCCATGATACTGATTTATGATAATAGGAACATAAGTGCGATTAACATTTAATTATAGGCCTATAATAGTCCAGAGCTAGTTTTCTAGGATTTTCTAAACTAACATACTAATCATTTTATGAAAAGATTACAAACCAATTTGTCGGTGACATTATTGTGTAAGATTTAAAGTAGTTACTACAGTTTGTTAAATAGATTGATACGCGGCACATTGACATTGCGTAGATGATTGACATTTCTAGATTTGGAGTTTATAGTGGTAAAAAAAATCTATTATCTTGATTGTTTTATCGAGTTAATGGGTGTCATCATACTAAAATAAAACAAGAAATATGTGAGTCAACGGTTTTTATTACACGTAATTTAATATAGTGGTGCACAACCCATGTCACTGTCATCATAGTCAGATTCGGACTCCCTTGAGCAATCCTATAGATTTAGTATTAACTCTTGATCAGACAAATTGTCAAAGCTAATATCGCGCTCCCAATTGGCTCCCAATCTTCATCTATGATTTTTTTGCACTTGTCAACCACTTTTCCAGACCTCTGGCGTGACATTTTCGCAGGCATTGTGCGGTAATGTGAGCATTTTATTTGCCGTGAATAGCGGTTTAGTATTATTTCTGGCTGCGTGACCTTTGACGTGGGCCCATATCAGTTCAATAGCGTTATATTAGCAAACGGATGACTGTATGGCCTTTTTCCTTTGCAATTCCATCTAAAATGTAAGTTGGGTTTCGGGGTTTGTGGATATTAACTAACTTCAGTAATTCATTTGTCAGCATCGTCCCGTTGGCTTCTATACCTTTGCTTTGCAGGTATGCGATTAGTTCCATTTCTCGGTTGCGGAAAGTCGGCGGTTCGTGTTTTTCGCACTGAGGGACTGTACGGAGCATCTTCTATGATTATCACATGCGGCCCGGTTAAATTATTTAATAGAGTCAAAAACCACTTCTTAAATTTTTCGAATTAATTTCTTCATGGTATTCTGTGATTTTCACCGACGTCCATGATTATCACATGCGGCCCGGTTAAATTATTTAAAAGAGTCTAAAACCACTCCTTAAATTTTTCGAAATACGTTTCTTCATGGTATTCTGTGATCTTCACCGACTTGAATGCCAGAAGGCAATTACGCACAAAACCTGAAGACGTCCCAGCATGAGCAATTATGAGTCTCTGTCCTTTGCCTTCGGGTACTTTGGTGGTAGATTCCGTTGAATCATCGCGATTCATCTGTCCACGTAATTGAAACTGGTTTGCGTTGAGCCATGTTTCGTCCAAAAAAACAGTTTCTCCCAGTCTGTTATATTTATTGCTTTGCGCGAAAAGTGAACCCGGGCAAGCGCAATACCTATCTGTTCGCCCCATTATAGTCTTTCTTTTATCGGTCTTTTTATACGCGAATCTGTATTTTTTTTTTCAAAACTTTCGTAAGTTAAGGGTTGCTTCTATTAAATACGCAAATTTGGTCCTTCTCAGGACGTCAAATCCCACGTAATTCTGGTCCCCAAAGAAAAGGTATCTGATTGATGAACCTAAAGATCAAAATCAAGGTGATCAGTACAAGGGTCAAGTTACGCTGAAAGACCAAGCAGACTAGGAACTGACAGACCAAAACGATGTTATTATCTTGGAAGACCAAGAAGACAAACACAATCAAATGTGGAGTGACCAAGAAGACAATACTATAAATAGCCAACCTGACCTTGCGCAAGTCCTTGGCGAAACACTGAAAGATGAAGACAGAGACCCTAGTTTGCGAAACGAAGATGACAAAGAACATAGTATGCCAAAAGGCCAAAATCACTATACGCTAACAGACAAAAATTATCCTTAAATTGAAAATACCGGTACCCAAAGTGACCGAGACGGTCCTTCGAACGATCAAAACCAAAACGTTATATCAATTCAGGATGCAATACGTAATATAAGTCAAATTCCAGGACGCCGACTGTCAAACTCGAGACTAGCTTTATACTGGTGTGCCCACTGTGATTTCAAAACTACAGTTAAGTGATAAGTGTTAAGGTGCCAAAGAAGATACGGGTTAGCAAGACTTCTTTCAAGACATTCGTATACAAACAAAAATTTATTACGCAAATGCAGTCTGTAATAAAGAGTTCTTCTATTGGCAAATAAGCACTGTTTCGCACATAATTTGGTCCAGATCTCAGGAACCCTGCGGTCTATTGAACAGTATTTTTCGTTATTTTTGGCATTATTACAAACAGGTAAAAATAACTTAACTGGTAACAACAAAAGAACAAATGACAGTAATAACAACAAAACAAAGATAATAACGGGAATAACAATACGGAAAAACGTAGCGTTAGCGCATACAAGGCGTCAGCACTTGTACTGATGTTTAAATCAAGATGGCGCCCGCCCGGGGGACGGGGACGTTTCTTTCACCGTGTGCTTAGTAATCAAATCACCACCCTAAATACTCACAATATTGTTTTAAATCACATTCGTTCGATTTTCACATTTTCTTAATCGATTCATTATTATTATAGTCTGGATAAGATGACTCGGTAAATACCCCTGCTCTACTGTCACCACCAATAAAGTATGACATTGTCTTGCGTACATTTTGACGAAATAAAAATACGGAGTTTTATGCGCGTCATCACTACGTGTATGTATGTCAACGTGTAATGTACCGCGTATCAACCTGTAATGTAGCTGCTCCAATGACTGAAACATTTTTTGTTGTTTTTCTTAAAAATTGTGTCCATGAATAGGGTAGGTGAAACCTGCGTAATTATAGAATGTGATTGACAATGGTGTCAGTCATATCGGATTCGAACTAAGCAGGAAAGTATATTCTCAATCCTATTCTATTAGTACGTATACTCCAGCAAAATTTGACGTGAAATGTTTGTAAAAACTGCACGTACTTTACCTAAAATTTATTATGTTGCCGTATATTATAATTACAACGCAATTCCATTTCAGATCTTTACCTCTCTAAATATTGCTAACAAATATATCTGAATCTCGAACCCCAAGCTCATGAATTTATGTTTTGTTTTGTTGTGGTTTTCTAATAAACATTTCACATCGAACTTGGCTTCATTATATGTATGTTATAGGTGTCAATTCAGATGTCGCCAAAGCTAAACTAATTTGATACCATTCTTTTGATTGACTTTGCTTTGTTGTTATTGGCAACATGTGTCTGGTTTGCCACTTTCCTGCAAGTGTCCGGTTCATGGAAAGGGATTTTAAGATTGTGGCCCTAACATCGTTAACCATTGTGCGCGGCGATTTTGAAAAAAAACATGTTAGAGCCACCCCACATACAAAAATCTTCAAACCCCTCATGGAATCAATCGTTATAAAAAGGATGGCAACATTTATAGGCCCATATTTATGAAAGTTTGCTCAGTCATCGATCTATGCTTGAGTAACGCTTTTTAAAAGTCACTCAAGCATACATCTATGACTGAGCTAGCTTTCTCAATACGGGCCTTAGTGTTGTCAAATTAGTTAAGTTTTGGCGACATCTGAGTAAGGCGTTTCCTCGTGTCCAAAATATAGTTCGACCACCTGAAAAGATAGCGCTTTTAGTTTGAAATTAAAATAGCATAAATCATGCACAGGTTGGCATGACACTATACCACACCCTTTTTAATTCCACGAAAGATCCCTGCCATCTATCGAGTGCGAGGGTAAATAGGGTAGGGTTTTTTATGTTTTGGAATACGCCACATTGACACCATGTAAAAGTTACTACTTAAAAATTTGTTTGTTGTTTGAACTGATGTTTTTAGAATTAAGGTAGCTAGCTGGTATCTGGGTGTGCCAATGATGGACTTATGGAGTAAATTTAGTGATAGTCAAAATTACGGCATATGGTGCTAATGGGCCATACCTTTGTGTATGTAGGATTGTGTTACCTAACATCATATCCATTATAACTCTTCCCATACTTGGGTAGACATGTTTTTTGATAATTGTTCACAACACCAAGTGTTGTCCTTAGAACGTATATAATCAGCATCTTTGTGATATTTGCCCCTAGAGGGGGGTGTCCAGAAAAGATCTGAGGCATTTTGTGCGTTATTTTTTGTTGTTAGTTTTTGCTTGCGTTACCTCAAGTGCTGCCAAAATATATGAAACTGACCACCGTATATTAAGGACTATTTTATAGTTTGTTGTAACCACCGTTCATTTTATGCACTATTCTATAGTTGGTTTCATTTACTTTGTATCTTATAATTTTGTTGTTTAAATATCTATTTTTTTATAAACTTTGTACAATGTACCTACATGCATACGTGTACTTTCTTGATCGTAATAAAAACATTTCTGAATGTACTCTTGAGTTTCAATCACACCATCCTGTTAGTACAATGTATACATGTCCGTGTCGGTCAAGTTAGCAGGCCCGCCATGGCATGCGGGTGGTTTCCACTATGCCAATAAATAGAGCCTCCTGGTGCCCAAGCAAAATAAATAGTGCTTCAGTAATTTAGGAGATAGGTCTTTCACTACGGCTGATATCTTGACGTCAAGCTGGCAGCCCCGCTGATTCCGACGAAACCATAGCGAGATATGGATCTATGCCAATCATCTGGCATAGTTCAGTAGGTACTACCTACCTAAGCACTACTTCCTTTAGCTAGGTTTTTTTAATTACTAAGTTCTTCCTAGATTGTTTAAGTGCATCGGATGCGGATACAGTCGCGAGAGACTGCGCTCCTTTGCCGAGCCGGTCACTGCCATCTCTGTGTGAATTGAGCCTAAAAAATAGACCTGTAGCAGAGATTAATAATATGATAACCGATATTTGGCTCTGAACAGCTACATGAGTACAAAAGTGTTTGCATTACGATTGCCACTTGTCGCTAGATGGCGTTTATTGCAGCAATACCACGAAACTACTAAAAATGATCGATTCTTGCAGGAACCTTGTTTACACGCTGGACTCATAGCAACGCGGTCGCCTCAAGAAGCGTGTTGATTTTGGACAAGAGTTGAATAAAATAGGTACGCAATGGAAGAAGATAAAGGGAGTGAGGATACTGACAATTGGAAGATTTACGAAACGCTCTGCCGAAAGACTCCCACAGAGGTAGGTGTTTTGAACAACAATAATTTCAGGACTTTCTGAACACTAGGGGTCATTTTGATTTGTTACCACCACACACACCATCATAATGCAATACTTTCGTTACCTACGTGTTTATAAAGGTTTTACAATAGAAAAAATTAGGATATAAAAATAGTACCTAACAATTGCGCGCAAAACCTCTGCTGAGATTCAATAAAAAGCATTCGCGTGCATCGCCCTCCTACAATTTGACATGCCATGCAATCCGAGAAGGTAAAAAACAAACATAACCAATATTAAATTGCCAAGTCACTTACCCTCCAATTTGAAACACACACACAATTGTGTGTGTGCTTTAATTTAATTAGAGAAAAAACCACACCAACTACACAATGAAAAAGTCAACTAGTTTCGTCTCTTCACGAGACATCGATATCACAATACCTACTCGACTTTTATGACACGGAGATAGCCAAGCAACTACGACTGAGATTTTGCCAGTGATTTTGCCTCTAAGCTCCTGGCGTTGTTTTTTACCTTCTCTGTTTGCATGTTATGTCAATTTGTGGGAGGGAGGGCGGTGCACGCGAATGCATTTTGTTGAATCTCATCAGAGGTTATGTGCGGAATTGTTACTAAATATTTTTATCCTAATATTTTGCAATGGATTTCCGCAAAGTTATATCATTATTCGTCAGTATTATTATTATGTATTTTTGTTTTACAATGGGTTTAAAGCTTTTTCTAATGGCTTATCTACACTACGTAATAATAATATTAAACAGAAGTAAAATAATTAGGTTTGTTTCGAGTTAGTGAGTCGGTAAGGGGATAAACTCTGGAACTACTTTCACGATTCTAAAGCTTCAATATCCCTGTGTCACTCACATAGGACGCAGAAGCTTCTAATTTATTTATTGTTCTAGGGTGCTCTTACACACGCACGAACGTTAGTTTTTACACGACTGCCGAAAAAAGGAGTGTAATGTTTTCAGGGTTCATGTACCTACGTACATAATAGTATGTGACGATGTCCGCCTGCGACGCAGAAGGTTGCGGGTTCGATTCCCGCCTTAGGACAAATATTTGTAAGGTCTGTGAATATTTGTGGCTAGATGATGCTGTGTGGATTGTCCAGCATTATTTATTTATTTAGGTTATTTACCTAGTACCTACATAAGTAGGTATGTTTGTGAGTCCATAACTACAATTCCAGAACAGATGTGGATGTATACGGAATCGTTAAATATTTACATCTCCCGAATATTTATATATTTTTAGAGAGTGCACCTGTGTCTGCGCACATAGCTAGTCTCCGTTCAGACTAGCCGCCGCCACCGTGGTCGAAATTTGGCTTGGGAACATCATTATCATTTGTCAAAGAAAAACTTGATCATTTGGGATTGAAAAACCTCTCACCCTAAACGCAACGCATCAATAGGTACCTACCTAACTTCCCCGATTCTTCTGGGTAATAGTAGGTATCTATAGAATTCTCTAGAAAATGGGCGAGAGTCGAATTAAGTGACAAATGAAAGCTTAATTTTATTTTTGCGCTTTATACGTTATATCGTGTTTGCTACGTAAGTTAAACTAGGTCAAATGTAACAATAATCGGTATTTAAATTTTATATTCATGCTCACAAGAACACCACTATTCTGACCTGATCCCACGATCCGGCTTCCACTCCAGGACAAGCAGACGCACAGCGTAATACCATCCCTACTTGGTGGATATACCATCCACTCGCAAGCGATTTTCCTCCACTTTCATCATTCGTACCGCTGGGGTTTGGAACTCGCTGCCTGCTGCTGTTTTCCGGCCAATTACAACCTGCGTCTCTTTATCACAAGAATAAATAGTTATCTTCTAGACCTCCGTAGGTATTATATTCTCTTGGTTTTAGACCTTTTTTTTTGGACTCGCTAGTTTTAGCATTTGCCATATTTCATTTTTTATATGTTTAATACATTTTTTTTAGTCGGCCACAACGTCACTTTCCATCAGGTGAGATTTAGGTCTTCTTCTTCTTGTCAGATGGCTTCTGCGAGTGCATTGTCGCAATTTCGAGGTCAAACGAAGGCCTATTGACAATAAAAAAAAATAGTAGATGTCAACTTCATTGGACATAAGAAACCTAGATTATTGCGAGTAATTTCGAAAAACCGTAGACCGAGAATCTAGTCTACGCAAAAAAAAAAACAATTTTATTGACATTTGACTTTTGAGACAACGTTTATAACGCCAAAATTAAGGCGTAGGTATACGAGTTTCCAGCTGGTTAGCTCGGAATTCCTAGGTGAAATCCTAGGACCTAATATGACGGGACTAAGGGTGTTTGGTGATCGCAGTAGAGAATAGAGATGCTGAAAAAACATTAGTTAGGTTTTATTAGAATCCTTTAAAAAAATCACATCTTCACTTACTTTCGCCTTATCGGACCCACAAGGCCGAGCGACACAGCGGGACACAGACCTAGAAAAACACATCAGCGCCAACAGATATTTTTAAATTTATGTATTTTCAAAACGATTAAGTTATTTGATGGAAAGAGATCCCATACAAAAATAAGATCCGTCAAGTGCGAGTGTGACTCGCGCGCCGAGGGTTTCGAACGGTTGTCAAGTATACCAATATGTACCTACTAGGTACTGGTTAGAGACTTTGCTATTTGATGAATACCAAAAAATTAAAGGTAGGTACTTACATTTCAGATGTATCGGTTTGCAAACTTCGGAGTAGGTAATAGTAAAATTTTCGTCTTTTTTCAAAATATTTTAAAAAGTATGAAACCTACAGAAATTTCAAAAACTGTTTTGAAATGTACAAACCAATACCTTTCATTTGATACCCCACTCGATGAGGTAGCCCCCCCCCTTTTGAAAACTACCCCCTCCTTTTTTACCATTTTCTAAAAAGTGGTCTACTTACAGACTTCTCTATATTTTTCCTGTAAAATTTAGATCCATATTTACAAACGCTACATACATTTCAGATGGACCGCTCTGCAAACTTCGGAGATAGGGGGGGGAATGGGTATTTTTTTGACCTTTTTCAAAATATTTCAAAAAGTATGAAACCTACAGAAATTTCAAAACTGTTTTGAAATGTACAAACTGATATCTTTCATTTGATACTCCACTTGACTCGTCTCATTTAAAATTTCGACATCACAATTTGTACTGAAAATTTACAGTTTAATTTTTCATTTATTTTCGTTTATTTTTGGTTATATTTCTTTTAATCTTCATAGTCGCACGAAATGTATTATTATTTAAAATTTCACGTTATTTGCTGCTGTAGTTGCTGAGATATTAAAGACGGAAAAAAGGACAGAAAAAGCGATGCCATAAGGGTTTCGAAACCGATCTCCGATCTTCGAAACCCTAAAAACAGTAACACGTTGTATCTAGGTAGGTACGGTCAACAATAAAAAGGGCTGAACATTACCAGTTCACACAAACATGTATGAGTCGTGTAAATGTAAGGTAAAGATTGTTATTAAAATACCTCTAAATAAATGTCGCTTGACAATACAATCCACACATCATCATCTAACTCCAAAATTCTGCGTATTTTGGAGTTAGATGTTGATGCTTGTGTTATCTACTAAATAACTGCCTCGTATACATAATACATCACATTACATAGGTAGATATATATTTTTATTATACATAAATAACACCCGGAACAAATATCTGCAGATCGTACAAATATTTGGCCCGAGGCGGGAAATGAACCCGCAACCTGCGTCGCAGGCGAACCTTCGCCTGCTGCGCCACTGATCACACAAAAAAGTACAGCATGACATTTTCAATACCAATAATCATCTTTAAACGGCTCTTACACTGAGCAGCTTTTTTGTCAATGACTGTCCCAACTCGAGCGCGTATTTTGTTCAACTTTGTTTACGAACATGGGCCGCGATCGTTTACGAAAGTAGGTGGTTATGTCTACCTTTGATATTTCATGGGGGCTCATCATTAAGGGGGAGCATGCCATGCGATACTTCGTACCGTGCACGGAACTCTTCCGGTATCGGAATGTAACGTCAGCAAAATATGGGAAGCCGGTACCTGCTTCTTATATTAGTGGACAAAAAATTGAACTAAGGAGAAAATCAATAACACCTTATTGTTATTTGTGTACCTACCAGGTAAGGGTTACTATCAAATGCCAATAAAACACAGTTATTGTTTAGAGACGCGTCTAGCCGATATGCCGCCCGGAGTGCGAATCTCCACCGCGCGCCCAACGCGCGTGTAAGCCCACGACCGGCTAGCACATCCGATGCCCGTGTATATTTTATATAATCCGAATGCTACAATTTGTTAATAATTTATAGTATAAAATTTTACTTGTCGAAGTGTTTATTTTGTAAAGAAATAAAGTTATCGAAAACTTAAATCTGATTTACGCTGAAAAAAGTAAGTGAGTTCTGTTTAAAAATTTTAACTGTGTGTAATGTTATGATGCATATTATATAGTTTTCTAACTTTTTCGCAAAGGAATCTTAGGGTGAGTTTCCAGTGGGCAGCAGCAGCGGATTAACAGCTTTCAAAGGAAATCTCGCGCATGGTTGACATAAGGTCCATAGAAATAGTAGGTAGGTATATCAAAAACTATCCCGCTATCTGAACTATCCTCGTTAACCGAGCCGTAAGTACTGGAACCTACCTTTTGTACGTGGCCTATTAAGCTGATTCCGCTGCTGACCGTACAAAACAACTGTGAATGATGTACAAGATAATGGTGCATTACTTGCTATTTCAGGACACAGACGCGTATTTTTAGTTCAGGAATGTTAGTGGAAACAACTTCGTTTTAGTGAGTTAAGTTGATATCTTCGATTCCCGTAAATTTTTCGAGGCGATTCCTGGATTTATGTAAATTTCCAAACTGAGCATGTACGGCGTATTCAGTTAGATGTCGTGACTCCAGGCAAGTAAGTCTGAAATAGCGAGGTGGATCACGCTACATGCAATCGTGAAGTACCCGCTTTTTACCCTAGTCGCCTTCTGCCAGTCACGTAAGACTGTACTTGCATTTCCCGGAGCGCGTCTGTTCATTTTCGATGAAATATCCGGATTTTTGTGAGTTCCCTAGACATCTTGAACACCTTCGTTTAATAAAATGACTTTAACTAATAGTTTCTTTCAGATGGATGCAACTGAAGCCGGGAATGACCTCATAACATCGTTGAGAAGCGATTTAGCTGGACTTCAGTACAAGAGGGATAAACTTATCTCGGAAGTGAGCTATTCATTTCTTCTCATAAACCAGAGCATGTACGAGTAGATAGATATATTTCCGTCTAACTTATCCGCACTTGGGTATTACAGAACAGTGACTTGAAAAGCCAAATGCTATCCCGCGACCAGAGGGTCTTAGAGCAGCAAGTGGAGATCGACCACCTCCGAGAGCACAATGCGCGCCAAAACGCGGTCATATCCTCGCTCCGGAAGAAGATACAGGACCTGGAGGAAATACACAGGAACCTGCAGACCTGTCAGGGGCGGAGCGAGATCGCGCTGCAATCCCTGCAGAGAGACAACCGCTTCCAAGAAGAGAAGATTAAAGATTTAGAGAAGAAGCTACGGTGTCTCGAAATGGAGTGTAATAACGAGGAGCAGATGAAGGAGAATGCGCGGTGCCAGTTCCATGACCTGGTCCGTCGGTTGTCCTCTGCCTTGGACGCGGAGTTTTGTGACACCACACACACGCACTCACCTGAGAGCCTCATCATCAAGGCGGCGGAACTCGTCCAAGACATCACCAGGCTGAAGAACAAATGTATGAACACCACAGAGAACCTATCGAGCACCGAACAAGACCTCCGCAGCTGCAGAGACGCTTTAGAAAGAACGAGCGCGGACAAAGAGATGCTGCAAAGACAAGTCTCGGGGCAGATTCTTGATATCGAACGGTTGAAACAGGAGAAAGAGTCGCTGTTGGTTCAGAACAGAGTTATCGAGAGGGAGCTGCATGAGGCCAGGGAGAAGCTAGCGCACTGCGCGAAGAACTTGAACGTTGTGACGGACAATGTGAATCAAAATGAATCTTTGATAATGCAGTTACGAGGTAAGACCGCAATTTAACAATATAAATTGCTCTAGAGATGTGCACAAGGTAACATGAAAATAAGATAGCTTTTATACACCAGCACATGTCATGCACCCAACGTTAAAAATAACTTAAACATCACTCACGTAAAAGCGCTTATCGTATCCCTTTAGTAAGTACTGTGTCGCTATCAAACTTTATTTTCTAGTTTTACATAAATATTTTATTTATATAAAAAAATCTGACGTTCAAAAGTCCTGTAAGGTCTAAAGTGGGTGATAGACGTACGAACTTGAAGTACGCGGTTTTTAAGAACGCGAACTTACTCCGCTTGACGTCCGGTGACACACGCGAAGCTTACTCACTCTGTATTGCGATGTAGTCGACAGAAAAGCTTTGTGTTTTATATGTTGAGGTGGGTTACGAGCAAAATTTCAAACTTGTCGGATCGCCAATGAACTTACTCGGCGGTTTTAAAGTACGCGTACTTAGGGTGCCGAACCAGCGAAAAAGGTCGTCGAGCCACAAGTTCGCGAATTTACTCGCACGTCTATCACCCACATATATGTAATAAATAAAGCACGTTGTGTTTTGAGCTACAAAAGTATACTAGACGACTGTGCTTAGTCAGTCAGAAAAAAAAATTAAAATTAAAATCGCTCTATATTTTAGCAAGTTAGTAGGTACAAAATATTTACATCGGTAAGGGCCGGCTCCGCAGCAACATCAGCGGAGTACCTCAATCGGCGAAAATACGCTTATTTTGACCAAGGGTATATCCTTGGTCAATTAAGTATTTGAGCCGTTTGGGGTGGGAACCCTAACCCCAGTGTGGTAACACTACTGTGTGGTGGCATTACTTACAGAACCTAGGTTCTTGGAGTCCTGGCGCACACGCAATATACGAGTATAGAGGTCTTACATTTCATACAGAGTCTACATGTGATCGGAATGCTGGCTTCTATTTCGGTAAACAAATTAGCATTGCCATTCAACGTGGCAATGCTGCCAGCATTCTGGGCACTCTGCCTTTTGGTGACGGCTTAGATTTTTAGGAACACGTGTAAATACCAGTTGTAATTGTTGGTAATTTTCTATGGGCTAAATAAAGAAAATATTGAAATTTATAACATGGTTTGTGTTTGAGAAATCACACACACACACGGGGGTATAGGCCCGATTCTCAAACTTATCACACAGATGTCACATTAGCCTATGTGCTATTGACTTTATATATTAGGTATGATCAAAGAAGGTACCACTTGCAGAAACTAATCGTCTAATATATCATACTCAGAGGACCTGAAACATCGCGACGAGAAGTACCTACGCCTCCAGGCAGAGTTCCGAAACACTATGGAGTCCATCGCCATACTACTGAGCCTGCCGACGCGGTTCGTGGAGGCCCACGAGAGCACCATCAAGGACAGGATCCGAGAGATCCTCAGTGAGAATAAGGACCGGACTGTGGTATGTACCTGTGCCTATGAAAAAGGTGCAAATTTAAAAACGGACGAGGGACGAACATTTATTTCTCGAACAATTACATTGTACCGTTAATCTTAAAATATATGTCCAGGCCATGGATGCTCTCCGCGACAAGCTCGGACTGGAATCCCAGCAGCTCAGTCGCACAGCGCACATGAACGAGCAGGTCACCACCAGAGTTCGCATTTTGGAAGACGAGAGAAATATGCTGGAAGCCAAGCTGCACAAGCTAGAAGCCGAGCTGAACGGCGTCGAGATGGCTAGGGACAATCTGAGGAAGGATAAGGCAAATGTAAGTTTGTAAAGCTCCTTTTAAGATTAATACATCAATTATTCTGATTATTCGTCCAGCGTCTGTGTTTTCGAACTAGGTAATCGCCGCTTTGACCGGACGCAAGACCGCGACCCATTCCAGCCATTGCATCTTTTTCACAAATATTGACTGAAACTGTTAACTTGTCATCGAATGATGAGAGATCGCTCTTAGCGATAAGACCGCCCGTTGTGCAACTCTGTTATGTCTCTTTTCCTGTATTTTTGTATTTTCTTGGTGGGCAATAAAGTGTAATGTATTGTATAGTGGGTATTTCATAAATAACGGCTATGAATTAAATACACATTTGTTTTAGTTCGTAGGTTTCCTCGAACGCCTCAGCCGCATCCTGAACATGGATGAGCTGACACAAGACGTCGGCATGGAGCTACACACCGATGCCATCATCCACCGCGCGGAGCAGCTGGCGCGGCTCGAGAGCGACAAGATCGTGGACAAGGTCAGTCGGGGCCTTTACAGCTCGGGTAGCTAAAGCTGGCGCGATCCACTTGTGTTTCTTTTCTACCTAAGAATAGCAAAGGGCTTTAAAAACACTTGATCAATCTACGATAAACAAGGCTTCATTTCCTTTTTCAATCAATTAAACATTAACACTTCTGCTGTTGATTGCTGATAAACGATATACCCGTAGATTACTTGTAAATATTGTGATAAAAGTACCTACAACAGAAGAGGAACTGAACAGGTACGCACCGAACAGGTAGGAACTGTCTTATTTTTCCGAAGTGACCATTATTTTAGACTGCACGCTCGTAAAATTGAAGCTCATTTTATAGAAAGCTCCGAGTCAGCGCAACGATTTCAAATCAGACGAATCTTAAACACCGTCATCATGTAATACCAAAGTCGGGGCTTAGATAGCAACGTCTTCACGAATGCCTGGTCCTCTTATTATTATTGATTGGTTTAGTCATGAAAACACGCGCTGCCAGGGTTTTACCCACGTTTTTCCCGTAAATAACAAACCTTCTCGAATATTTCCACATACGAATCCTGTATGGAACTTATTTACGATTGCGCCCTTCTTTGTATTCATTTGATTAGTCATGACGACAAGCGTTTTCCCTTTACCGTGGTCGCACAAATATTACATCGGAATCGGTTAAAGGCGTAAGTATAGTCGGTTCTAGATTCCATGATATTTTTTGTGATTAACGAAGTGCAAGTACCTACCTACTTATGTATGAAAACATAAACAAACACTAATAACAACAAGCAACAACAAAAAAACAAAACGAAAACTTCAAGAACGCATAATTGGACACGCGCAGTGTAAAAGGAAGACATTTGCATTCAAAAACGGACGAGAGACGAATGAAAGTCATCACAAAAAAAAAATAGTTTAAAGCGTATCCAATTAGCTCCGATAATGAAATATGTTGCACTACCAATGTATATTCAGTTTAGTAACCCATTTGTATCATTTTTAAGTTCTAAGCAAGCGAATTTTATAAATTCTTTTGAGAAATAAAATATCTTAAACCGTAAACCCTTTGTCTACAATAAATATCGTGGATTCTAGTACAAAGTAATTTCGTACTACAAGAAATCCTATCCTATACCTACTCAAGTTGAGGCGATGATGATCCGATTCCGAGTTGATAGGGAAGCAACAATCTTAACCTCCCTGTAACATACTACCCTGTGCTGTGATACTACCCTGTGCTGTGATACTACCCTGTACTGTGATACTACCCATTTTAGTGAGTTGTGTATAACATTACTATAGAACCTTTTGTTCATGTTGGATATGTGTTGGTGAGTTGGAGTCTACACTACAAAGTCGCCAGCCCACCGACGACATAGCCCACCGACCGACACAGCCCACCGACATAGTCCGCCGACACCGCTTGGCGGCGCGGCGGCCTAGTCCGCAGCATGTCAGCTGCTTCCAAGTTGACAAAACACGGTCGGTCGGCGTGCTGCCGTAGGTATTCATACACCGAAAGGTCACCACTGCATCTGTATAATACCTACCATCCGGGCTACGAGTATGTCGGCGGGGCGTTAGCAGGTTTGGTGTGTTGATTCCTAAGGCCCAATTCACACCAGAATGACAGCGGCCGGCAGCGACAGCGACGTGACGCGGACGAGCCCTTTCAGTGTCAAATAATTTTAAACATAGGTACTTATCTTACATACACGATACGAATATCGCTTAAAAATCTTAAAAAAGTAAAAGTCGTAAAGGCCGCGCTTATTGTCGGTTGGTCCAGCCCGCGCCGCTGCTGTGGGAATTAAGCCAAATCTGTTTTTATTTGATTTTCGTTTTATTTATCGGTGTTATATGAGTTATGTATATTTATTCTATTCATTTATGTTCTGTGTAGATGCTATATTACGGATACTATGGCACCTTGCCGCGGCTGCGCAGGGAACGGTCCTTCCATGACTTGCCTTATCTAAAAGAAGTAAGAAATGCACTTTAAGGACATTAAGATTAAGTGCAAAATTGGCATGCAGATTCTCTAGTAGTAGGGTTAACGTTGAATGCAATTCCAATTTGCTGATTTCTTTTGATTGCTGACTAAATCATATTCATGTATTTAGGTATCTGAGCCCATACCATAGGATCATTTACAGAACGCTTAAAGTTTGTAATTGTATCTAAGTTGCTATAGATAGCTTGTTAACGTACATAGTGAATGAAGGTAAAATTGTATGCACTAGGCTAGGGGTTGCCAGAGGTAGCGAGGGATCACAATAGCCTAAGCCTTTCATACTAAATCCAAGCAGTTATCTAGAGTTACCTTATCATGTTCTGTCTCACGAAGAACCTAAACAAATACAATTACGCAAAATACTGACCCATACTCATTTATTCGCTTTATAGGAGCACAAGGCACACTTGGACACGTCAATTTACAGTAGTATAGGTTACAGTAAATGGTGCTTAAATTAATAATTCAAGGCCATAAACCAGACACGACAGAAAAATAATCTCAAAAAAGGCTAAAGAGTATACATTCGTTCAGGCTAACAATGTCTTTAACGTAAATTTTTTCACCGTTAGAGGTAATAACAGGTTGCTTAATATCCTCTATACATACATAAGATTTAACACTAATGTTTGACAATGCCCTTTATTTATATATATATACCTTTTAATTTATTTATTATTCATTTTAGTCGGACCAATTAATTTTATTTAATTTGTAGAAGAGTCATGTCTGTCTGCTTTTTATTTTTTTATTTTCTTTAAACAATCCCTTATATGGTGTTTCTTAAGCCAAAATTTGTGTGTGATTGTTACAATATACCTTAAATATACAAACACAAATGTAGAAATGTGAGACTCTAGACGTGTTGGGAACACAGGACATTGTGGGACTAGACCACAATATCAATGGACTTATGAGTATACACAAGCCTTTTAAGACATTAAATATTTTTAAACTTACGCGATCTAAACACATTATTATTAGTGTTATTTAACGGGTATTTACGGGTGAGCGTCAAGCTCTTGAAGATCGCAGCAAAAACCAGTAGATACTGGTACAGAAAGCTGATAAAGGAAATGCCACCGTAGGTTCTTATGAACACACAGGACTATGACGCTAAAATACGGAAATTGCTAAGTGGCAAGAAGGTGTTTAAGCCAATTACCTACAATCCCACGGCTAGAGTGACAAAACGGGTACGAGCGCTGATACGCGAGTATAAGGACCTTTTCACTGAGGATATCTTCGACCGTCTGTACAGACCAGCCATTGCGCAGTCGCCGAAGTTATATGGCCTGCCGAAACTACATGAAGCAGATGTACGACCAATAGTAGGTAAGTCAAATACACACGCCGACTTACAATCTAACGAAATACGTAGCTGGGGTTCTACAGCCACTTCACGGGAAAGACGCCGTCCTTTGTGAAGGATTCGCGCCATTTTGTCAGCATCATCGGTGACATAACGTTGGAACCTGGAGATTTGTTGGTGAGCTTTGATGTTGAATCTCTGTTTACTAATGTTCCACTTAATGAGTGTCTTGATGTTGTGAGACAGAGATTGGTATAAAATTGTGGAAGTGATATGTCGACGATGTGTTTTGTATAATCAACGGAAGTAACCAGGATGTGAATCAGCTGGCAGAGCATCTGAACTCCATGCACCCTAAGATCAGGTTTACGCACGAAATGGAGGAGAACAGATCTTTGGCTTTCCTTGATTTAAAAGTGACGATAAAATCCGACGGGACCTTGGATTAAATCGATCTACACTCCTCTCACCAAGATGGCGAAGCGACTTCGAACACCAAAAGACGTAGTACCCTTGCAAGCTCCTGGAGTCTACAAGATCGATTGCAGCTGCGGGCGTTCCTACATAGATTTACAGTCAATAGCATAAGATAGTGAGTGATTTGGTTCTTAATACAGTTTAAGAACTTCTATCTTCTTTAATAATAAATAAATAAATAGGCCAGACTAAACGCACGGTCGCGGAACGTGTTAAGGAACACATAGCAGCGGCCAAAAAACGACAAATAAACAAGTCGGCAATAGCTGCGTGAGCCCGTGAGTCTACTCAGGACCCAATCACAGGCTTGAATTACACAAACCGCAAGTCATCTGTAATGCAGTGGCGTAGCAAAGGGGGGCGGCGACACCCACCCGGTCTCTCAACTTTATGTGTACAAACAAAAAAAAAATTGCTAGCACAAAATTTTTTTTTCGGAGATTCCTCCACTAGCACTAGCTCAGCTCTATGTATAATTCGGGGATTCCCGCAAAAGAGCCTGACGCTGTCGTGGGGAATTCCCCGTCCCATACTCGAATACTGAAGAACTGAAATTAGCTACATCTAAATTTACCTACTGATTTTTATGATGAGGTCTCAGAAACCGAATTACTTTTGGAGATACCAAGACTGCGAAGACACTTAAAAGCCACTAATGTTACGGTTACTGATTGGGTGTCTCAGATTTTTTAAAGTTTATTGTAGAATGGGATTTTACAGAATCTCTTCCAAATCTTATGATTGCACTGAAATTGTTCATGACGGTTTGCGTGTCCGTAGCTTCATGTGAAAGGAGTTTCAGTAAATTAAAATTAATAAAAAACTATTTGCGGGCAACAATGACCCAATCGCGGCTTAGCAATCTTGGTATATTAGCCATCGAACACGAGGCAATACAAAATATAAATTTCGATGGAGTTATTGCTGAGTTTGCAGCTGTCAAAGCTAGAAAGAAGAAATTTTAATTGTATAACAATTCCTTTTCTGTCTTAGTTATTAGTGTATTGTGTTTTGTTATTTCTTCAATATTATAAATAATATTAGGTCCTTACATATGAAATTGGCGTTTTTCGTACTGGCCACTTTAATCACAAATTTCTCCTCTTTGGTAAGGAATTCCAAATTCAAATTTGTACAGCTATAGACTCATGTATTTGTGCTTCGATGATCGTCATTCATTTGTTTTTTTTCTTCTGTTTTTTTCTGTTTGCGTCACTCATTTTACAAAATGGAAAACTTAAAATATCGCATTATTTACGAGTACGAGTTCCGCCGTGGCACTTGCTGCGGAAACAACTCGAAGGGTGAATGATGTGTATGGCGGTCGTGTTGCAAAAGTAAACACAGTTCGTTTTTGGTTCCAACGTTTTCGTTCTGGAAATTTTGACCTGCAGAACAAGCCCCGTGGACGGCCTGAGACTCAAGTTGATAATGAAGAGTTGAAGGCTATTGTGGAAGCGGATCCATCGCAAACCACGTCCGAGTTAGCTGCAGGCTGCGATGTTAGTGATAAAACTGTTTTAATTCACTTGAAGCAAATTGGGAAGATTAAAAAGCTTGAAAGGTGGGTACCTCACGAATTGACTGAAGCAAACCGGCAAACGCGCGTCGACTGCTGCGTTACATTACTAAACCGGCACAATAATGAAGGTATTTTAAACCGAATCATTACCTGTGATGAAAAATGGGTTCTTTACGATAATCGGAAGCGCTCAGCGCAATGGTTGGATCCTGGCCAGCCAGCCAAATCCTGCCCCAAGCGAAAATTAACCCCAAAAAAGTTACTTGTAAGCGTTTGGTGGACTAGTGCCGGTATTGTTCATTACAGTTTTCTCATATCTGGCCAGACTATTACGGCTGATGTCTATTGTCAGCAATTGCAAACCATGATGGAAAAGCTAGCGGCTAAACAACCTAGGCTGGTCAATCGCTCCACGCCACTGCTGCTTCACGACAACGCTAGACCACACACTGCGCAACAGACGGCTACTAAATTAGAAGAGCTTCAATTGGAAAGTCTAAGACATCCTCCGTACTCCCCGGACCTTGCTCCAACAGATTACCATTTTTTTCGAAATTTGGATAACTTCTTGCAAGGGAAAAAATTCAACTCCGATGGGGCAGTCCAAATCGCCTTCAAAGATTTTATTGATTCCCGTCCGACTGGTTTTTTTAGTAAAGGGATCAATGAACTACCTATAAGATGGCAAAAGTGCATAGAAAATAATGGTTCATACTTTGATTAATTAAATGTATTATATTAAAAAATATTCGACTTTTTGTTCCTCCCATACAAAACGCCAATTTCATATGTAAGGACCTAATATATAATCCAAGTCCTTTATCATATAAAATTTATTGCTTTTTACTTTCGATGGGGTGACACCACCAACTTCCGCACCGGGTATCTACCACCCAAGGCAGCTACGCCACTGCTGTAATGAAAAGCATTACTACAAGGAATGGATCGGGAAGCGATGGAAATGAAGAATTATCTTAATTTCAATCATGAAGACGGTTTCAGACTCTCTGCTTCGTGGATTCCAGTTATAGCCAAGTGTACCCATCGTAGAGTGGTTTCTCAGTGCGTCACGGACACAGTTAGTGTTGTGTGTCAAAACCAAATGAGGATAGTTCCAAAAAATGCTGCCCCCGCTTCGCAGAGGCGGTAGCTCCAGTACTCCAGCCATCCCGTGACCACGACAGTGTGTAAACCTGTTGATACGTCGGGAACAATAGATAAATAAACGCGATAAATACCCGTTAAATAATACTAATAATAAACTAGACATTGTAAGCCGCACGGTTGGATTGACACCACTACAATTATTATGTTAATTATAAAACTTCATAAACGAAGTCGAAATAATCCGGTACGATTTAGTCGTACGTACGTATCCATGCTCTCCGCCAATCTTAGATGGGCCGTAATAATGTACATTATTTACTTATGCACTTGTCACCTGTTAACAGAATTTTCCACATTTAAATACCTCTACATACTTATGTTGTTAAATTACAATTAATGTAGCAGTTTTTATTATGAATGTTTTTTTTCGTAATTATTAAGCAAATTAATATGCCACGTTGTCGTATGCATCATTAGATTTATTTTAGACTTTGATGAAATTTAAATCACTCTAATTAGGTAATTATAGCTACCTCTATCTAGGTACCTCCACCTCCACAGCCTATATTGGTCCACTGCTGGACCCTTGTTGGTTTTTATCTCACGGGGGGTAATGCACATAATCCCCACGCTGGGCATGCGGATTGGGGATCCAGGTCCATAACTAGGTACATCCATAGTTAACTGTTAGTAGTTTAGTTGATAGTCACTTCACTGGAGTGAATATTCCATCTTAATACAAGTTCTAAACGAATGAAAATAAAAATTACATTAAATAGTTGCTAGTACTGTAAAGAAATGAGATAAAGATTTATTATTAACTAGGCAACAGAATACCTAAATAGTATTGTTTTCTGGAGGATGACTCCCAATCCAAATGGATAAACCAATTGTATTGTTTTCTGGAGGATGACTCCCAATCCAAATGGATAAACCAATTTTGATTCAGAGATTCAAGAAATCTTATATTTATTTTCAGTTTAGCTATTTTAGGGAAAAAAATGCACTTGTTCTAAGATGACTATCTAAGATGGCTGAACCTACCAGAGTTTCTAAGATACATAGCCGGGGTTTTTAATTTGTTTACAAAAGTCTGAGGTTCAGAATAGGATATTTCCTATGATTGTTTGTAACTTGCAGACCGCGGTGGTATACCAACTGCAGCGACGCATCAAAATACTGCGCGAGCAGCTGCAGCGGAAGGACCTGCACTTGGACTTACTGCGCCGCAAGCTCAATGTTCAGGTATTGTTCACGGTCTTAGGATATTTTATACAAAGATCTTGAATTTCACAAAGACAACCCGTCAAAATACGTAACTTATTGTAGCACCTTGTAAATAAAATATCTGAATATCGATTCATTTGACTAATTCCAATGCTGTCTACCGTACCCTAGACAAATCAAAGATAATTTATTGACTATGTAAGGTAGGGTATTTATCATTTTTTTGACATGAAGTTTTAGTTATTGGTGTCGGTAAGATGTCGCCAAAACGAAACCTATTACTAATTCGACAGCACTAAAAATGATGCCGCGGCCATTTCTTAACGATCGAAATAAAGTAATCTAACTTCACTTTGAATTGTATAATTTTTTTTGTAATTACTGTAAAACTAGTGTAATTGGAAGTGTATTTCTGTACTAGCTGAATAAATAAATAAATAAAGCATGCTAAGCCTGTAGTGTCTACTATGTATAACAATGCTTATTAAAAATATCAAATCTTGCAAATGGAAAGACAACATGACGGAAGCAGGCTTGTTAAATTATGCCTCTACTAAATCGGTAAGTTAGTACCTATGTAATGTTTTGTATCTTAGGAGGAGAGTTGCCGTGTGCGCGCTGTTTTACAAGCGGAGCGCGACGAGGCGGCAGCACGCAGCAAGAAGCTAGCGCGACAGTGCGACAAGCTGGCTGTGCAGCTCGCCGACGCACGAGGCCAGCTGCGCGACCTCAACGCGCAGCTGGCCGACGCCGCCGACTATAAAGTACCTACGTCTTTTAATAAAATTCTTCGAAAAATCGGGTAGGCTGTTTATGTGACGCAGGCACAGCGGAGTACGTGGCACATCTGGTGCGTGGTGAAGAGCAGCACAGCGTGTTGGTGAGTATGGTGGGGTGATAGTCTGCACACTTACTGGACACACGCTGGCACACCATGTCGATACACATAACGCGGCTCGCCTCATATGCTGTGCCATGTAAGGGGTTGTGGTATCTTTGTACCTAAGTTCTGTCAAAGGCGACTACTCCCACTCGAATCGATCAATGTAAGCTGACTTGCTGAGTAATAATTAAAAATAAATAAATAATGCTGGACAATCTACACAGCATCATCTAGCCCCAAGCTAAGCAGAGCTTGTGTTATGGGTACTAGATGATTGATATACTTAATACAATACATTACATAGATAGATATTTTTTTATTATACATAGAAAATACCCAGGACACCCGGCCACCCAAAATACACACAGCGCGCATTATGTTCCGAATGCGTGTTGCAGCGCGCGATCACAGCTCGTCATTGCAGCAAGTGTTTTGGGGACGCTTCTGGTTGGTATTGATTTAGATCAGATGAGCTAGCCTCTAGTCTTGATTGTTTGCAACAGTCTGCAGATAGCTCAGTTGTTTCATGTGTATTTTGTAAAGACCAACAGTAGTAATTTTTATTGAAAATCAAATTATGTAATTCGCCAAGTAGTATCACATGATAACGTATTTCTCGTTCACTCAGATAGCAGCATTAGAAAGGGCGCGCAAAGCGGAAGAGCTCCAGAAGAAGCTAGACGAAGCGGACCTGGTCCGGCAGCGGTATAACCGCAAAGTGTGCGTACTGAAGGACGCGGTGCGAGCCAGCGGGGAGACCTTCGAACAGGAGAGGAACAGCGCAGAACACCAGATCTCGATGATCAGAGACGACCTCGCGAGGACCAAGGAGATGCTGGCGGAGAGCCAGCGGAGAGAGGCGCAGCTACAGAGCTTCAGGTAACAAAACATCGAAAAGATAGTTTATAAGGGTCAGTATTAAACGTAGAGAGGAAACAGTGCCTGGATTATGTTCCAAAACTTTTGTGCTCAGGAAACCGTACAATTGCCCGGCCAATTGTAACTAAGCAATATGCAAACGTAACGAGCGATGAAAAAGTTGCTTTTATTTATTTCTCAACAAAACCAAGTCCACGGTCTGTGTCCGCTAATCTACTTATTTAGGTTTAAAAAACTTTATATCTCATACAACCTGTACAGCTCATTTACAATGATATATTTCGTTCAGGAATTCAATCGCGAAACTGCTCGGCATCATGGTCCCGGCGACAGTCTCCGACTTCGAGATGGTCTCCCGTCTGCAGAAGCTCATCGACGCACACCACGACTTCACCGTCGTCTCTCGCAGATACGACGATCCTGCGCTCCTGCGAGCGTCGTCCCGCTCGCCGCCGCCCTCGCGTTGTCGGACTAGAACTCCTGACAGGTAACACTTGAGACTTTACCGTCCTCTTTCGCAGAAAGGAGGACTCCGTGTTCCTGCAAGCGTCACTCGTCCCGCTCGCCGGCGCCCTCGGTTTGTCGCACTACAACCCCTGACAGGTAACACTGGAGACTTCACCGTCGTCTCGCGCAGATACGACGACTCCTCGCTCCTCAAGCGTCGCGTCGTGCCGCTTGCCGCCCCCCTTCATTCGCACCAAGACTTCACTGCCGTCTAAGTAGGTCGTAAAACTAGGACAAATTTCAAAAAAACTACTTGTTCGCTCTGTATCTGTGGAGACGATTTGCATAGCCACCTGAATTTTTATGGCATCTTGTAGGACCTGAAACGTGAGAGATTCAGACAACAAATAATCAGAAACTCCACGACAAACAAACCTTTTAAAAGAAAATAATGACCACTCGAACAAGATATAAACGCGTAGTTCAGTATCTTTTCTTTTCTTTTCTTTTATTTGAGCCGAACTGACTAAGTACTACTAGTAAATTTATTTAGTGGTATATTTATACTTTAATATATTATATTTATATTATATACTTATATACGACGTAGCCTTAAAGTTAATTATAGCTATTCAGCTATAATTAACTTTAAGGCTACGTTGTAAATTTTGAAATAAAAAACATTGTTATTCTTATTCTTATACTACGCTAAGATACCATCCAATATTTCTCAAAATTGACTTCACGCATTTATCTTTGGAAAATACTTCGTAAATGTTTATCTGATGATAGTATCCAGTGTCCCATGCAAATCCCTCGAACGAGCAAATTAAAACAAATGATCACGAACACGAACATCCTCTCTGAAGATAACTGATGCATCTACGGTGACAGCGCATTTCAAAGCATGATTTTATTATTTCTTTTGTAGGTAGGTAAGTAGGTAGGTACCAATCTATGCAACGTAGTTTTGTAGGTAGGTAAGTAGGTAGGTACCAATCTATGCAACGTAGTTTTGTAGGTAGGTAAGTAGGTAGGTACCAATCTATGCAACGTAGTTTTGTAGGTAGGTAAGTAGGTAGGTACCAATCTATGCAACGTAGTTTTGTAGGTAGGTAAGTAGGTAGGTACCAATCTATGCAACGTAGTTTTGTAGGTAGGTAAGTAGGTAGGTACCAATCTATGCAACGTAGTTTTGTAGGTAGGTAAGTAGGTAGGTACCAATCTATGCAACGTAGTTTTGTAGGTAGGTAAGTAGGTAGGTACCAATCTATGCAACGTAGTTTTGTAGGTAGGTAAGTAGGTAGGTACCAATCTATGCAACGTAGTTTTGTAGGTAGGTAAGTAGGTAGGTACCAATCTATGCAACGTAGTTTTGTAGGTAGGTAAGTAGGTAGGTACCAATCTATGCAACGTAGTTTTGTAGGTAGGTAAGTAGGTAGGTACCAATCTATGCAACGTAGTTTTGTAGGTAGGTAAGTAGGTAGGTACCAATCTATGCAACGTAGTTTTGTAGGTAGGTAAGTAGGTAGGTACCAATCTATGCAACGTAGTTTTGTAGGTAGGTAAGTAGGTAGGTACCAATCTATGCAACGTAGTTTTGTAGGTAGGTAAGTAGGTAGGTACCAATCTATGCAACGTAGTTTTTCGTCGAATTATTTCTACTACTATCTACTATTTCTACTCTTGTAGGTCGTAGGTACCAGCAATAATAGATGCACCTACCTCACGTAGGTACCAGCAATAATAGATGCACCTACCTCACGTAGGTACCAGCAATAATAGATGCACCTACCTCACGTAGGTACCAGCAATAATAGATGCACCTACCTCACGTTTTTAATAAATACAAATAATACATATATATACTCTCGTGCATTTATTGTTATATAGTATAATACAATAAATATTCACGTGCGGTTCGAGTTGCGCGCGTTCTGCGCCTCTGCACTGACCCTTTATAGATAGATAGATTTATAGATACAATAAATAAATAATGCAGGACAATCCACACAGCATCATCTAGCCCCAAAGTAAGCAGAGCTTGTGTTAGATAACTCTTTATTGTACCACACTAACAAAAATATAATACAGAAGAAAATGCTGAGAAACAAGGAAGTACAAAGGGCGGCCTTATCGCTTTGAGCGATCTCTTCCAGGCAACCTTGGGATGGACTGGACTTATGAGAACAATATAGATGGTGGCATTTGAAAAACTTAAGGAAATTAAAACAATTACATATACCTACTTTAATACCTATCACGTCTTAAACTACCTACTTTATATAATAAACTTACATAGACATAAAAATAAAAAAAATTACACTGATAAATAATACTGATGAAGCAGTCTGATATAGTTAAGGATTGAAAGGTTGGTGTTCTTCCAACACAAACTAGGTTCGTAGTTAGCCCGCTTACATCCATAATGAATTCGTCCAACTACGATAGTTTTTATAGTAAACAAGAAATCTTTTCCGTTTTCGTAGTTATTGGCTACGACGACGATTTGAGATGCAAATGATGGTTTGGAGAGAAATACCGTTGAGGGAATAATTATTTAAAACTCTGTTATTCAATCTACGTTCTACTACTTTCTTGGCTGCCTGTAATTGTTCGCATCCTTTAAGCCAGAAGGTAGGTACCTCTAATATTCTCTCTGTACCTATTAGTCTTGCAGGAGAATGAGTAGGTACTCCCTTTCCTGCGAGCAAGCGCTTATTCATTTTAGGACATGATGTCTTGAAATGAATAACTGTTGCATTTTGTAAAAGTAAAAAGATGTTCTGATTCAACCACAGAGGTATGCGATATCTGTGGATTCAACATGCACTACAATGAACTCTGTAGAAATTCCATAAACTAGTTTCTCCCGGATATAATATGACGGTGATGGTTGAATCCGCAACAACCGCAGGGGTGCGGTGCACTGACTAGCTAGTGTAGGAGTGTCTCAAATTGGCAAATTATGTATGACTAGTTTCTGCCCGCGGCTTCGTACTCGTTGCTTCCGCAATAAAAAGTATGTGAACAAAGATCTAATTTTTGCTTTATGGAACATGTATGCCTAT
Organism: Eupithecia inturbata; assembly: GCA_963662085.1. Lineage (NCBI taxonomy): Eukaryota > Metazoa > Arthropoda > Insecta > Lepidoptera > Geometridae > Eupithecia > Eupithecia inturbata. The sequence goes on from OY759185.1 coordinate 14,247,352, forward strand.
CTGAACTTCATAATTTCAACCCGATCCGTACAGCCATCCAAACTTTCCTATTTATAATTTTATCGAAAAGACGTGTTACAAAAAGTTAAAAATGTCGGATCTCACTATGACATCGCCCCTCCCAAGCGGATGAACCAATTCTCATTTAAAAAAAATCATGAACATTAATAGTATTTCTAGTGTTCTAGGACGAGTTTGAAAGTCGGTGTAGCCGTTTACTAAGGCGGACTTCTGGATACTAAGGAGTTTGTGGCTGAAAGGAACATTGTTTCGGATAGGCAGTAGGTACGCGTAGCGTACCGACTGGGCCGTGCCACCACCGATCTAGTACGGGACGTGGTGTGGCGCGTGTTGAGCGCGCGCGTGGCTGTGTAAAATTGTATATTACTTCGTTCAGTTTAGTTACCTGGGAAAGTAACTAAACTGAACGAAAGAATATTCAAAAACACCATTAAAAAGTTGCTACATGAAAAAGCATTCTATGCTGTAAAAGACTTCCTCTCAGATAAAGATGCTTGGAAACATATTATGATGTAGTTTAAGAATTGTTTATTATATTTATTATTGTTATTTGACTATTCTAAGTGCATTATAAATGTATGTATATTGAATAAATATATTGAATTGATGTTTACGCTGCATTGCTATTTGCGAGCCAAATAATTATTATTTGAACTAAGAAATTATAAATCTTATCGTCATATTTTCATTTTATCAATTGCGCTGGTAAAATCGTCGATAGTTTTGTAAAATGATGTTTTTGTATCGGCAGGTCCCTCCGGTACGACGACTCCGGCTACGCAGACCCCATTCCTTTCGACTTGGAGGAAGACCTTTACAAAAGCCGCGCCGCCTTGTGACAGTCGCGGCGCCGCGCTCGCTTCTAATGCAACGCGGGATGATACCTACATGAAGACCAAAGGACACTTAGAATAATATTCAATCAGGTGTCTCGTAGTTAAGTACTTATACATACCTACATACACTTCGGCCAAACTGAAGATACAATGTTTGTAAACTGTGTAAAATGAATCATACGTAAACTCGTGTCCGTCAAGTTAGCAGCCATGCCATGGAGCTTGGGGTTTCAACTATCACTTTCTTGTACTTAGTTGATTTTATGAAAAACTTTGCATTTTGATTCAACATGAATCAAAATGCATTGAGCTCTGTACAAATAAGTTCTATTATTTTGATATTTATTTTATTTTAAATATTTGTTGTTATAGCGGCAAGACAAATACACGTCTGAAAATTTCAATTGACCTCTTACGGTTCATGAGATATAGCCACGTGACAGACGTACGGACGGACAGCGGAGGCTTAGTAATAGGGCTCCGTTTTCACCCTTCGGGTACGGAACCTTAAAAATGGTGAAACGGACTTCAATTCAAACTAAGTTTGCACAGGTCGTGGCCGTCATTGTTGTTGTAACTACTACTAACTTAGTCCAAACAGCAACCATTTCGTCGGGTAGTTTATTAACTAGGTACTCGATGAAATTGTTTGTGTTTGGCTACTTAACTTCTCGGTGCTCGACTAAATTACTAGCCCCGTTCGAATGGCATAGCCAGTGCACTATAGCCTAAGGCCATAGCTCATTGGAGCCACCCGGCACCCGAACCGCACCGCCTCGCCTCGTGCGGGTGCCGCACGCCGCGCGCGTGGTCAACCAGTGAACCTCGTTTTCGTTAAGGTTGGCAACGCGCTTTCAACGCATGGCAATCATGCGAGCAAGCGAGTTATCATCAAGTGATCCACGCGCGCCGTCCGCGCGTGGATAGCTTGCGAGCGAGGCAATCCGAAGTTGATGTAGTGAGCGAAAATCCATTGAATTCCATAATATAAAGAATAATAATCGCCCGAGGCGAGGCGGTGCGGGCCGGCTGCTGGCTTGCTCTAATGAGCCACGACCCTCAATACCTATTCTTGTAGCGACCACTCGCTTCCTTCAGCTTAATAATGCCGTCGATAACCTAGTCACATGCTCGCTAAACCGATCTGTATCTGTCAGGGTCAACACCACCCGGGGCCTAACTCATAAAGAAAGCGTTTCCTATTACCAAATGAATGACAATGAGTTATCGACCTTTGTGTCCGAAATTAACTGAAGAATGATCTCAGAGATTGGTTATTTAAGTTTCGGCGCATTGTAGATTAGATAGTTGAGCTAAGGTCGTCTTTGGTTGGACCGAACTAAAGCCTCTCCAATTAAGCTAATTAAGGTCGTCTTTGAACCCGTGGTTGGACCGAACTAAAGCCTCTCCAATTAAGCTAATTAAGGTCGTCTTTGGACCCGTGGTTGGACCGAACTAAAGCCTCTCCAATTAAGCTAATTAAGGTCGTCTTTGGACCCGTTGTTGGACCGAATTAAAGCCTCTCCAATTAAGCTAATTAAGATCGTCTTTGGACCCGTGGTTGGACCGAACTAAAGCCTCTCCAATTAAGCTAATTAAGGTCGTCTTTGGACCCGTGGTTGGACCGAACTAAAGCCTCTCCAATCAAGCAGTATTTGGACCCGTGGTAGGACCGATCTAAAGCCTCTCCAATCAAGCAGTATTTTTTTTTTGATCTCATTTGTACTTCATTTTATCCGTTTTAAATGCAACCCTTCAAGTTGAAACCGTCATAGTTAGTGTTTGTTAAACAAGTTATAATCCAGTAACTTAAAAGCTATGTTACACAGTGTTCAAAAGTATTTTTTTAAACTGGATTCAGTGTTTTGTGTTGGCGGTTATCCATGTTAGTATTTTTATTACGTCCTCCCTACCTATAATGCATGTTTTCAGATCTACAATAGAATAGACGTTATTCATACACTTAGTCATTACCTACTCGTAGTTGGAATGTTGCTCCAAATCTTTTCATAGGTCACCTACCTAGTTTTTTGTGTGCTTCAGGTTTCATACACTGCGCCCGCGCCGTTTCGCAATAAAAACACCAACCTCACGTCCGAAGTACCTAGTTTGAATCAGACAAAAGTCACAAAACTTTATTTATCAGGCATATGTAGAAAATCGATAAGAAACTTCGTGTTTCAGGGAGGTCATGACGTGGCCTACATTCTGAAGTTATAGGTCACGACTTTAATTGGGTTTTCTTTATGTAGAAATTGAAGAGTGTGCGGGATATCTCTTTGTCGGAATGTTATTTGTGTTAGGCTATGCCTGCGGCTTCGTTCACGTAGTACCTACTTGGATATAACGTAGTCTATAGCACTTGGGAATAAGTAATTGAAAGGTAGGTAGTGACGCGGCTTTGGCTAACCAAATTTAATAAAAGAATACGCGGGAACTTTTTATTCGTTTTGTTATTACTTTTTATCAAAATATTACAGCCAGTTTAAATTTTATTTAGGTACACAAATTCAATAGTTGAGTTCTAGCAGTGAAAGTGAAATATTAACACCAGAAATAAATTTGTCAGTACTACTAAAAGCATCTCTTAGTAATTTTTCTCGTAGGTTGACTTTTTCTCATAGTTAAGAATGAAAAGCAGAGTGTGCCACACGGTACCAAAATTATTTAAACTCGAGCGACGTACTTTGAATCCCTCGCGATTAGGATTACGATTAGGATTCAAAAAACCACCTACATTATTTTGTTCCCTTGTGACACAATCTACTATTTAAAAACGGATTCCTGATCCGATTTAAAATATTATTACGTACTCATTGTTAGCTTACAAATAGGTATGTATCTCTTTACATGAATAGTACAGGAGATTAATACTCTGTGCACTATTTTAGTATGTTTGTGAGTTAGATGCACTCAGGTTTTCTTCGAAAGATAAAATAATGATATAATCGGACAATTATCAGCTTCTTCGGTTATCTGTGCGATATCTTCAGTCAATAATATTATTATTTAAAAAAAACATCTTTTTAAAACAAGTTTTTACAAAAATTCAGTCCAAACATCGTTTCGTTTAGTAGTGCCTATGGCCTCCCTCCAGCTCCATCATCAGGACCCTGCTCCAACATCTACTCGTAGGAACAAAGTGCTTCGGAAGACAAATCAAACGAACCCAAACTCGACGGGGTTACCGTTTCATTTAGGAGATCCTATGCCCGCCTTCTGGCTCCATCATCAGACCAGCTCGATGGTACATTGTATTGTCACCGAACTTACATAACTATGCCAAATTTCAGCTCAATCGGTTGAGGATAACTGGTCTAAAATTCAGTTGCAAGATTTGTCCCACACATACTAACAGGACAAGTTTAAATAAAAGCTTGTAAAATCGTCAATTAAAATGTAATTGTCGAATTATATTTTCGACGAACACATGCGTCAGTTAACCTATATAATTATGATTCGTTCCTGTAATGGATTGCTTTTGTGTATGTAGTCAGTATGTAAATTTATTTGTTTACATCTTTTTGACACTATTTTGTTATTATTAGAAAGTCTTCCATTGTTAATTATACCTGTTTACTTAAACATTATGTTAAATTTTAAATGCATAATTGTTTCTATGTGCCTTCCATTGCATACAATTTAAGCATTTATTAAATTACAAAAATATCTATCTATGTAATGTATTGTATTATGTATATCAGTCAGTAACCCATAACACAAGCTCTGCTTAGCTTGGGGCTAGCTAGATGATGCTGTGTGGATTGTCCAGTATATTTATTTACTATTTGTTAATTAAGTGATACAAATCTGTCTATAAATAGTCGATAGTCATACCTCAACTTGCGTCAATTAAGTAATTATTAAGTAAGTACCTACCTACCTTAAATTACATATCAATTATTGGACACTAGTCATTAGATGTATAATTAAATTAAGGAAAAGCAAATAAATTATTTATGTACATACTAAACGTAATTGCTTTATTTTTCGGTCCCGATAAAGAAGTTACATTTATAGCTCGATTTAAATAACGACATACATATGTATGTATACATATGTACGTAGTGTAACGTAGGTATATTTATTACGGCGCGGCGCGGCGGCGCCGTTTGGTAGAATAATTATTTTAATGTAAGTTTGCAGTGACAGTAAATTCTTCTGCGATCTTTAAATCTACATTTTTATAGGTCTACATTACAGAACGGCATGAAGGCAATGACATTGTTCTATCAATGCATGAAGGCTTGAATTAAAACGGGTAGGAAGTCCCTTACTAAATACCTTTGTGTTTTAGTACCAATGATTAGGTACTCAAAAGTTCTATAAAAATATTGCTAAGATTCTGGTCGATGGTAAGTTTCTGCAACTTTTATTTATAATGTGGGTAGATTAGACATTGAATCGCCAAAATTAGGAGCTAAATAATTTGAAGGAGTATGAAGGTAGACTACAAAAATTACTCGCCATTTTGCCCTTGGCGTATTATTTTATGTTCCTTGCATTTTGCCCTTGGCCTGCGAAGTAAGAATAAGTTGCAGCTAATTATAAAACAGTTTAGTTTACTGTTACAATCATGTTCATCAAAATGATTTGTGTAGTTCTGTGCGCCAGTTCCGGTAAGTCGAGTTACTTATTTATGCATTGTTTGTGGTTTTCACAATAATGTTGTCAAAAAACATAGCCTTCGGTGATTACTTCTACTACGTAGGTATATTTATTAATTTAAGTTAAAATATTAGTCAGATTCTACGTAAAACTCATAACTTATTACATGAAAAAAAAATCATTCCAGTCCCAACCTATACATAACGTGGTAGTTAATTATTTGATACTTAGGTACGTAAGTTATAACTACTTAAAACTGTTGGGACTCGATCGTATCATGGACTATATTTATTTGTCTGCTTCTAAATAAACAAATACATAAAATATTTATTTCTTCATCTGTCTCCAGCTCTCTCCCGAAACGTGCCAAATTTTAAAGACCTGGACGAAGACGAACAGATGCTATTCCGGGCTGCCTACTCTGACGATACTTCATACTCATACAGCCAAGACCATGCACCCTACAACAAACCTTATCCCGCCGACTATAGCAACGAGGCTCCTGTGCACAAGCTGGATCTCTTGAAGGATGCCATGTGGGCGCTGAAGGCACAGATGAAGGAGTTGAAAGCGTTCAATAAGGCGCTGGCCGCCAACTTGCTGCTGACCAAGTTGACGGTCAAGGAACTGCTGGACGGGCATAAGGCGAAGAAGCTTCATTTTGAGGTGGATAAGCCTGCTTACAACTACCAGGTGAGATAAAAGCTTAGTTTATTCTTTTTTCAGGGGCGATATCTTTGGGATAACCTTGAGAGCTTTGGAAAAGTACTAAATGCCACAGATAAAAGAAAAAATATTGATTTTAAAAAATTGTTCTGCCTATTAAGAATAGTTGTAATTATTTATTGTCAGTGTTTCAGAAAGAGCCATAGTAACAAAATGTTTTGAATTATTGCCTGATTGTTAATTTCACGTTGGTAGTATAAATGTTTTTCTTTTTTTTAAATTTTGGGAAAACATAAGTACCTACTACTAGCTATTTTTAAACAATACAGATTTATAGAACACACTTGGATAGAACGATGCATGTTTGCTGTCAGCTAATTATAATATTATTCTTAGATAACGTCTCTATATCATGGTTTAGGTAGCTAGTACAAAATTAATTTGCTTACGTTACTATGTAATATCTAACTAGCAGAAGCACATTTTTTCTAAGTTAGTCGTCAATGTTTATCCTTTCAAACGAGCCGCAGAATCTGTTAATATTCAATGCATATCATATTAATCAATAGAATAACGCCGTCATGGAACTTACCTAGGCTTACTAACTTCATATACAAAATCGCCTTAAGGACAAAAGTTTCCATTGAATTACAAGTTATTCTATCTGGTTTTGTCACTACTTTGATCTAACATTTGTTGCAATATAAGTAAGAGCCTACAAATGGTGCATCTTTTGAAGTAGGTAACTTTTTGTTTAGCAGCATTATTAGATTAGGTATGTAACTGCTAAATATTTAGCAAAAATGTTGCGCATTAAAGTAACTTCAGGTCTTACCCTCAAAGGAAATGCCAAGTTTGATAACAGTTGTTTGCTTTTTTTCAGCCTCCTTCGTACCAGCCTCAGAGTCCGCCGCAACCGCAATACTCAGCGGCGACTGCGACCCCACAATATGCACCCGGATACGTCCACTATGGGGCCCCGCCGACCCCACACGACCATTATTATGGGGCCCCGTCGGCCCCACACGACCCCTATCATGGAGCACTGCCGACCCCACACGATCCCTATTATGAACAGTGACTTAAAGCTACCCGATGTACAAAAGTTTGTTTTGGAATGTGTAACTTAATTTATCTCTCTACTCTTTAATTCAAAGAAATAGAGTTGATCTAGAATTAGCCCTTCAATCGATGCATAAATAAAATTATATTAATTGATCGAGTTCTTTGTCTCATCTTAGAAGTAAGGCGAGCCAGTTTATGTCGTGCGTGAGCGACTTGTATCCACGTCATAAGAAAGTGCATTAATAAAATAAATTCATAATTGTTAAGGTCACCAATACCGTGCTATAGTCAGTAGTCACTAGACACGCGGCGCGCGCGCAAGACACTGTGCTAGAAGCGAATCGCTTGTCCGATAATCGAATGAGCAGATCCCGCTTAGTTCCACAGGGTCCGGGAGCAGCGAACATGTGCTAAAGTTGAACTGAATTTGAGATAAAAGATGTTTTTACGAATAATCGGAGATTGAGTGGATATGTCGTTGTCGATACAATACAGTCACTAGGGAGGCACAACGTCGGCGAGATGAACTGGAACTTAATATGGATTTATATTTTGGTGGGTAGTCGCTGAACTTCATAATGTGTTTACCTATTTAGTAGCTACCGTGAGCGGCTTCGCCCGCGTGTTTTTGGATGAAAGTAGGCCTGTGTCCTAATTCAGAGCATTTTGTTTTTGTAAGTGCAATCATTGATTTGTATGTTATAATATCATTCAGAATCAACATCTTTGGTATTTGATTTACCTACTACAGTTTTCATGAAGAAAACAGTAAACCGCGGTTTAGTGTTCTAACTCTAACGCACCAATGGATAATTTGATTTGGTTGTAACCTAAGTTATCTTTCTAATATGAATTTTCAATATAAGTAGAATATGAATTGATGCAAAGCTTAGGCTGGTTTAGTAGATAAAAACCGAACTCGTAGTATTAAGGTTTCAATAGGTACTATTGTGTCTACGAAAACTATATCGTAGCGCGCGTTGATGTCTTTTGTATGTAGATTATTCGCATCGCTAAGGTTTGAAGCAGGCTGCCTGGTGCTGTTTGAGGCAGGCTGCCTGCTGCTGCAACCTGGGCATTTCACACAAGATTAAATAGTTGTCTTCTAGATAATATATTCTACTAAACTTCGCGAAACTTCGTCGGCCACATCGTCACTTACCAACAGGTGAGATAGTGGTCGAACAAACGAAGGTTTATTGAGTTTTTTTAAAAAGATATCGAACATTTCAGTGTGGCTTAGCTTTTATTTGTACAGTTCGATCTGTACCTATACGAGGTTTCTTAAAAATTACGTCACATCACTCGTAGGTTGCAGGTTCACTTGGGGTAACCGCCAAAACACGTAAAATAAGTTGAGTATTCAGTTTTTTCTGCTCTTTCGAATGGCATATTTAAAAGAATTCTAGCTTTAAAAAAAAAGACAGTTACGCTACACATTTTAACTGTGAATTTGTATTTTTATTTATTTATTTTAACACTTTATTGCACTTTAAGGTACAAAGGGTGGGCTTAATGCCGAGGCATTTTCTACCTGCCGACCAAAACCATATGGTTTTTACAGGGGGTTGGCGTGCTAATAATAGTTAATAAATATATATATATATTATATATACTTATACCTAAATACCTATCTAAAGCATAAATATGAAGCAATAAACAAAAACATTTTATGAAGTAAATTAACTATTGGTATAACCTCTTAAGAAAAAGCCTGCGCACCATTTGCTTAAAAGCATCTCGTGTATCTGCCTTTCTAATGTCCAGAGGCAAGTCATTCCACAACCGCACTGCCTCTATAGAGAAAAAATTTCCAAAGAAGGAGGTGTTATGCACTGGTATAGATAGGAGTAGATTATCGGAGGAGCGGAGACTTCTACTGTGATCGTCTGCCAGGAAATTAAAGCGTTCCTTCAAGTAAATAGGACCCGAAGGGTCTCTTATAACTGAAAACAGTAGACAAAGGATCCTGAGTTTTCTTCGTTCACGAATAGGTAACCATTTTAGCATAGCGCGGTATTTGCTTACATGATCATATTTGCGGAGATTGTAGACGAAACGGATACACGTATTTATTAGACGGTCTAGTTTATTAAGGAGATTCTCATTAAGATCGAGGAAGACAACGTCAGCATAATCGATAATTGGAATGAGGAGAGAGTTTACAAGAGTGATTTTAGTAGGAATCGGGAGGAAGTTTTTAAGACGCAGAAGCGAGTGTATTGAGGAATAGAATTTTCTGGAGATCTCTTTTATGTGGGGAATCCAACTGAGCTTTCTATCAAAAATTACACCTAGATTTTTAATAGTGGGGGAGAGAGGAATATTATTCCCGTCGTATTGTAGAGAGAGTAGGTTTCGACCATCTATTATAGCCAGCTGACGCGAACTACCGATTATAATGGCCTGGCATTTTTTTTTATAATGGTATGGCAATTTTTCAGATTTCCGTAGAAATTATGTTGTAACTGAGTATGTGATCCATTTACAGTCGAATTGGTGTATTCCTATGACCGAAGAAGGTTAAGTTAGAGTATGTATCTTGGCAAATCAGCATTGCTCTTACACTAATTCTTAGCTTGAACGAAAAATTATAACCACACTTACACCAAAATAAAACCAACTTTCTTCCACCAACTGACGTTACACCAATTGACCCGAACCAAGTTTATGTTTGTTGTCGATTACACCAATTTGAGCACCGTTGCGACACTGCTCTCTCTAGTGATGATGTAAATGAAAATACCTCAAAATTAAAAATAAAAAAATCCCTGAAAAGAAAATGTAAGGAGAAACCCCTAAAATTCAATATCATCACAACACTAAATTAATATTTTACTATTCTACAGTAGAAAATACACTGTTTATAATTTTACAGTGTATGAAAGCTCAACTCAAAACGGATATTGTTATACATGGGGTGAAAGTGAAGGAAAACGAGGTGCGAAAGAGATTCGATTAGAGTTCTTGTATCTTAAAATACCTGCAAAATGTTGATGACAGAGGAATAAAAAAGTACTCTTTTATTGCGATTGTTGTAGTGGACAAAATCGCTATAAAACTATACTGTCGATTTTCCAATAGTTTTTGACCGTATCTAAAAATATTGAAGTCATCCAAATAATCCCTTGATAAATAAATTTAAAATTACAATAAAATTTGCGTAAACTACACTATATTATTTATATTTCTATACATTTATATGGAAGTTACATCAACCAACAAAGTAGACGCCGCCGTCTCTTACATCAAATTGAATAGCCATAAGTTATTTTTTTACGAGCCTTAAACCATTTTGACCTGCAATATTTCAAAAAATCTTAAGTGCAAAATAGTGTAACTGCCATAACATTAAAAAAAATTGGCTACTAGGAACAAACTTCATATTTTGCCAGAAAATTCAATGAATTATAAGCTTTTCTGTCAAAACAGATCCAAAAAAGGTCACATGCAAATAAAGTTATGTTCAATTTAATATGAAAAAAAACTTTGCATGCTTCTACTGAAAAGTTGGGTTTTGGCGGTTACCCTAATTGAACCTGCAACAGACATTATCATTTAGTTTTTATATTTTCGTTATTAAGGGTCGGAAGGTCAGATTTGTTTTAAAAATTAAAAATTTGAGAAAATAGTGTTTTACCCATATAATTCAATGTTTTAAAAAATAAACGGGATGTTTGTTGAATTGCGTGTTGAATAATGTAGTTCCGCGGACAAATATTGATTTGCATAGCGACAGGGAACTGGAAAGTAACATTACGACTAATGACAATACGGCGCAAGGTCGCTTGAACCACAGACCTTTGTAAATATTTAGACAATGTGATATATATTATGTGCATTCACTAATTACGGTAGCTAGAGGTTAGAGCATTTAGGTTGAACATTTGTTAACGTGTTATTAAATATAGCCTTCTTTCATATTTCGAGCGTTTTATCTATTTATCGACGCTGTAAATTAGTATTTCGGCTAAGATAACAAAATAATAGAAACAGATCGGTTTATCATAGATAAGAACAAAATGTATTTCGTGATGTAAATAAATTACCTGTTTATAACGCGGTAGGGTAGGGTTCATCTCCGTCCCATATTAAAGGTTCAAGCTGGCAATCCTGGTGATGATGATGATGATGATTTCCTCCTAGCGCGGGACTTAGTGCACAAGTGTACCTAGTAGTTGTATCTTGTACCTACCTACGTAATAAGGTAGAGACTGTGGGAAAAAATTAATATCATTCGACTTTAAACTGATCAAATGATCGTGTTTAAGTTTGTGCCTTGCCTGTCTTAATAATTATTTCGTGACGCCATGCAACTCGTCTTATTCCTCGATTTAAAAAATAAGTGTTCTGAACAAGTGGTACTTAATGCCAAGTTAAACTACATTGTTGTTTAAATGGCGCTCAATTAATTACATAAATCACTTAAGCGCTGAAGTACTTTTCTCAATTCTCAGGAAGCATTTTTAAGATTTTAGTATATGAACAGCTTCAACTCCTTATTTAGTCCAAGTAACTGGAGGACACTGGAATTTTTTTTACTATAACTTGATTGCTGGACATTTTTGTTGGTGGTATCATGTATCATCATCAGTATGTACTCGTATCTAAATTGTGTTTCTCAACTTCGTAAAAAAATCACTAGAATGAATTGATTATTTTCTGGATTTAATTTAATTTGGTGGGTGCTGGTGACAAGTCATATTTAATTTAATTCGTTGGGTGCTGGTGACACAAAACCCAACGAATTCTTATTTATCTTATCGAGTCTTATTCTTTAAGCAACTTCGACGAAAGGAGGATGTTCTATGTAAGGCTGTCTGTATGTTTTTAGGGTTTCGAGATCGGTTTCCAAACCCTTATGGTCTCGCTCTGTCTGTCCTTTTTTCCTCTTTAATATCTCAGCAACTACCACAGCCATTAACTTGAAATTTAAAGTAGTAATTTCGTATGCTTTTACAAAAAGAAAAAAAAATAGAAATGAACATTTTTTGTACAAATTGTAATGTTGAAATTTTGAAATAACCACAAGAGACCAACAAGGTCAAGTGGTCTATCAAATGAAAGGCATCAGTTTGTTCATTTCAAAATAGTTTTTTTCAATCACTGTAAGTTTCATCCTTTTTGAAATATATTGAAAAAAGTCGAAAAATTTACCATTACTCACTAATCTCCGAAGTTTGCAGAGCGATCCAATTGAAATAGAGGTATCTACATAGGTTTTGTTTTAGATATTAATTAAATAGCGTAGTCTCTAACTAATTGGTACGTATAGTACGTATTTCTATAATTGACAAACGTTCGAAACCATCGGCACGCAAGTCACACTCGCACTTGACGGATCTTGTTTTTATGTACCGATGTTAGTAGATTTCTCCATCAATAAAGGACAGACTATGTAAATTCTTTAGCTTTTGTATAGAGAATGTTCTCGAGGTAGTCCTATAACAACGTATTCTCGATGGATTAGTATTTGTCCCGCAAAACTGTTTTTACAGTGAAGTGAATGAAGAGATTCCAGGTCGGTTTTTAGTTTTTTTCATAACAATAAAAATAATAGTACCTACCTAATATACCTAGGAGTAACCAAAAGCAACCCATCGCACTCAGGTATAAGTACCTACCAGCAGCTGATTGTGATGAAGTCTTGATTGTATTACTCATACTCAGTGAACGGAAAACATAGGTTACTGTTTTCGCCGCTTATTGGCTGCATTTTGATTGCGAATAAAAACCGAAAGAAAATCTACAAATGAACAACGATAATAGAATGCGTGATACAGTCACGAACAGATCTAAATTGACCAGCTTGCCACATACTGATCCTAGACATCTTTTCACAGTGGTTACCTCTTTTTATATCGAGTTGGAAAACCCTTCGGTAAATCCATCGCAAGGGGCTAATCCCAGACCATTTTAAAATGCTACCTCAGACGTCGCCATTACTTCAGCCTTTTTGAGCCTTCACAAATGGGAATTATCGATCTAAAGTTATTTGGATCGAGACGTCTGTTTGCCAGGCACCTATTATTTATATACGGGCAGTAATAAGTAAACACCAATAACAAATAATAAATGTCAGAGTGATCTTTAAGCAAACTGGATCAAGTGTTTGCTACAGTTGAGGGCGAAACGGGTCTAGCCCACTTCCTTATGTTTTTATGAACGGCGGCGTCAGAGCGAGTACACATTAGGTTTACCTACAGTCAAATAGGTATGTAGGTAGGTAGGTTACTTTGGTGTCGCGGCGGTTCTCGTGAGCCACTTGTTATACAGTGTGGCTTTTTGAGATAGCAGTGGATGGCCAAATCCGAAAACATGTGAGTTAGAGAAAAGTCATGAAACGAGTCATGACCTCGATTTATGATAAAACAAAACAGCATAATTATTATTATTTTTTTATCTATTACTTTTTCAGGAAATCGAACCGATAGATAAAAAATACCTTTATTTTTGTGCTAACGGATTTGGTTGCTGATATCTTTGCAGAGAAATGCATTACTGGAAATGCATTTCTCTGCAAAGATATGGCAATTTGTAACAATTTTAGTTTTAAGAAACAATATAGAAATTACTTTTAAGCAACAATATAGAAATTTTAGGTGATCTTTTCGAACAACTGGTGGTATGCTTGCCGCTAGCCAGGACAGGATACTTAGCCTATTTTGATGGGGTTTATAATCGATAAAACATGTATTCGTTAAATTTTGGTAACTTTAATGAAATATTCTGGAAAAATGTTTCGCCTGGTGTGATTTTGCATTTTATACCAATTATTCGAAAGGTTTTCAAGCGCCACAAAAATTCAAATATGAAGTAAAATCGAAAAAAATATTGAATATTGGACTTTCTTCTTTGCACTAATATCAAAAAAGTAACAAATGATGTGATGTATTTTTTTTATTAATGTCGTGAGTCCTCTTTAGCGGAATCGCCCATAAGGCGTTTTAAATTTAAACGCGCGCTCTTTGGTAACCCGCTTTTAAAAACCATCTGGTCCGATATAATTTGATTCTTTTGAAGAAACTAAAAACCGACTTCGAATCCCTTAGTTGTAAACAGTTTTTTAAAGTTGTGCGGCGCGGCGCTGCAAAAACTAATACATCGGAAATAATTTTTTATGGTACCTCGGGATCATATTCTACACAATTGCAAAATATTCATCCAAATCGGTCCGTTAATTGACGGTGGAATCGACGAACATAGAACCTCCTCCTTTTTTCAAAGTCGGTTCAAAAACGCGCGTTACCAAAGCGCGCACTTCAAACGCCTAATGTGTACTCGCTCTTATTTAAGTAACATTATAACCTGTGGCCGGCAGGTACGAGTACGTCCGTGGTATTGTGTAGAATAGACTGTCAATCAGGTGCTTTTATTTGCTTTTTTAATTGCTAATAATGTACTGGTTTGGTTTTTAGTGAACCAATTAAATTAATTGCATTTCTTAGATGTTACAATCATTTATCTCATTATAGATTGCTCTCAGATTAATTATGTAGACTTTACGAGACAGGCATTTTTTAAATGATCAATTTAGTAATAATTGTATCAATGTTTGTATTTATTTATTAATTTATTTATTGATCGCCAACATAGTATTAGAACAAGCATCAAGACAAGACTGTATAGGTTTCTTCACACTGTATTTTTATTATCTTTTTTGGCCGTATTCTATCAACACTTAATTTGTAGGTAGAGTTAAAATCCCTTTGCGTTTTGCGGATGAGGTTCTCTGCCATAAATATCTTAACACTGAAACTTTGTTCTCAATAACCCGTCACGAGGGAGGGGAGTGATGTAGAAGGCCGCCCTGTGCGCCTGGCTGGTATTTTCGCGGTCTAACGACTTCCGATCACAATGTCTGTGCGTGCTGGCTGACAGAGCCCACCCTGAGCGATTTAAAGTTGTTTTAGAGACTTCTTCACTGAAGCTACTTCAATACCTACCCCACGCATTTATAAGAATCATCATCATCAGCCCGCGTACGTTCACTGCTGAACATAGGCACACATAGGCCTTCCCCAACCGACCGCATGTAAAATAATAAGTTTATTTATTTAAAAAGATCTGCGTCTGTCTATGTGTGTGTCAATCATCTGGTACCTTTAATACAAGCTCTGCTTATTTGGGGGCTAAATGATGATGTGTGTATGATATAATAATATATGTGTGTACAAAAATGTCGAGCGTTGGGGTGCTTGGTACGTGGACCAACAGGAATGTCATGCGCTACATTACTCCGATGGACCTAATCTTCTAAGTGTCACGATAGGAGTGATATGATTTTAAAGTTATTGAGTAACACTCAAAATTTTACTTTTAAATCTTCATATCTTTTTGTGGTTGTAACAGTAACACTTAATAACAAAAACTCATACGATATTTCAAAAGCCAACTATAACGCGCCGCTAAATTTTACCATACTTACCGCCCCGTATTCAAGAACAATACCATGAGGTCTCACAGTGCTCACGAACGCATAGGGCCGGTCAATTGACAATTTTTGTATGGGAAAACTGTGAAAAATTTATATTTTGCTTCTTCTTGAATACGGGTGTTAGCGTATTTTAATTTCTAGCGTCTTGTCAAGTGGTGGTCTATTTTTACTAAATTTATTATGTAAATCGTACCCAAGTTTAAAATATAGTTGTTTGTTGCGGCTGTGTTTATAAACAGTCCATAGCGCCCATTGTTTAGGTACTTTTATAAATAAGGCATGTGTGTGCATGCTTGGTAGGCAATCAAATTACCTTTTTATTTTATGATTTTAATTTTATACAGGCATATTTTTAGCTAACGTGGTTTATAAACAACTCTGTAAGATGGCTCATTGTTGCTGACGATAAAATAAATAAACTAATAAACTCATTGATGTAGTTGTTTATAAAGGATACAAGCGCAAGCGCTCCCTTCTTTGTGTCAAGTTCTTTCTCATGGGTCAGTACATTTGCATTCAAGTTTAAAATACCGCACGATCTGGTAAATCGCAACAGGTTTGCAGCCCCGCCCTGCGCCGGCGCATGGCGCATGGCGGGCCAAAGGCAATGAAACAAAACTAGGATTCTGCCCCAAGTTCATGTGCCTTTAATTACTTTGCACTTTTTGTCCGCATACGAATGAACTCGGAATTAACCTGTTTGTGGAGAAAAGTAAAAGAGTGGTTTTGGCCTAAAAATAAATAAATCGCCGTAGAACCGACTGCCACCGTTCCGGTTGTAACTTGATAAAATTCTGAAGGCTCCACCATCTACTATGAATCTGACATTCGAAAATGAAATGAAAACGAACAATCATACTATTTATTATAAATACAAAAGATCGTGTGAATGTTTGTTACCACGTATCTCCGTAACTACTTAACCTAATTAGATTAAATTTGGTACCTAAGTAGATAGTTTAAATTCTTAAATAATACATAGGCTAATCTAATTATCAAAAATGAACCTCTGAGGTGGTTAAAAAGGGTGGTACCTAAAGTTTCTATGAAAAATTATTATTGCTTGGTTCGATTCACTCCAAACTATAAAATATAAATAAACTATAAAGTAAATACACATTTTTTATTTTACAAAATTACCCCTAGGGGGTATGCAATCAATTTCCAAACGGGAGGAAGCCGCGGGGCGCAGCTAGTAGCGAATAAATTCTTGAATCAGAGCTCTCTTTGAATTCATCGTAAAGTTTGTCTCTATTTGCCTCCATCGCATTGCTTCAAACCGCTCCCTGCTACAAAAGACATCAACGCGCTCGCCGCTAGGTTTTCGTAGCACCCACATTGGTTACACGAATGCACTAGGTATCAAAATCTACCTGAGCTAAGCTGTATCCTAGTAATGTATTGGTACGTGCCCATTATTTAATCGCATCTAGTTACCTATTTCTTTCAAGTCTAAACATCAATCTAAAACCGTTACAATAAAATTAATATTATAGTTTTGTAGCTAAATGTACAAATTTGTTGAGTCGAAACAGGGGGAATAAAAGCGAGGCATTTACATTTTTTTAAACTCGTAACAGCGGGAAGTCGACACGCAGGGAATCGATACCGGGGTAACAAATCATTTTACAGTCACCAAATGGCTTCCCACAAGTTTCAAACCAACTGTCTGTTATCTGACGCCCCGTCAATATGCAAACTAAATGTTACGAGCCCGTATTTGTAAGCACATTTTTGTCTGTGCGGTAGCAGTGCGGCTTTGATCTGTGACAACCTTTAAAATTATATCGTTACCTACCTGTAACCTGTGTGTGTGTGTGTATTTGGTTTATTAAATCATGATTAATTTTAGTTATCTCAGTAACTTTAGTAGTTTAAATAATGTATAATTTTCTTTCTAAAAACTCCTCGTTACCAAATAAATGCTTCAATTTTAATTGGCGTAGGGTAGGGAGTCGCCTACCTCAAGATATCCGCAAACGAATATTTTGTAGAATCAAATGATTTGATTGATTGAAGGAGATTTCGTGGCAATCAAAATCCCGTGTTCCGAACATTATGCAACTTCTGTCTAAGGTAGGCATTTTTGGCACGTTATGAGAGCGCGAACTTGGCAGTCAGCCTACCAACCTAGCGACCTTCATATTTCACTGCCAGCAGCGGAACGCGTGCCACCTCCCTCCCACAGCCCGCCCCACTTCTAGCGACGACGTAGGCGCTTGCGCACTTTCATTTGTTTCAATTGTATTTTGTTGTTTACAAAAAGAATTTAGGTAAACGAGTATATTTAGGGCCTCAAGCATAGCGACGGAAAATTGGCATAACTTCGCTGCCAATTCGTGAACTCAAACAACACGCGAGAGTACGAGGCCGGTGGCACTGCGATAAGTGTCTATTTTTCGACTGGCATCGAAGTTGTTAAGCTTGTCAGAACTCACACATTTATCGTCATAAAATAAATGCACAGTCGACATAAACAGATCAGAAATGAAGCGTTATATATCTACGATATAACTACACACTTATTTCGGAGATATAAAGCTGTATCTGAGCGGTTACGCCGATTCCGCGTCGATAAATGTGGTTTGAACTATGGGGCCACCACGAGCAACTGTACCTATCTAATATAAGTAATTGAATTTATTTATTGGTTCACAAAACAGAGTAAAAAGTAAATCTATAAAAATAAAAATACAGTACCTAGGTATTGTAGTATTGTATATAATATATAAATATACCGAGGCTCTCCGGGTTTTTAAAAAGTTGTCTGAGCGTCTGGTCGACGCGACGCGTGACCCGAGAGCTGGCGGGTATCTGGCGCAGCGCATCAGCTTTGACATACAGCGGGGCAATGCAGCCAGCGTCTTGGGGACGCTTCCGACTGGTATTGATATGGATCAGTTGAGCTAATTGTAGATTGTTTGCAACACTCTTTGTTGTATAAAAAATGGTTCTGAGGTGGTCCCCTAAAAGTTTGCTTGTCGAGGGATTGCTATGTGCGCCATCATCACATGAAAATTTCACTTATGTAGTTACCTTATCATGCTGATTCTGCTTATGACGTTCGTCCACTGCTGGACGTACCTATCCCCCCCCCCCCCAACAAGGGGTTTTGTCATTATCACCACGCTTGGTGATGATGACTGCTGGGTGGTAGGTTTATGAACTGCGACCGCAGAGGTGTTAAACGAGGAAGCAGCTTACTTTCCTCTGGTAAGTATCCTATCTACGGGCTGGGTTGCAGGGGTCGATTCTCACGCCGTGACTGCCACAGCCTATAAATTCCTTAAATAATGTAGGCAACCTGCATCTTAAGAGGGCGCAATGCGCGTCATTTTGTGGAAAGGATAGGCATTTCGTGTTCATGGGAGCGGGACAAAGCATACGTTTTAGTTTTGGCGGCGTAAGCGCAAAAATCAGGTTATTGTTTATTTACAAGAAAACTATATGCAACTTATGAAGAAACTGGTTCAAAGAACCAGAAACTTAATAGTACCTAATAACCTACTAATTAAAACACAAATCATTCCAACAGATCGCAGGGTTTCTGACATCTCGACCAAATTATGTGCGAAACAGTGCGTGGTGACGTGTATACTCTTCTACAACAAAACCCCTAGTGAGTTGCAAAAATTATCAGTAAATAAATTCAAACAAATTGTCAAAACCTTCCTGTGTAAAAAGGCCTACTATAAAGTATCAGATTATCTAGAGGATAAAAAAGCGTGGGACGGAATTTGCTCCATCTCGAAAAATAACAACTAACAGGCTAAAGGTTTCTTCGTCGCTTCTTTACTTTAGTCTACGTACCGAAGCGACTGAAATCAAAAATATCACTTTATTTCCGTGTCAGTGTTTAATTATTAAGAATTTGACCTTTTCTAAGTATACATACATTTATTGTATTTATGGAAATAAAGAGTTTTTGACTTTGACTTTGAGTAATTGTGTAAATTATTGACTCTTTGTCCCACGGCTGGGCAAAGGGCAAACATTTTTAAGAACCTACCCAATGCAATAGCGCAGAAAACAAGTCTTTAATAAAAAAAAATTGTACCCAGGATTGGTCATATTTATTTATAAAGTATACTATAGAAAATTACAATATCAGAATAAAACAATTTCAACTAGTACCTATATACACTTATATCAGTCTATTTCTTAAAAATCTAAGCCGTCACCAGAAGGTAGAGTGCCCAGAATGCTGGCAGCATTGCCACGTTGAATGGCAAGGTTACCTATGTATTTGAACCCCAAACGGCTCAAATAGGTAACCTCGGTCAAGATTAGCGTATATTCGCCGTTTGAGGGACTCCGCTGATGTTGCTGCGGAGCCGGCCCTTATACCGATGTCCCTGCAAGATGTGAAGGCGCTAGGGTATCTACACACGTGGCATCCCAAACTAAAGGCCGACCCATCTTCCAGGGAATCAGAGTCATACCGTCAGGTCTTTTACCATCATCTCGCATAAGGCCACGTGGTTCGAGGGTAGCTGCCACACTGACGCTGGTAAAAGCCCGACGGAAGATGTCATTAATCGAACCATGACGGGCGCACGTCCTGCACTAGAGACACATGCCAGTGGATGGTGACCAAACTTATCAACGGTTTCACCACACTGGCTCATCCTACAGTCTCTGAGAAGAAATGACTTTGGGCAGATTCTGGTTAGGACAGGCTATTTTCCATGAGTTTAAAGCTTCATCTATACCTGTAATTTCAAAATTTTTACATTTAGCTAAAATGCTATGAACAAGATCTTTAGTAGTACCGTACTGAAGATAAAGATGCTGGGAGTGAAACACTAGACATTTTGCGGGTAATGTAGTTGTAATTAAATGTACCTACCTAGGTATATTTTTTATGGTCAATCTGTTTTATAACTTAATGACTTCAATTATCATACATAATGCATGTTTGCTACCTAATAATTTAAGTGGTTGAGTTTTGAAAATAATTACAGCTAAAAGAGACCGATCGGTTAAAAACGCTTCCGTATAATCTACTAGCTTTATAAGAAGCCATTCTAATGTACTTGCCGACTTTTGGTCATATTTTCCGAATAAGGTCATATGAACTGACTCGCTTCTGCCCACGGCTTCGCGTGCGTCTCTTCGCATTCAACATAACCTATATGGTATTCCAGGCCAGATCTTTAAGTGTGCTAAATTTCAACCCGTTCCATTCAATACTTAGTTTTGGCTTTGTCTTTGGCCAAACATCTTACAACTACACAAACTTTCGCCTATAGGTATAGTAGGAAAGAATAGGTTAAAAGTCCCACAAAGCTTCAAGAGAATGACTCAGTAATAACAACTGCCCTTTCTTCGAGGATTCTCGGCATCCGCAATTATTATTTATTAATTTATAAGTGCTGTTATAAAGATCATCTCTGTAATCGGCAATATTATACTACCTATGCCTATAAAGTAGGTTGAGCTGAGATCGATTTTTACGTCAAGTGAATGCGAGATTTCCGCGTTCAGCAGGGCTATTCAGACACTCCGCTACCGAGTCAGCGACACGGAATCTGACACAGATTCGCGCGAAATTCAAATATAGTATATATGAATATAAATATGAATCCATGTTTTAACAAATTTTGATTTTGTTACTATTGAAGCAATTAATAATACATGAGATTGTTTACTAAAATCATCATATTACTACACATGAGTTCATAGAAAATTGGCCTACGATTTGTGAAAAACTAATTTTCTGGTAATTTAATTTCTTGCAGAACGCAGCAAATATTAAAATATATGATATTAATCATATATTTTAGCGGTTTTTAACCCAGAGCCTATTTATAAAATAGGCTCTGGGTAGGTAGTAGGTATCTGGTACTGACGCCGTGAAGAATGTCTCGTATTTACTGACATTTACAAGGATTATCTGTGAATAACAAGTACTTACATCTGTGAAGTGTCCAGAATTATTTATTTACACGGATTCACTTACACATCTTAAGTCTGCATGACTCAGCGTGGTATGTGGTTGATGGATAGCTTTTACTTAAGCTCTGTTAGTAATTCGACCTCCGCAATGAAATGAACATAAATTTCTACAAAGTACTACTATCTACTTCTACCTACCTAGGTATATCAATATCAATGCACCAAACATAACTTATTTTGTATTTTAGGTACCTACCTAACGTTATGCGGTAGATATAGGCACCTATGTTAGGCTAGGTTAGGTACTTACCTAATGAGTATTTAGTTTAGCTTTGGATAAGTTTTTGTTTGTTAACGTTAAACGAAAGTCAGTATAAGACTAGTAAATTTTCTATCATCCTGGTGAGTAGGTAGGTTACCCGTTGTCATTGACAACGTTTTGAAGAACTAAAGTTATTGAACTAAAGATGTGTTTTTGAATTCCAGGTATTACAACTGTGTTACGTGAGTTCGCAGCCGGTCCCAGAGGCAGCCAGCCCCTCCTCTGAGCACGTCCACGAGGCCCACAGCTCGTCCAACGAACACACGGACACTCATAACGACGAGAAAGTGATTTCAGTGCGAATTACATCTTCCGTAGCAGTTGCGAGAGGCAACAGCAAACCTACCAGAAGCGACAATGAGCATAACCTCCCATCGAAGTCGGTTAAAAAAGAACTGGTGGTCAAAAATATGACGGAAACGATGGAAAATGAGGAACAAGAATTACCAACGAACCTTAGAGGCGCCAATATAGAGTTCCTCAAACAACTCCACGCAAAAAAGGAACCGAATCCATTCTCAATGGAGCAAGATTTTGAAACATCTGCTCTACGATATGACGACGAGAAAACCATGCCCGAATCGAACAACGATCGAACGAACTTTAACAAAGGTGGTACAATAACTAGCAAGATATTATCATCCGACGATTTCAAAGGCTTCAGATCGAAGTCATTGTCTATTTTAGATGAAGCTCTGAAACTAGCTGACGTACGATTGAATCCCAACATTAATGACGAAGTGTCTGAAACTAAACCATCAACTGAAAATTTATATTTATCGACATTTTACGAAGGAGAATACAGCGGTGAAGATAAAAGTGGCTTGAATCTCTCAGATAGCAAGGAGTCAAAAGAAATGGATGACTCACTAGCCGAGTCGTCCATAAAATCTATCTTAGAAATAGCGAAGCAAGATGAAGATTTCGACAACGTTCCGCTGGCTAGGTCAGTGCATGCGCTGGCCTCAAAAAATTACATCCAAAGCTCGAGGCATAAACCACCGAGCGAAAGGGAGTCTAGCACCCGCCTTACGACTATCAGTTTTAACATAGTGCACGACGCCCCTAAGGCGCCTAGCTACAACGAACACAAAGTCTACTCGAACCCCACTCACTATCAAGAACACAAGTTCTACGAAACTCCAACGATTTACAGCGAACCAGCCAAGGTATACAGCGAACCTGCAAAGATATACGGCGAACCCGCCAAGGTATACAGCGAACCCGCAAAGATATACGGCGAACCTGCCAAGGTTTACAGCGAGCCTGCCAAGGTTTACAGCGAGCCGGCCAAGTTCTACAGCCAACCGGCATCGCTGCATCTCCAACCCAACCCAACGAACTACGCGCCATCCCCACCGACGCAGTGGCAGCCGCCGACCACCGTCCGCACTACAAGCACCGAACCCACGCAAACAGAGGAAGAGAACTACGAAATAGACGAGAAAGTGAGTGTCCAATCAGACGGCCGCAGCCACGGGGTGCAGGAGTCTACCACGGAGAAGTGCAAGCAGGACAGCTGCAAGGTTGGGTACGTGGTCAAAGGACGGCAGTTCAACAAATACAGGGTAGAGGAGAGGACGTCGGACGGGTTCATCGTAGGCGAGTACGGGGTCGTGAGGAATGAGGACGGAGCCCTGAGGGGCGTGCGGTACACTGCCGACAGCGAGGCGAGCCCCCGGCTCATATACGATGCACTCATGAAGTTCCTACAGCTCAAATAGAGTCTGGCTGTCGAATGTTGAGACTGGAAATATTTGCAATTATTAAATGGCTATATATTTAAATGACAACATGAATCATTCTACAAAACAAATAGTCGCTAATTTGGTTTTGTGATGATCTTGTTTTACCATTTTACGAGTCCGAAATTGGAGAAAACGCTTAAATGTGGAGTGCGTACGATAAAAAAACTGGACTAAGCGCTTTTTCAGTATCAACTCTCAGTAGCCAAACTTGAGTTAGCGTAGTTCACAATAAAAATCACACGTAACTTAATTTGCTCATATAATTGTAAGTATTTGTAGAACGAATAACAATCATGCGAATTACACCTTTACCAGCTAATAATAATTTATTTGTATACGTTAAGACTGATTATAATGGTATAAATTCAACTGATTGGCTCTCCGAACCATGCCGAGGTTGCCCTCAGCTCCAAAACCAGTGAAAAATACAGCATTTTTTAACGACAACAGCAACATTTACATAACATTATGGCGTAATATAATATTATAAATGTATGTAATATTACTCCATTCAAAAGTTTAAAGATGTAAAAACATCACAATTAATTTGGCGCTTGCTTCCAATGTTCACTTTATGGCTCAGATATGTTTGTGTTTTACATAATTTTGGATATGTGATTACAACGATTTCATAAGCGATATCAATTTTCAATTCCTAGAATTAGTTACATCACCACGCTCATCATCACTTAGCAGTGTGTGCTCGAATAGATTATAATAATTAGGGGCATATTCTGAAAAAAGCTTATTGTATGTGAGCAAAAAAACGCTTGCTGGACACACAATGGTGTCGATTCCGAAGTCCCCAAAACTAAACTAATTTGACAGGACTCAAAATGTTGCCGTCCCTTTCATAACGATCGCAATAAATAGGACGGCATCATTTATATCGCTGTCAAATTAACTTAGTTAAGTTTGTTAACTTAGCTGTGAAATTAACTTAGTTAATTTGACAGCATTAAAAATGAAGCACTTTGCATATGGTCATATGCTCACATACGACACATTTTTCAGAATACTTCGCATGTCCGGCGAAAAACAAAGTGCCATTAGACACTGCTAGTGTAATTTAAATAATTAAGTTATAAGATACGAATACTCGATAAGTAACTTGATAGGGTAATTAACAGGAATTAATATAAGAATTAAAATAAATTTCGCAATAAATATTGGTATGGAGATTACAATTTCCCTTTTAACTTTAAACTATTCGTTATATCATAGTTTCATGCAGCTATTTCACTTTTTGTTAGATAACAGTTAGATACTTCCATAATTATCATACTTAAGTAGAACATGATATAACGTCAACACATCACCAGAGCTAATTATCTGTCAGTATGAAGATACACTTTTTGTAAATCGGACTTTTAACATATCCTCATTTTTGCGTCTGATGAAAATTTACCTAATAATATCAATTATTATACAATAAATCGACAAGAAATATTGTTATAGAACAAAGTAAAGGATCGCTCAGATTCGCAACATTAAATACAGCACACAAACTTTATTAACATTCCTCCAGCATATTACTTACTACAACGTCACATTATAACTAGGTACTCTAAATAATTTATATAATAAATAGATATATCAAATATAGGTTCTCGACCTGTTTTAGAAAACGCGATATTTAGCTAAACGTGCGTAAACCTTTCAACATTTAACGAAGTGGAAGCACATAACACTTTAACGGGCACTCGCGGCACCGTGGATGGATGAGACCTACTGACGCTGCTAGCTCCACAAAACTTAGCTGTAATAGACAGTGCACCTGTGTTTGCGTACACACTTGTGCACTATAATGTCCTGCGCACATGGCTAGCCTCCCTCCGTCCAGTCACAACGGAGACGAGAGAATATCAATCTTATCAATCATCTTAGCTGCGAATTCAACACCGATTTACTAGCCGATTTGCTAGCAATTTTTTACATGTGAATCAGTGCACTAACAGTGACAAATTTTATAATAGAAAATAATTAACTACACAGCGCGACAATGCAGCCAGCGTCTTGCGGATGCTTCCGATTGGTATTGATTTGGATCAGTTGGGCTACCTCTAGATTGTTTGCAACAGTTTGCAGTTAGCTAAACTGTTTCAATTGTAGTAACTACTATTTGTAATTTGCATCTATTAGTTGTATATTTATTTTATACAAGATGTTATCAAATAATATATATTATCTATTGGTGTTGATGCAGTCAAATAATACTAATCTGACAGCACTAAAATGTTGCAGGTCGTATCAAAATAAGTTTAGTTTGTGTACGTCTGAATATACGAATAATGAATGTGGTACGCTTTGTGATATTATTAATATAATCAAAACACATTTAAGTGCATTTCAAACTTGACTACAATGTGATTGGTATAATAATCGACAAACTTCTTGTCTTCTGGCGAACGGGACAAAGATGCGCATAACGCAATTCTTAGACCAAATTGGTGGGCGGTTCAGTCGCGTCGATAATTCACTCTTGGGTTTTTGTTTCAAACAATGAAGGAACGAGACAGAGTTATACGAAGCTGTAGGTACCTATCTCTTTCGCCTGCTTTGTTGTCGGCGGCATATGAATTACATGCGTGAATTACCTGCGCAAATTTTCCACTCTCGCTGCCCGTCACCGGACAAGTTGTTTGGCGGCTACTACAAGCGTACGTAGACCGATAAAAATTCTGTTGGTCCGTGTAGGTACCAAACACCCTGTTACAGACATTTGTAATTCGAGCTAGGTCATGACTGTGAGGTTCAATCCTGTGCCTGGAGCGCCAAACCACGCGGAGTTAGGCCTTACGACAAAACTAGCCTACATGTGCCTTATTACTAAGTTATAATACAGGATAAATCTTAATATTTAACACTTCGTAACACACTACTGTAACTAACAGAGGACTTTACCTTTTCAACTCGTCTTATTTTCGTTGCGGCTTATCCAATAAGTACTCAGTGAATTTCCTAATGTTTTTGTGCCAGCACACAACACATATTGTATTTTACACAAACGTCATCCTTAGAATATGTTATTTAATTATATTAGATTAATACTTATTAGAGGCTAACATTTATACAAGCCATTTATTTATATAACTCTGAGACAATCGCATAAATTAGGTACACTCGTATAGACAATATAAAGAAGATGAAAACAAGCCAACATGTAACGGATATCTCGTTTTATACGTACCTACATCAAAGGTTGACTATTAGAGCCTTAGCACACTGGCGACTTGCAAACGATCAAGGCGAGTGCACAGCGACCTTGCTGCGGTTGCTTATCGCGGCAGGCTCGCTGTGCACTCGCCTCACTGCGCACTCGCCTCACTGCGCACTCGCCTCGCTGCGCACTCACTTCGCTTTGAAATCGCTCGCAAATCACCGGTTTGATAAGGCTCTTGAAGATACAGTATTAATAACAGAACAATAATTAATAATCTCTAAGAGATCTCTTCCAAGAGATGTAATAAACGTAACGTACGTATTTAAATCTAACATTTTGTTCCACGTCGGGTATCGTTTGTTTTATATAATATAAATACAGCTAAACCGCAACTAGTCGGCTAAAAGTAATAACATTTCTTATAATAAGTTGATAGTAAAGAGTTCGTTATAAACAAGCGTGCAATAACATATTGATAAAAATCTGTAAAGTTTCCAAAAACAACTAACTTGGTTCAAAATAGACAGAAAAATAATAAAAAATATATAGTTACAAATTATACGTATCGAATAAATGATGATATTCCTGGGCCCTTACTCGCTACGAGACTCCATACCAAGGTCACACATAAAAAACAGCTTCATATGATTTTCCAGGTTCTACAGGGAATTTAGATAGCAAATAAGAAGTTTTGAGCTCAATGTAAGCTAATTGTCATGGACCCACGCTACAACAAACTGTAAATCAATTGTCGTTTTGGAATCTATTGCCATTAAAAGATCTATTTCTAAAATCAAAATATTATGTCGATAGACTTTAAACAAAACTAAAATAGATTCATAGTTAGTTTAGCAAAGATTCATATCAAATGGCTTACCATGTGCGCAAAACTTTTTATCTGCTATCTAAATAACCTGTAGAACTTAGAATATCAAGCCGATTTTCTTCGGGCGTCACCTTAAGAAACTACTATTGTGCTCTGGTCATACTTGAATCAAACACTGTGAGTAATATTAAGGATTAGAGAACCGAGTACAGCAAACATTATGTACTCGTTTCTGTAATCCTAAATAATTCTTGTGAACAGAGAGGTTACAAAACGGTAATTATTGGAAGAAAATTATTAACGATACTGGTATAATCGGAGTAAATAGCAGAAGTCCGAAACAACTTTTGATTTTGAAAAATTTAATTTATCATTTCCTTAAGTCTCCCACCCGTTTTCGAACTAAAAAAGCGAAAAATGTTTAAATTGGAAACATTTTTCACTGCACGTGTTCTATTGCGTTCTTTAGACGCTGGTATAGCCAAGATAATAATAATAAGTCCTTATAAAATTAACTCTTGCTTGCCCTGATGGGAGTGAAACCTACACTAATCGAATACATTAACAGCGTTAACTAAGCAAGCGTTTACATTAACCGAAACTCTACTCTACTTCCCAACCATTCGATAGATGGCGCGACATGGAATGATCCAGTTGTCGCCAACATTTTAGTTTGTCGAGTCAGATGCCGTCAACCTTTGGTTTAGTCGTAAGTTTCGGACTCTTGTTGGACGAGTTTGAATCGTCGAGGACTCTTCACTGCTATGGAGCCGTGCCCGTCCAAGGACAGGCGACCTTTCATCTGGAGATACCTGGAAGTAAATAATAATAAATAATGCTGGCCATCATCTAGCCTTGGGGCTAGATGATGGCTGTGTGATGGCTAAGCTAAGCTTGTTTTATGGGTACTAGATAACTGATATACTTAATACATTACACTACATAGATATTTTTATTATGCATAGAAAACACCCTGAACAAATATCTGCAGATCGTACAAACATTTGTCCCGAGGCGGGAAACGAACCCGCTATCCGCGTCGCAGGCGCACCTTCGCCCGCTGCGCTACAGAGGTTGTAGAAAGTAGGAAGTATGCACAGTTCTGTTAAGTACCTCTATGAAGAGGGGATCTTTGCTACTCGACCTACCTCAGAGTTTAAATCATGCAGAGGACAAAGGAGATAATTTTACAATAAAAAATTCACATCGCTTCTAACAGGACCAGAGAGGTGAGTCTATTTAACGTTAGTAACGAGTCGTAATCGTGACCTCTCCTTTTTCCATACAATTTGGAGCATACAGCACCTCTATCGTGCTGACAGGGAACTTCGCAGATCCCATACATAAAGGAGACGATCACGTTTCGATACTAACGTCAAATAGTCTCACCCCTCTGAACTCTTCTCATTGGCCGACAACATGATGAACACCAGACAGGCCAGGCAAAAGTATAAAATTCATTTTCTTACCGTTTTATGTAACGACACACGAGCTTGGTAGGTCTCTGCTGCCATTCATCAAGAACCTCTTTGGGCGCCAACACCTAAAATAGAACAACAATTTTTTTTAAACCTTTACATAGATTAAGCCTAAATAAATAAATATGGTTTAGGGAGGGGAAGCCGCCATGACACCTCTTATGCTTGAGCATAATTTGTGGGTAATTAAATATAATGATACTGCACAATCCACATAGCGTCATCTAGCCCTGAAGGAAGCACAGCTTGTTCTATGGATACTAGATAACTGATATACATAATACAAAAGACAGATATTTTTGAGGACGCCAGTTTACAATATGTACCTGATCCCCCTTCAGTCTGTCAAGCAGCGTGACGCAGATGACGGCTGCCTTGATCCCCGCGTGGTGTGTCAGGGCCGCGAAGGCCAGAGACTCCATCTCAATGTTGACGACCCCTGACTTGTGGATGCTCTCGAGATACTCCATCTTATCTGCCTCGGTGAAGTCGCAGAACGCTCCATCGAGGCGACCTTGGCCTGGAATAAAAGAAAAAGTATTAAAAATATTGAAAATGGAAGAAAGGGAGCGAAACTATTACAATTGTTTTCGCTTTTAAACATACCCATTATTGTACGTACCACCTACCCCGTCCCACCTCGTCGCATCTGGTTACTCACGTCTAGGGTGCTATGTTCCGAACCGCGATACACAGTCGATATTAAATATTTGGAAAGTCATGTCCGGCATAAAGCAGCATATATTGCGGTCATACCGCAAAAAGCAATTGCTTCAAACTGGGACCTGACACTGAATATACTCAGTAGGTACGTAACCATTTCTGTAAACCGCAGAGAAATCGAGCTCGACCCACTAATATTGGAGATCCATGCACCACGTTGATACAAACTTTGATTCAATGCTACTTTGGAGCATTTCGAAATAAATATGTAGGACCTACATACATATTTTGGTATTTAGTCAAAAATCTCAAATATTTCCAATTGCTCCAAAAGCCTTCCAGTTATATTGTTTGGAAGTAAGTTATATAATGAGTTCAAGTTCACAGTTATAGGTTTATGATTTGCGTTGCGACTAATTATTTTACTAATACTTTTATTCCTTGTAGACCGTAGACAACATTAAAACCGCAAATAAAAAACTCCTGTGCACATATCTAAATCTTTATGGCGCTCCCTTACACCAAGAATTCACCTGTAATTTAACATTCAGATTCAAGCATTACATCCAGTAAGGGAGGAGAATTGAGCATTGCAGTGCGCAGCATGATAGCTTCATCAGACACCTATTGAAAAAAAAAAATCATGAATTGAAAAAAAACGATAAATTTCAGCCGAATGCTCGTAAACGAATCTTGAAATATGACATTACAGAGGAGTGCTCGCGGTGAGGGAACGTCTTTACACGCATAGGAAAGAGGTAACTGGTTCAGCGCTGGCAGAGATGACATTCATTCGAAAGATCCGATCGACTGGTGCCTGTGTGGGGACCAGCACAACCCTGTCAATCAAGAAACGATCACATGCCATGTCCGGCGGTGGCCTTGGGTCGAAATTGTTTACAACGGATGCGGAACAAATGAAAGGACAACTTGCTCTGTATGTAGGCATACTGTTCATGAGGATTTGTCTGGTCTTTTTGCGTTTTTTAAGAATTTTAGAAACAAGCTAGTTTTACAAGACACAAAAGGCCTTTGGCGATTAACTCGGATACAGAGATTAGTAACACCATAGCGTTATTGTTTGTTTTTTCAGACCTTTGATTATAATAGATAATCAAACAGTTCATTCTTTTGATTATAATAGACAATCAAAGGTTCCTTTTAAGGCGGTTCCTCTCCGGGAGCATTCGCCTGTAATGTAATATTCAGATTCGAGCAAAAGTACAACAGTGAGGGAGGAGAACCGATCATTACAGTGAACAAGTTGCACCAATTTTCATCAAACAAGAACATGGGCAGAACAAAACAGCTACATGAAATCAAAATCTAGATATTCATCGGTTTAGCTGTCACAATGCCACATAGATAACTCTAGATTTACAGCAAAAAAAGAACAAAATACCGTTTCTGACCTCCATAAAAAACAAAGTGCGATACTAAATTTCTGTTATTTTTTTTAGTAGATATGCAATAATGTTGAACTAAAAACCCCTGAACAAAACAATCGATGCTAAACTTAACTAGATAAATTGGTAATTTGTTAGTAAAATTTTACTTTAGTCTTGGGCTAATCAAACAACTTTTTATTTTACTTTACTAACTATAGTCCAGTGTTAAAGCCAAATTGGCATTTTTGTCCGGCCAATAATTCTAAGGAATGGTGACTCTAACCGTGACCAATCGACCGGTCAACCGATATCCTATTGGCTATCGTATAGCGACGATTGTCTCTTGCTATAATGCCAATTAATTACGAGCTAATTACTCGCATAACCAATTAATTGCTTATTATAGTGCTATTGTGTCTGATAACGAACTTTGCTTGGAATATTGAGTTACGACCCCCATTGATTGAAAGATTGATTAAGTTTACAAGGAACATTGAGTAAGAGGAGAAGGTGGTGATGTGGCCTCCCATTTTGTTCTTAGCCTAAAAGTTTGAAATAATACTATGAAGTATAATGAATATTATACGTTAAAATATTCAGCAATTATCTGTTTATTCGTGTCTGAGCAATCCAATTATTTTGAAAATGAATTCATGAAAAAAAATAAATGAAAATTATTTATACAGGGTTACTAGTTAATCGATCTATTCCAGCTAGGTGTTTGTGGGGGAGGTTATTTCCGTTGAATTAGACCATGATGTTCTACTGCAAAAGTTAACCATTTTGCATAAAATAATATTCAAGTTTTTTTTTTCAATTTATCTTTTAAATTTGTTTTTGAGGGTTAAAAAATTGTTTAAATAAGCTATTGGTTAAAATCAACATTTTATTTTTGTTTTTTAGCGGACATGACAAGCTTTCTTCAACAACACAAGAACTACAAATGTATGTGTGTTATTATTACTGCGTAGTAATAATATTTTCAATGTGTCCCCGCTAGGAAATACTAGACTGAAACATCATGAATTTTCACAATTTTTTTAATGAGGTCCTCAGAATGACAAGTAAAAAAAAGCTTACTCATTTCGCTTGAAAATTATTTCAAAAACATGTACCTAAATTCTTTGAGCTTTCTATGAACGTATGTAAACTTGGGATCGGTTGTAAGGTTTAAGGAAAAATTGCATAACAAATAGTCCAGGTATCGAATTGCTCGAGCAATTTTTTTGCTTACCCTTGTTTGGAGCGGTTGACAAACACAAAATTAGTAATCATAATGTTTATTGTTTTTTCTTTTTTATTCAAATTAGGTCTGGTGCTTTTGATGGGTCAGACACATCGAGCACATACCCAATAGAGAGGAAATATGGTCTTTCGAATTCAGAAACTGATCAGTGTTTGTCACTAATACAATGTCAACTCTCGTTCGCTATATAGAGGTAGTGTTGTGCTGACATAATAAAATAATGTATCGATACTCTCGGTATAACAAGAAGTAATTAAAATTTACCAATTTGATGAAGTTATTTGATCAGAGTAACTTTTATAAAGACTCCGGGATTTTGCGTATTATTTCATCGATATAGTAAAAAACTTACCTATATTTCTTTTTACACTACTCATTCATTTTCAATTATCGAAAGAGATTACTCATAGCGATAATAAAGATGCCCTATCTATGTAGATAAAAGAGAAGATAAGGAAGTTACCATTAATAAGAATCGCGGGAGTATGTACTCCCGCGATTCTTATTAATGGTAACTTCCTTTATATATCGTTCTTTCAATCTATTATAACAATGGCACACTTGTTTGATTCTTTATTGACAAAGAAAATTACAATTCAATAATAAAAACAAATTAGAACTAGTATTTACAATTGAAACAATTAAGCTAACTGCAGACTGTTGCAAACAATCTACAGGTAGCTCAACTGATCCATATCAATACCAGTCGGAAGCGTCCCCAAGACGCTGGCTGCATTGCCCCGCTGTATGGCAATGCTGATGCGCTGCGCCAGATATCCGCCAGCTCTCGGGTCACGCGTCGCGTCGACAAGACGCTCAGATAACTTTTTAAAAACCCGGAGAACCTCGGTACCCCACAGACCTAGGGTCTCGACCCCAAAGGGAGCAAATGATTGAGTTATACACGTATTTGATTTGTTTGCTTTTTATAAATCATAAATTCACTATTATTGACGTAATTAATTTTCGCGACGGTCATAGTTTATATACATTGACTATCGATACGCACAATTCGAGTGTGATGCTTGACTTTGAGTCGGCCAATCGGAGTACAGTGGTCACCGCAGTGATTTAGCGGAATTGTAGTCTAAACAAAATAAATGGCATGTCCTCTATTGGATATGTGCTCGATGGTCAGACATATACAATGAATTCTCGGAAGTGTTCACTAAGCATAGTACCTGCTAACTGCCAAGATAGCGTTAGTCTAGTCTAGTCTAATCAGTAGTTTCGTACTGTTTATATTTGTAAGACGCTATTTCACGTATGTTCTTTGGATCCATTTAATATTGGGAACCTGATGTGAGCGTTTTTAATGGAATCTATCGGCGGATCCGAGAAACTGGTTGTGTAAAAAGAAGAACCAGTAGGTAAGGTTGGTAGACCACGGGGGTATGCTGTGGGAAACGAACAAGAAATTGTTAACGTTGGTAGACCACGGGGGTATGCTGTGGGAAACGAACAAGAAATTGTTAACGTTGGTAGACCACGGGGGTATGCTGTGGGAAACGAACAAGAAATTGTTAACGTTGGTAGACCCGGGGGTATGCTGTGGGAAACGAACAAGAAATTGTTAACGTTGGTTGACCACGGGGGTATGCTGTGGGAAACGAACAAGAAATTGTTAACGTTGGTAGACCCGGGGTTATGCTGTGGGAAACGAACAAGAAATTGTTAAACCTATAATGTTTTTTAAAGAAATTATTTGAATGGCAACTGATAAGTCTGCCATAGCGGACCATCATCTGGAGTCTGGTTCAACCACTGGATCGAGGTACACAATCCACAAGTAATCTCAACAGTGCGACATTACATACCGAGATTGGTACAGGAGGCCATTAAGATTACCAAACACAGAAAGTTCAACCGAGAAGAAGGTTTCCAATTATCCGGAACCTGGAACCTTGTAGTGAGAATGTACAAAAACCGAAGAAGTGATGTACCAATAGGGCCGCGATCTGATACCGTCAGTGTTGTGTGTCGTGATCGAGTTGCGTTCTATAATGAAATCGGTGGTAGTGGTAACGTTCGTAGCAAAAGACAAAAAAATGAAGGTAGATCGGTATGTCTGCCAATAAAAACTCACTCGCAGTGCCTTCAGTTATTCCGTGATCATGGCGCATGAAACTGTGCCGAAATATTGGAAAGCTCAATATTTAAATCATGCTAAATAACCTGTTGTAAAAGACTTTAGTGATAATAACCATGATGGATTTATTATAGTTTTATAGAAAAAAACGTATTATTAAAACTCAATAGATGGCGCGAATCTTTCGCAGAAGAATAGAGGTTGTCATTGGGATGTCATGGCAAACTATGCATGGTCTACGCTATGCAGGGTTCATGCCGTTTAATTTGAAATGACAGGCCCATGTTACAGCGTCCTCTTCCTAGTTAGGTCGAACTATTTTTTAACAACTTTGACTTATTTTAAAAGATAGGAACGTAGGCTGCTTGATCTTAGGTCACATTGATATTAGGAAAATGACAATAATTACTCTCATTGCAAGTTATTAGATGCAAAGCTGCGTGGCAAGCGTGTCAGCCCTAGGCAGGAACTGTCATGCACTTTACATCAAGGACAATAACTAGTCACTCAGAGCCCTGAGTATGATTTACCGATTGTGCATATTTATCAGATTCAGATTAATTTATTAATTGCCAAATATGTACATAGATAGGTAGCTTAAGTTCTAATTATAGCTAGAGTTAGTTCATGCACCCTGTTAATAGCAATTGATTATTTTGTCACTGATTACGATTATTAGTAATTTTTCCTTTTGTCATTCACTTTTCATTACAATAATTTAGTTAGTTTCAAATGTAAATACTAGTTCTAATTTGTTTCTATTGTAATTTTCTTTATTTAATAAACGTAAAAAGTTATGAAGGTATAAACGTTTACCTATACCTTCAAACACATACTCATTTATTCGCCGTACGTGCTCATGACTCACGGCACACATGGATACGTCAATTTACATTACATTTTACAAGAGTTATACTTACTTGAATTACGATTACAGACAAGGAAAACAAAACAATAACTTATCAAAGTAAAATCTGTAGTAAAATAGATCTGCTGTAATGGGCATCGTCAAAATTAAGATTTCTTCAAGACGCTCCATTTTAGTATGGAATTTACGTAGTTTCATGTTCGCACGGTAGAGGCGCTGTACCAAATACATACTAATATTATAAATTCGAAAGTAACTCTGTCTGTCTGTTACCTTTTAATGCCTAAACGGCTGAACGGATCTCAGTGAAATTTAGCAGGGGGTAGATCTAACCCGGGGACGGACATATGCTACTTTTTATCAAGAAACAAAGCGTGCTAAGCCGCGGGCAGCAGCTAGTACAATTATAAAAATGGAACGTCTCGATATCGTCTCGTTACTATTAAGGACCAATCTGCCTGCCCACTTAAAACTGACGTCAAAATCCGGCTGCAGATAATGAATTTAGGACACTCACCTTCATAAAAGTCGTATGTGCACATGGTTTTGCCCGTGATGGTATCGTAGGGGTCCTCTGGGTCGCCCAGCAGCTTCAGCTCGCGCGCCAGTCGCTTGTCCAGCTTGGCAGGCCGCTGGATGTTCTTGCCGAGGACCGTCTGAAATACAACACACGTTTCTACATCATATCATGATACATTTTAAAAGCTGGCGTCATTGTCTTTTGTTTTTTAATACAATTATCCACGCTGACGTCACAAATCCATGCCTCTAGTATATGAAAAACAAAAGAGGACCGTGCCAGCTTTAAAAAAAAATATCTTGTGCACTGCTGAATATAGGCCTCACACTGACGATTTGTGACATCAAATAGTTGCTATCACAAGGGGGGTTTTTGCCATGATCAGCAGGCTGTAAGGCAGATTGGTGATAAAAATACACAGAAGGAAGCTACTACCCTTTCTCTGGTAGGTTCCCTTAGTTGCCTCATACAACACCCACGGGGTGAGTTGGAGGGGTCGATTCTTACGCTACGGCCAGTCCAGTATAATAAACATTTTATTCATCAAATGTTGTATTCACCCGTAAGCTCGTTCTCTTCGGGTTACGCTGCGTATGGCTAAAGCGGAACCCTTTATTATTTGATTGATGCGGAAGAACCAGGTAAATCTGGAATAATCTGGAGCATTCTACGCACCAGTTCGAGGCAGTTCTTGAGCGCGCCGTCGACGGCCTCCTCCGAGATGACGACCGTGCCTCCCTCGTAGCCCACCCCCCCGCAGGTGCCGATGCGGAAGAACACCGGCTCCCGCACCTTGGCGTGGTACATCAGCTTTATCACCTCGTGCAGGAGGATGCCCACTGATGGGATTCCCATGCCGTGCTAGAAGGAAAAGAACGATTAATTTATTTTATCATCATGAGTAATATTATATGCAGCTTGGCTTTACAACTGTATACAACTAGGCTACACATCATTAATGTATCTTTTAAAGGGCAATGTATACGCTTCTACAACAAAACTCCTAATGCGTTGCAAAAATTATCGGTAAATAAATTGAAGCAAATTGTCACTATACTATAAAATATAGCTAGAGGATATAAAACCTAGGGACCAGTTTTGCTCCAACTCTAAATATAACAATAAACAGGCTAAAGGTTTCTTCTTCGCTTTTTTACTTTAGTCTACATACCAAAGCGAGAGAAATCAAAAATATAACTTTATTTCCATGTCAATGTTTAATTTTAAGAATTTGACCTTTTCTATGTGTACATTTATTGTTCCTAAGGAAATAAAGAGATTTTGATGGACACCTTGGTCTTCTAGTTGTTGTGCCATCCCCACGACCCTGCGGTACCTACCTCCCTAATCTTATCTGTGTCCGTGTTGTGAAATATTAGCTAGTAAACAAACTACCCCACTTATTTGAGATCTTTCCTTCAATAAATATTGCTAACAATCATATCTACAACTCGTCTCCAAACATGACAATTATGGTTATTTTTGTGTGGTTGGTTTACAAACGTTTCACATCGAATTTGGCTGGAGTGTATGTCCGCCCTGCGACGACTTCAAGCATTAGGTAGGTAAGAATCGTTGGTTTTGTTCAGGACATACCTAGTCAGACTCTCTGTAAAAGGACCTTAAATAATTTGATGGTTTTGAATAAACTAATATCCAATTTATAATCCTAATAAAGTTAGTTTTAAACTGTTTTTTTAAGTTTTGCGGGATAAATACAATTTCTCGGGAATATTTTTTTAAGGGATCACATCGGGATTATCCTCTATACAGCTGCAAAAGAATCATCAAAATCGGTATATAAATGACGGAGAATCCAATGGACATATTGGACATACATAAAAAACATACATACAGCCGAACATAAAACCTCCTCCTTTTTTCGAAGTCGGTTAAAAATTTAAAAATTCAACTCTACACATCTCTCTGAAACATGACCGGTACCTATGCTCATAATATGATCGTACCAAAGTATCATTACATTTAACCGACTTACATTCCGTGACGATTAGTAACAACCATTTGTTGCGCTACACCAGCATTGGATGGCAACGAGGTTATTAAAGTCGGTATGGTACGGTATTAACTAATTGTGGTTGTAGCTAAGGCTGGACGGATTTGACAAAACATTTCTCGACAAACAAATCCAATAAGTATCCAATAGTATTTTTATATTCAGTTATATCCGTAACCTGAACAATACTAAACTTTGAATTGTCGTACATGTATAGGCTCCCTCGATACAGGCCTAGCCTAGTGAGGGTGCCATCAGAAATTACATAACATTGTAGATATGTACGTCTCGGCAATAACACAATGTATTACACTAAATTTCAAATACAAGTACTTAGAAATACCTCATCACCATGTAAGTGCTAATTATAAGTTAAGTGTATTTACTTATTAGTTTTGCTGTAATAAATGATTTTTATCTTATCTTATCTTTTATAAGACTAGCTGGTACGAAGCCATTTTAGATTAATAAAAAAAAAACGTGGTTATTTGGGCATGACGCATGACGTCCCGTTGACCAGACCATAGCTTCTATTCTATCCGTTATAAATCCACGCCGTCTATTAGTTCTGAGGTAAATTCGGGATTTTTTAATTTTAGAAAGCATCTCATCGACTTTTTTGGCAGACTGACGTTGGGCATTGAAAGCGATATATTAACGAACACTTTTATTCAAATAATTTAATCGCAGGAATGTATGTATGTACACAAGCTCTTAACAATTATAATAATGCGTGCAAAATTAAAATGTTAGGCTTTATAAAGTAATATGTCAAAGATTAATACGAGTACTATTCCGATAACTAAAGCAAATTATTTTAAAAAATATATAAATTCAAAAAGTGTGTCAAAAACTTATGTCACCTACTTCCAAAGATCCTATGACAACACAACTATCTTTGCCTACTTCAAATATATATTTTTTTGACATTGCCCACGTCGTCGGTCGTGGTGATTGCAGATCTACTGGGTGTGGCCCGCCTTAGGGCCCAAGCAAGAGCCTAGCGCCCAAGCGTTAAACGGACGAAGCTGCTAATTGTCCATTTATTTTTCGAAGAACACCGGCCTAAGTAAAACCGGTCGATTAATCCTAATACACCGTCACGTTTCGGGTTTTGTTAGGTTTATCAAACTTATGTTGTTTTTACCGGTGATCGCTATAAAATAGATTATATTAAAAGTTAAGTTAAACAATTTAACTTTAGTCACGCAGGTTTACGCGGAGCCACTTTCATATGCAGTAAAGCAAGTGTCCATGAACCAAGACCTTCAAACAAGAGGTTTATTCATTCATTCCGTCAATTGAAAGTATTGAAGCGACGACGCAGTACAGTACTGTGCTGACTGTAACTAATGACTATCGGGCTATTCGTTCTTTGAGACAGACCGATTTACGGTCTGCCTACAGTCTGACTGACCTAAATTAAAAGATATTATTTATTTGCATAAATATAGGTAAGTCAAGTGATCGTGTGGTGCCGGCTTAGAATTTGCACCAACCCAACTCTTCCCGCGGGTGTCGTAAGAGGCGATTAAGGGATATCCACCGGGGTTGGGCACAAGCGCCCCCTGCAGAACAATTCTACCACCGAACTGCGATCTCCAACCCGCATGCCAAGCGTGGGAATTATTGGCATTTCACCCCATATGATTAAAGCCAATAAGACTCTTATAAAGGGGAGGCCTAGGTCCAGCAGTGGACCGGTATATGCTGTGTATGATGAAGTGGATGGTCTTGATTAAAGTAGGTATCACTACAACAAACAAACTCATGTACAGCCCAAGCCGTCAGACTATGGAACGATCTACCTATTGATATTAAAAAAGCCACATCTCATAGCACTTTTAAAAGGAAAGTTAACGAACATTATTTAGGTCAGACTAGGTAATTAGTATGTCCCTCAAAGTCACCACTAGCTATTTGTTGTTATGTATTAGTGTATATATATTTGGTATATGTGTAAGTATTAGGATTAGTTTGTTAAAGTTTGTATTAGTTTTATATTTGGAACTAGCTTCTGCACCGCCCCGTCCTTTGATCTTCTCTTTTTAGCTTTGCCCCTCGGCCCCGGAACGCGCGAATTAGTCGGCACACTGGTTGCCGTTGATTCCGGCGTGTCTCGGTACCCATCTTAGGACGACTCTGTTGTTCGAGCTCAGCGCGTTTAGGCGTGACCGACAGTCCTCGACCAACCTGGACGTGATAACCTTCGAATACAGTACCTACCTAACTAATGGGTGCGTCTTAGAATAAAAATTAGATCATAGATCTAGAAACTAACACAAAAACAGTTTTTTTCAAAATCTACTGATTTTGTCTTCAATCTACTGATTTTCTACTCGACTTTGTATTGATTTAGTCAACTCGATCTTGTAACACTGTTTCTAACAAAAAAAGAATGTATGAAATCGGAGGCGTTAATGAAATACTTACAACTAAGTACACATTTTGACATGCGTCCCCTCTCCCAGGGGAACCGCACTTAATTCCGGGATAAAAAGTATTCTATGTCCTTCCTCGTAGTATGAACTCAAACCGTGCCAAGTTTCATTTGAATTCGTGCAGTAGTTTCGGCGTGATGCGCGGCCAAGATACAGACACACAGTCAAAAATGAAAAAAATTACAGTGTTGGCTTCAGTATCGCTAATAGAATGGCCTACTATTTTTTTCCCAAAATATGTTCAATGTACAGAATTGGACCTGCTACAGTTTTATTATAAGTATATGTACATAGGGTAGTAGGTTAAAGAATGCAGTTACAGTTATGATATTTGTTGGACAGGTACCTTTATGTTTTTACTATAATAAAATAAGTTACGCTTGTGTTGTCAAGCGTGGCATTACGTATTAAATAAATAAATTACGGCAATACCCTCCTATTGTGGGGGAGGCATGCCCAGCTGTGAACGCATGTGAGCTGATGAGTTAACTTAGGTTTGTTAGGCTAGAGCGCTTTACAACGATTTAATTACCCGAAATTAGTTTAAAATAAGCAATAAGGATAACTAATTAACCGCCAAGTGTGAGTCGGCTCACACACGAAGGGTGCCGTACCGTACAAATCAGGCAACTTTTTCAAAGAACATGAAATTTTCACTTGTTCGGAGTCCCCTTTAAATTTTCAACTTTATTATATGTTAAGTATTTGTTGTTATTACAGTTGAAGTGTTACTTATTTATAGAAAGTTTCATGTGTCTACCTATTGTGGTTCAAGAGATACAGCCTTGACAAACCAAGAGCAAAAATAACCAAAAAAACACGCTTTGTATGGAAGCCTTTAATTTCGATATTTATTATATTTTTATTATTTGTTGTTACAGCGGCAAGATAAATACACATTCTCTGAAAATTTCAACTGTCTACCTCTTACGGTTCAGGAGATAGAGCCCTCTGACAGACGGACGGACAGCGGAGGCTTAGTAATAGGGTTCTGTTTTCACCCTTCGGGTACGGAACCCTAAAAACCATAGGTTGGTTTTTAGGGTTCCGTACCCGGAGGGTGCTTACAGTATGCAATGCATGTTAGTTAAGTATTAACATTGATAATGTTAGCTCTACATGCCGCTTGGTAACCAAGAAAAATAACTGCTGTGTTTCAAGTTTAAAGGACAACGTTTTCGATAATAAATTAAGAAACTAGAAAGCATTTTCTAAGAGATTACCTAAATGCATTTTAAAATTAATGATCTATCGATCCGTACAAAGACATGATTGTTTTAAAGAATTACCTACGTCTTTAGTAGAGCTATGATCAACTGATATTTGTTGTTTGTCACCCTAAAAGTTCCTTTAGAAAACAGCTTTAAATTGTACAAGCTTCTGCCCGTGGCTTCGCACGCAGTTTACCTGGATACAAAGTAGATGCCCGTCCCCGGGATACCGTCTACCTCTCTGCCAAATTTGATTAAGATCCGTTCAGCCGTTTAGGCGTGAAAAGGTAACAGACAGACAGATTGATAGAGTTACTTTAGAATTTATAATATTAATATGGATTTTTGTAGTAGCGTACACACGGGACTTAATGTCTGCAGATCGTACAAACATTTTTCCCGAGGCGGGAATCGAACCTGCGTTACATGTGGAATGTTGTAAACAATCCGCCCATACTTAACGTAAACTTCACTTTGTTGCCGTGTATACGCAACTTACAAATTATGTCGGAAACTAAACGCGAAACATGCAATTATTATTATTATTATTATTATTCGCTGTGGTTTGTTTATAAACATTTTACATCGAATTTCGCTAGAATATAGATAAGTTTCAGAAAGAGTGTAACTTACACTGATGCACAGTACAGGACCCACTTTGTACATGGAGTATCGGTATGAGAACTGGCTGATGTCCTGCAGTGTAGTGCCGCAGGGGAGCTTGTGTCCGATCTCCGCCATGATAGTGTACGCGAACTGCTCCATTCGCTTCGGGGTTCCGCCCATACACACGAACTGGACAATAGAAAGTTCACCATGTTAGTTATTGGGCTTTAGACATCATCGGTAACAAGTTTCTCCATAAATCTAAGTAATTGTAATTACCTTAGTAGGTATATGAAAGCCATTTTTTTCAGAGATGTTTGATAAAACCAGTTACGACCTATGGAGCTGAGTCGTGGACACTCACGGTAGGGCTGCTCCACCGGTTCAAAGTCGCTCAGCGAGCTATGGAAAGAGCTATGCTCGGAGTTTCTCTGAAGGATAGGATTCATAACGAATACATCCGACAGAGAACCAAAGTTATCGACATAGCTCAGAGAATTAGCAAGCTGAAGTGGCAGTGGGCTGGCCATATCTCGCGAAGAACCGACCACCGCTGGGGTAAACGTGTTCTCTAGTGGAGACCGCGACTCGGCAAACGTAGTGTAGGACGCCCTCCGGCCAGGTGGGATGGCGATCTGCGAAAGACTGCAGGCAGATGCTGGATGCGGCAAGCTGAAGACAGAGCGCTAGCGCTCATTGGGGGAGGCCAATGTCCAGCAGTGGACTATGATAGGTTGATGATGATGATGATGTTTGCTGAAACTGGCTTTTGGAAATAATTACGAAAGTCGAAGGGTCTAACATTACACATCTACTTAACAACAGTGCGCCTTAATTGACTCTAAGATCTCGCAATTTTTTTTTTAAAAAGAGTATTCTCTTTGAGGATCGTCTCGGGCGTGTCCTCCACCGCCGCAGACCAGGTGTCGGTATTGTAGTGACGTCGTTTTATGTTTCCATTGTTTACCTACACTAGTTTTCATAGTCATCATCATCATCATCTTAGCCCGTTGACACCTGATCTCCGTGGTTGACATCCCAGCAACGGATGTCAACCACACGGCACAGAATAACTATCTATACAGGGTGCCACGGAAGGGGTGTACTAAGCCGAAAGGGGGTGATTCTGGACATCGAAGGGGTCAACGTTTGTTTTACAATTTATGAAATTCGATATAATTTTTCTTTTTTTGAAAAAAATTGTTTTGTCTTCATATTCGCGTTCTTTTACGTATATTTTTATTTTTTTATACTTATTTCAAACTATCTACATAATTTTTTTGTAATAATTTCAAGGCACACTGCTTTTGCTGAAAACACAAGCAAAAATATGTGAAAAATTTGTAATGTTAAATAATGCATGAGTACGTGTAAGAGAACAGAATAGAAAGGAAAAAAACTTCGTTTCTGCAAAAAAAAAAACTAAATTGAAAAATCGTTTTAAAAAAGTTGATCCCCTCGGGGTTCAGAATCACCCTCATTCGCTTAGTACATCCTTTCCGTGGCACCCTGTATAGTACTAACGCAGTATAGGTTTCCTTTTATCACGCCAGTTTTCATAATAAATAAAGAACATCGTCACTTGCCATCAAGTGAGAATGTGACCAAACGAACGTCTATTGATTTAAAAAAAATGCTGAACATTCTACTTCATCATCAGCTGAGCAATAAAGAACGCAAAAACAAGAAGAACCATCAAGGAACAATCTCCGCCGTGAAGGAGGAACTTCCTGCCAATGCCAGTTCCATCCGCTTGGAATCGGATATCGCATGCAGACAATTTGCAACGGGAATGCTATTTTTATTAACTGCGCACAATTGCAATTGCAGCCTACTACAGTCTACGTCCTTACAAACCACTGTGTAGTGTAGTCGAATAACAGTTCTGTTACCTGTGTGCTGTGTGGATAAATCCTACATCTTCAAAACTAACTTCTTTTATTCCCCGACAAAAATGAGCCCGGTACCTGTAGCATCTATGTGTTTAATTTAAACACTGATGCTACGGGAACCTCTTTTTGAACTATTATAGCGCTGAAGGTAGGTACTTGCGTATTGCTGATTGATAAAACCTAGCCTTATCATTAGCCTCTAAAGAGCAAAATCTAAAGATTCCTTACGGATGTCCATGAGCCCTTAAATTCATCAGGATCCAGATACA
Organism: Eupithecia inturbata; assembly: GCA_963662085.1. Classification (NCBI taxonomy): domain Eukaryota; kingdom Metazoa; phylum Arthropoda; class Insecta; order Lepidoptera; family Geometridae; genus Eupithecia; species Eupithecia inturbata. Next base: position 14,291,627 of record OY759185.1, read on the forward strand.
TTCCTCAACTATCAAGTTATACCTTGACAATCGCTACAAGAACCAGACCGACAGCTCTCAGAATAAGCAAGCTGAGTGGCAATGGAGTGGAGTGGCAGTGGAGCTGAAGTGGCAGTGAAGCTGAAGTGACACAGCTCGCAGAACTGATAACAACTGGGTAGTTAAGGTTCTCGAGTGGAGTCCGTGAATGGTACCGAAGAATTTGCGAAAAGCCGTAGAATTTGCTACGGCCATAGGAATGCAGCCGTAGGCCGTGTATTTTGTTATTTTTTTATCTGAAAGCCGTAGAACACGTTGATTGCCGGAACATTGGTAACACTGGATATGGCTTTAATAAATAACATTTCTAAAATGCTGGACGCTGTAGTGTTGTGAATTAGAGAAAACAACTAGGTATCCTTATTATTCGTATCATGCGGACAAAGCTGCTCCCATTATTCGGTTATGAAAATTAGTGGTTATCCGGATTGCAATCCCTAGTTGTGAGACCATCCCATCGATAGAACGACGACATTGAAGCGGTCGCAATAAGTCGATGGATGGAGAGAGGCGGTTCAGGAGCGCTGTTTGTGGCGTCGTCGCGTCGTATGGGGATGATGTTCAGCAGTGGACGAGCTTATATGATAATGGAAGGCCTACCTTAACGTCTCCAAACATCTCTACGAGATCGTGCGAGCCGCTGCCCAGCGCCAGGTGGTACAGGATGTCCTGGTCCATCAGCTCGATGTTGGGGTTGCGCAGGCGCACAGTCCCGTCCGGGTACCTGATGAATTACATACGATTAAATAAATGCAGTTTGCATTGCTACTATTCTAAAGCGACAGGAGGGTTATGGGACCGGATTAATTCCCGAAAAAGGCAGTCACTTTCATGACAATGGTTATTTAGTTTTGTGTAATACGGTCCCGCGTCTGCAGGGACCGTACAACCCCGAGTTTGGGTTAACCCCTTCGAACGGGTAACAATTTCATCGTCTGCGGATTTCGATTGGGTTACCCCTGGTTTGGGTAACCCGCATAAAACACATGTGAAAGGGTAACCCTTTTATTGGGTTTTAGCAACGATGGGGTTACCCTTTTGTTAAGCTATTGAAGGAGTTAACCTTTGTATGGATTTTTACTTTTTAGTGTTACACCGTGGTTATCATTTCAGCTTCTATTGAAGTGCAGGGGAGGGGCACTCGTTCAGAATATCGTTTTCGTAATCTAGGCCCTCGAGTTAGTCGAAAACGATACCAATAGGTAATTCATGTAAAAACTTCAGTAAAAGGTGCCAACGCAACAACGCCGCCGCCGCCCGCCGCCGCCGCCACTGGCGTTTTTTTGGACAAAAACATTTACTATTTTCAACCTTACGCAAATCAAATAGAGAATATATTATACAACTTCAAGATACAAAGTGTTACCGTGTTATAATGATTGAAAGTTTAACCCCAAACTAATGGGTTATCAAAACTATCGAAAACCCAAAACCCTTTCAATAGGTAACCCAATCGAATGGGTTTTGGTTACCCCTATAAGTATAAAAAAAAAGGATTTATTGGCAAATATTTAAAGCCCTGGATTAGGCCTTATAATGTGTCTTAAAAATGTGTCAACCTGCCAAAGAACACTACACCTTAAGATTAACTTGCGTAATTATTATAGGTACACATACTGACGTACTTACACATCAAAATAAAAGAGCAAAATATCATTCAGAGTAATTGACACAATGGGTGCATAAACCCTCACACGCTGAATAATTTCTAAGAAATCAAACAATATCCCAAATTCGACGGGACTTGTACCCGCAACCTTCCCTCAGTACGGGAATGCACCAATGCTAACCAATTGCAATGCAATGAGTAGCTAGCGGCGATTTCTGCCAGAGGCAATCTTAGACCCTTTGTAGCTGCCGCTGTCTTCGCCCTACGGAAGTGTAAGTACACATACATATGTACATGTAACATACTTATTATACCTGATTAAGTATCATCTAGTCACAGAAGAGTAGACATATCTACTATCAATTATAAGCCGTCTGAGAGAGGAGAATTCGACGAATTCTTAAATATTCTCATTGTTATTTACAGCCATCAGATTCATTTACATATACAGTGTCTATCTCGTTCACACACGCATGCTGATTATTAAAATGGACCAGACGACTTCAGACGAGACAAGTATGTATTTACATAAGTATTATTTTTTATTAATGGCTGACCAGTTGCTAGAACTAGTAGAGGTTAAATGGCAGTGCCTTTCATTTTGAAAAATAAATATTCGATGTATAGATTTCGTTAGCACGGCAGATTCACTTCCAAAACTGGTGAGTGGTGACACATATTGTTATTGTTAAATACCATGGGGATTCCCAAACCCTAATCCCCAACCCAACATCTTGTGGGGATTCCAAAGTTCCTCAACCTTTGTTAGGTAAACACACCTCAATAAATATTAGGAGGCGAACGGCGAACCCAGCAAGTTTGGTTGTCAAACTAGGCCGAGATCTCAGTCAGTAGTCTTAGTCATCTGATGATAATGTCCTTCTAGTCGAATTTCGGCCACATTGGCCAGTCTCAACGGAGACTAGTCACGTGCGCAGGGCATATTATAGTGCACAAGTGTGTGAGTAGATTAGTATGTAAGCGTTAGGGTATAAACTGCAATACTTAGTACATCAATAAATAACTCCCTTCTACTCTACCAGAGAATCCATATCCATACTAATATTATGAATTCGAAAGTAACTCTGTCTGTCTGTTACATTTTCACGCCTAAACGGCTGAACGGATCTCAGTGAAATTTGGCAGGGAGGTAGATGGTATCCCGGGGACGGACAGTGGTTACTTTTTTACCGGAAAAAGCGTGCGAAGCCGCAGGCAGTAGCTAGTTTATAATAACGTTAGTATTATTATAACATAACACACTGTAACAGGTCTCTCCATGTATTATTATGGATGAAACTGATTAAAATAGCGTAATAACATTACCGGGGGCCAACGACGCGCTAGGTGCGTTATCATTCAGGAGGGCCAATGACGCGACTCGCGCGTCATTCAATTTTGTATAGGGCCGGGGCGGAAAGGATCGAAAAATGAAGGTGGCAAGGAATCGGTTAACTTTGAGCAATTGCAGTTTTGTCTTTTTCTGTGCGTTAACAGAAGAAAACAAAAAACTTAGTCAATTGTTCAAAATTGAGATAGGGTTATGTTATGTTATGATGAGGGATATTATTGGTAAATCTAAAGTATTTTGGCTGATATAAACAGTTACAATCACAACTTGTTTCGAGTAACCAACCTTGCCTTGGTTGGACAACACTAGTTTCACGCGCACTATTTATCGACACCAGCAAAATGCTAAGGAGTGCTTAAAATAACCGACTAATAATCTAATGAAGTTGTTTTATCGCCCTGATTTTGTAAAGTGGTCAAACTAAATAGGTAATTACTAATAAGTTATTAGCAGGTAAAGAAAGGGTGATATCTTTTTAGTTTGACCTTTGTTAAATTTAGTAAATTCACACTAAATACTTTGTAGTATAAGGCATCATAACATAAGAATCATAAGAAGACCACCACCCAAAAGTAAACCCATGAACCACCTAACGCTCTCCCTTGGGGCGTCCCCGATCGCCGGGGGGTCAAACGCGGCGTCCCCGACAGCGGGGGGTTCAAACGCGTCGTCATTGTCGAACAGCTTCCTGTGAGGGTGGTGTCTTTCCCCTCGGCCGATCTGACATCCGTTGTTGTGCTGTGTACCATTCGCCTTCACGTCTTCACAGTTACACGGCATCGTTTAGCTAGGTGGAATAAAAACATAAGATAATAATAAATCATAAAATACAAATAATGCATGAAAACGATATGTCCATCATGGAACGTGGGAGACACCTTGGCTGGTCGCCGCGGCGCCGCCCGCGCCGCTTTAAAAGGGCATGATTGGCAAAACTTTCATTTTAACTTGTAGTGAATTAAAAACGTAATTAAAACAATAGAAACCAATAATAAACGGAAACTAGAATGTACTAAATGTTTTGGGGATGATATAAAATATGAAAGTAGCTTACTAAAGTACCTATACGATAAGATAGACGGTATTTTGAAAATTAGCTCGCAAAATTAGTATTCGAAGACGAACCTTCCAAGAAAATTTAATGTTTTTTTTTTTTATATTTATAAGTAGGTAAATACGAAAATGAACTTATTCCGTGGCGAACTTAACTTTGTTATCTACCAATTATAATCTCAGCTATCTATTTTCAATATATTATTAATTTGATTTATGGGTAAAAACACAACATAGAGATAATTTATATCATATTTATAGAAATTAAGCCATGCCACGTTTTATCATTTGACTCAGCCCGGAGTTATCATCAGTCTTAATTTCAAAATATTTGTGTTTGTGAAACAATTGTTCGTATTTTTATTTATTTTCTTATTGTTACTACGGTAACAATGTACAACAACAACGTACAACGTACTACGGTACGCGGGCACTTTTTTTAGTGCAGTGCTGGCACAGATATGTACCTTCCTATCTAAATAAGCGCATCAAAAATGTAATTACATCGAAATATATTATTTCATGAAACTATGACAGAACGTATTTATTTTGCAAACTTCCTATTTTATATTTGTTTACTAATTGTTCTCGTTTATGTTCATTAGCGGCATTCACTAGTACATTCGTTTATAATACCCATGTGGTATGCGTACAAGTATGGCATACAGGGTTGGCACGTTTAGAACAAAGTGTTTAAAACAGTTTAAAAAAACATAGGTATACCCTATTCTATCTCACGCTCAAATGCAAGCAAAAGGTAATTCCATGCAATCACCACGGGCATACGGGAGTTACCTCGGCTAGGGTGTAAGTAACAAATCAATTGTCATTAGTGGAGATGGAGCACAGAAAATAAACCGTCAAACGCGACTCGACTCGCACACGAAGGGTTCCGTACCATAAAAATTAGGCAACCATTTCAAAGAACATCAAATTTTCACTTGTTCGGAGACCCCTTTAAATTTTCAACTTTATTTTATTTTCAGTATTTGTTGTTATTACAGTTGAAGTGTTACTTAAATAGAAAGTTTCATTCTATTGTAGTTCAAGAGACCTTGGCAGACTTTGGGCCTTGACAAATTAAGAGCAAAAATAGCCAATAACATCACGTTTATTGTATGGGAGCCCCATTTAATTTTGATATTTATTTTATTTCTATTATTTGTTGTTATAGCAGCGAGAGAAATACACATTCTCTGAAAATTATAACTGTCTACCTCTTACGGTTCATGAGATGGGAGCCCTGTGACAGACAGACAGACGGACGGACGGACGGACAGCTGAGGCTTAGTAACTTAGTAATAGGGTTCCATTTTCACCCTTCGGGCTCGGAACCCTAATAACTAGCTAGTAAGATAGTAAACATCATGGGAATATTAATACAATTTAAACATGATTTTAACATGACCCATTTGACTATAATTCATAACAAAAATAGCAATAATACATAAAAAATAACACCTGTTTATAACATATTGAACTGTTTGCTTTATAAATTAAAAAAAAAATGTTTTTTTCCAACTCTGATGGCATAGACCGTATGTCCAGTCAAGTATCATTAAAGGTCACGAAATGATGCTCGGTCTGGCTGAACTGATAATGCTCATTTAACTACCTATCGAATTTGGCGCGTATAAAGTGACGCAATTTGTTATTGATTAAGTAAGCTAAAATTAGAATTTAATTATAGTATACTTAGTAATTTTCTAAAATGAGCTTTATGGGATGAATACCTGAGCCAATGAACGGTTAACTATAGATATGATTTTTAATCGATAAGCTATTTGACGCTGGATTATTTAATTATTGAACAATCGTTTGCATCAAAAAGAGTATTTATTTAAACTGGGAAATGAATTATATTGATAACAATAACTCAAACAAACAAACCAAAAGAAGTACAACTACCCAACAAATTTTACTTTTCACTTACCTTATCCAAACAATTTTATCACAACACAGAATCACAAAATATGTATTCTCTAGGAACGCAATCCGACGTACGAGCGAGCCAAGTTTGCAGAGGCAATAACATCGTTTACCAACAAACACCGCTGGCTCCAGCACTCCATACTAACTGCTGTTCATTCTGCCTACTGTCTAGCCACAGAATAACGTTATAGTACTCAATCTATCCCAATAGAAACTGCTATATATGCAGTGACTCGTTCAGGAATTTATTGCGCTGCCTTGCTGTCACCACAACACAACTCGCCTCTGTAGAGCAAAGCATCGAACGCTTTCAGTACAACTCGTGATAGCAATCGATCGAAACCCAGGGATGTTTATGAAGCTACATTTTATGAACGAGAGGCGCACTTTAGATATTATTGAGTGATTTGATTATTGTGATTAAGACTATACCACCGCACCGTTCTGTCTGCACAATGTGTATCACGTTTTTTTATTGTTTGCCTACAGACGAGCGTATACACAGAAACCTTCGTTTTTTTGCGTATTTTGTGTGAGTAGTTCCTTTAAAAAAGCGAAAGCACGGTATATAAACTGTATTGTGATTGTGACTCGGCCCTGCCCTTGAAATAACTACATACCTACAGCCGCGCGGTACGTCAACACGCGGCAGGGCTGCCCGCCTGCAGTATTTTAATAACATCTAACTACTTGAGTTTCTTTCTAGATTTGAGATTGTAAATATCACAAATACTCAACCAAAATGCAAGAAACAGCTGACGAGCAACGCTAATACCTTTTTCATCTCAGCTTATTAGCACAGACAGCCACTCGAAATAAAAAATGTTTTGGTCACCCATCCGATGTCGAACCGCTGCAAACGTTACTTATATCAACCATCTCACCGCGTGTGCACCTGTGCACTACCTACAGCAATCAAATAACACCTGTAACTACCTGCTACAAAATCTTATTTAAAAAGTAAATTATAATGTAAATCTTACTAGGTAGGTAGGCGCCTTCCATTTATTACTCTCATAACCATTTTATAATGATATTTCGCCTAATTAAATAATAAAGTAAGTACCTAACTAGTTACATAAGTAAGCCTAACCTAGGAAACAATCTACTTTTTTCACCCTATCCACTTATTTATTTATTAATCCAGGTATTTTACTCGGTGTTAATAGCGAAATACCTACCTACCTATTAAAAAAAGAAACAAATTACGTACTGGGTATAAAAAATATTTTATAGTCTTACCGTTCGGAGTTTTTAGGTAATTTAAGAAATGTTATCTTTGGGTGCGTTATTGAAGAATTCAAACAACCAAAAACAGCATAAAATTCTATACTTTCTCTTGCCTTATTAAGTTACTACTTGTACATATTTCAATAAAATATTTTCAATTCGCACGCTTAGTAGTGCTTAAAAAATCACACCATTGTTCGTTCGTCAGACGTGGCGGCGCGCATTGTCGACAGGTTGTGTACCGAGTGTGTACCGAACGCGAGGCGCGTAGGTATACTCACGTTCCGGCCGTTGTATGAAGATAGAACACTGTATAGATATCATTACCGTGGCGAAAGGCACCAGAATGCGCGCTATTATATTTTTATGTTCCACAATCCGTATTGTAAAGTCATAAAAATGGATCGTGTTCGATAACGGAAAGTTCAATGCGTCCAATCACGTGTTCTTATATCGATTGTTAATGGTTGTTATATGAAACGTCGCGTCGTCGAGGCTGTGCTGTGCAAATAGGTAAGGTAGGCGAGGAAGGACACTATCAATAACTTACCTACTTAATATTTTATAATGCGAATGTTTGGATGGAAGGATGTTTGTTAAGAAAACAAACAAAATAAGTACTGAATTGATCGGACCGAAATTTTGCATAGATGTAGATCTAGTTCTGGAATAACACAAAGGCTACTAATTATCCCATAAAACAGTTCCCATGGGATAAAAATAACCTTTAAACGTTTCCATGGAAACAACGCGTTCGAAGTCACGGGCAGAAACTATACTCTAGCCAAACTCGATGTAGAATGTTTGTAAAACAACTGCCCATAGTTGTCCTAAAATTCACTCGGTTGCCGCGACTTTTTATACCTACCTACGCAATTTGATTTGACTTTTACTTGTTGATTTGAGATCCTTCCTTTAATAAATATTGCTTATAATTATATCTTTACAAACTTTCTACATCGAGTTTGGCTAGGTTATAGTAACGTATGCGTTCAATAACTTTTAAGGCCTTTAAGAAAATACCTATATTTTTAACCCCTGACAAAAAAGGGGTGTTAAAAAGATGTGTATTTGTGTGTGCATAAGTGTCTTTCGTAGCTCCCAAACGGATAATCCGATTTTGACATTAGTTTAAATTATGATTTTTTTTCGGCTTTACAGATTTGATAAAAATAACTTATATGTTATTTTTATCAAATCTGTAAAGCCGTTATAATGTTATGTACTTATAGCAGGTCAAAGTGAAACCGTTATCGGGGTTATAGATTATTGTATTATCAAGTTGTAGGTATCTCGTAGAGCGGTTATCTGACAAGCGAACCAAATTAGAGAATAATATTCTTGATAATGATAAGATTTCCGCAAACAGTTTAGTACCTACGTAGTTACTAAACATATTTGCCCCCCAGCCCCGGCGATAGTTTATCTTGTTATTATTGGATTATGTATGATATCATATCACTGACATTATCTTGTTTTTTTTTTTGCATTTGTTTACTCCATTATGCGCTTCGCCCACCGGTATTATCACGGGGCATTATCATATCTAATGATTTAACATCATCATGATAAATCATTGATGATTTAACAGTAAGATTGTAGGTATCGGGTATTTATAAAGACAAAGTACCTATGCCCGCGACTTCGCACACGTTTTCCCGGGTACAACCACTATAGTTCCAGTCGTTCCAGATCTAGAGCTACGAGTATGTGCATCTGAACAACATTCAGCCCGATCCGTTCAATCATTTTGCCGTGAAGTGGTTCCAAGCATATAAACATCATTTTCGCATTTATAATAGTGTGACGTTCCTGAACATGCATATTACCTACTTAAACCTCGGAACAGGGAAATATACGCCTTAGGGCGTATTGCGCGCCATTTTGTGAAAAGGCTAGGCGTAGGATTTCGCGTTCATAGGAGCGGGACAGAGCATACGTTTTTGGAACGGTGCTAGCGCAAAAATAAGGTTTTTGCTTATTTACAAGAAAACTACACAACTTATGAAGAAACTGGTTCATGGAACCAAATGATTAGTAATAACCTACGAATCAAAACATAAATCATTTCAACAGACCTTGACCAATTTATGTACGAAACAGTGCATTATTATTTTGGTTGCCTGGAAGAAAACGCTTTAAGCGATAAGGCCGCCAATTCTGTTACCTTCTGTACCATACTTACTTATCGTTATTATTTTACCCAATAGTGTTTCCACTTTCAAGAATCCAAAGAAAAAATGGTGAATTTTATGTAATTCGAGGTTTTTACCACGAGTGTTCCGTGAGTACCTACTGAGATCTAGGCCTAGTTTGACAACCCCCGTTAGGTTCGCCTCATATACAGATATTGGTATGTTCACAAAGTGATTTCAATAAGGTAAAAAAATATCGGGTTTTTACAGATTTCTATGTTGTACAAGTAATATATATAGCAGAGGGGTGAGTCTATTTGACGTTAGGTACGAGACGTGATCGTGACGGCTCCTTCTTGCATGGGGTTTGCGTAGCTCCCTGTCCGCACGATCGAGGCGCTGCGGCGCTGTACCAAATTGTATGGAAAGAGGAGATGTCACGATCACGACTCACCCAGTTCAGATAGTAGTGTTGTGCACATTGTAAGCCATTGTCTATAAATCTTTGCTACAAGAAACTTTGAACCAATTCTACATAGTTTTGGAGTCTATCGACAATGTTGTTTTTGGTAAAAAAACTCTTAATATCAATAGACTCCGAAACGACAATTGATTCGTAGATTGTTTTAGCGTGGGTTGTAACACCTGACTAAGTCGGGGAGGTTCTCACGAGCAATCGGATTTAATTGAGCATCAGCTGTACAAATTGTAGGTACAACCCTCTGATAGCGGCCCACACCGCGCACCCGCTCCCTTTGTACACGAACTGATATCCAAGGAGATCTCTCTCTAGATACCTATCTCTGTATATCTCTCTGACTCTTACTAGTCTTGTCTTAGTTTGCTTTGCTGACATCGAGGTATTTTTTCAGAGCGAAATGTAATAATTACAGTAAAAGACAGAGTACATAAATGTAGTCAAATGTAATAATTACAGTAAAAGACAGAGTACATAAATGTAGTCAAATGTAATAATTACAGTAAAAGACAGAGTACATAAATGTAGTCAAATGTAATAATTACAGTAAAAGACAGAGTACATAAATGTAGTCAAATGTGATAATTACAGTAAAAGACAGAGTACATAAATGTAGTCAACTTGTACAGATTTATTACAGAAACCAAGTTGGTATACGCTTTATCGCTCTTTCTAATGATTTTTTCATCCAATGCCCTTAATAAATTACTAAAAGTACTATCAGGCTACGTGGCTCTTTAGCTTAATAATTCAAAGTACATAGTCACAACTGACAGCACGGCACGTAAAGTCGTTTCACGAGTGAAAGTAGCACCCATGATCCAATGTAGCACCAAGCAAACCAGGTCAACAATTATTGAATACACAGTAACATGGAGTCGCAAATCAAACCACCCTCGGCAATCATTGACGCAGTACCGAGAGCACAGAGGCTCTTGTAAACACATAAGTATAAATACCTATACCTAAACACCAACACTCACAAAGATTCAAAAGGTTACTGTCTATAATGAATGATATATATACTGACTATAACAAGGTGGAAGTAACTTACTCGTCACGTAGCTCATCTTTGTCGAAAGACATCGTGTTGCACTGGATACAGTTTCAATGGGTGGATATTATAGCACTGGTGGTCAGTAGTTGGCAGTGTTAGGATCGATGGTGAAGGGCGGGCGGTGCGCGACTGGCGCTAGGCGGCGCGGCGCGGCGGCGGCGCGGCAGGGCGGACTCCACTGTCTTGCGCGCAGAGATGCGCAGAGCGACGATACTCCTTTGTTACGTGTTTATTTTGCAAGTTATCGCGCCAGCCTGCAATCATAAACGTCTGTATCATGTTGGCTTGATAAGATAACTTTTATCTAAATTAAGCTCGTATAAGCGCTGTAAAAAAATATGATTTATGTACTTATAAAAAAATAGATTCAGGTGTTTCTTTGCGGAGATGTAATATATTTGGTAACGATTCCAGGCAAAACCTTCTCTTATGAGAAACAACATGCATCTTATCAGATGAATGGATCATATCATAGATTTTGTGCGAAATTATGTTTTACATCCTAAGGTTTTATACCTACGAACAAAACTGGAAAAATAGATAGATAGATAGACAATGCTTTATTCATCACCTTATAAAACAGATAGTACTTATTAAATATAATGTAGGGAACAGCAATGGAACTGGCGGCCTTATCGCTTAAAGCGATTTCTTCCAGGCAACCAAAAAAAAATATCTTTGGTCTATGGAAAAAGAACGGATTTCTATGAGAAAATAATCTTTATAATAAGGAAACGTGTTTTCTTAGATTGGATTTACCTACATGAGAATTTATTATTTTCCGAAGACAATGAATAATTCATTACGGGTGTAAGCGGGTTAAAAGCGAACCTAGTCAACAAGCAGCTCAACTCCCTCCGCCCCCGGCGCGGGCTCAACGAGGGCTCTTCCGTAGTGCTCGGAGATGCGCACTCACCCTGAAGAAGTCCCTCGTTAAGGGATGAAACGTTGGTGTTCTTTGAACACAAACTAGATTAGTAGTTAACCCGCTTACATTCATAACGAATTCGTCCAACTACGATAGGTAGTTCTTACCTCATAGTAAAACAATGAATATCACTTACTGGGATTACAGGAATAATAGGAAAATTATAGGTAGGTATTATAACAAGAAATATTTTTAAAATAATACAATTCCATTTGCTTGCACAGATTTATTTAAATTTACTGGTAATCATAGATATATTGATCATCTTTTACATTCAGAAACACTTCAATGCTACGCAACACTTAGCTAAACCTAAATAATCTAATTACAATTTCACTAAGACGTTATTTAGGTCTGTATAAACTGCAACTCTATTTGTTTGTGTAAACTGCAATGTTTCAGCAACACCTATAGTCCCGAGAAGCATACAACTATCAAGGATATCGCGCGGTATTCGCTACCCAAACCGGTAGCGGTAAGCTTCACTTGGATTCCGCGCACCGCGGTATTCCGTCGATTGTTTAAGTGACATTAGGATTAAGTCGGTTAGTGTAGGGATCAATATTCGTTTTGGAATCTATTAACATTAAGACATTTTTTACTAAAATCAACATTATGTTGATCAATTGTAAGGCCCGTATAATGAAATCTTGCTGTCATAGTTGAGTGACGTTTATGTCATAGAAAAGTTAGGTTACGTAAGTTAGTTAAGTTACTCAAGTATAGATCGATGATTGAGCAAACTTTCATAATACGGGTCCAAAACTACAATTGATTCAAAGATTGTTTTAGCAAAGATTTATAGCAAATGGCTTACATTGTGCACAAAACTTCTTATCTGCTATCTACATCACCTGTAGAACCTGGAATAAAGTAATAACCAGATATTTTCTTCGAGCGTCACTAACACGGGTCTCTAACCACCTTTACGTATAGGATTATGCTACCGCTCTGGGTAGTGAATACCGCGAAGGTCTAACCAGGTCTTCAGTTATATCCTATACACTAGCAAAAATCGATGTAATTTTTTTTTAAACAAACCATGACACTTGTTTGGTGTCGAGTTTCAGATATAATCGTAAGCAATATTTATTGAAGGGATCACAAATTGACAAGTAATGTGAATTGCGTATAAAAAGACGCGGTAACAGAGCGACTTTTAGGTTAAGTATGGGCGGTTAGTTTGCAATCATTCTACATCGAGTTTGACTAGTGTATAGGTAGTTACGCGCTTCACTCGCGTACGGCCCGCGCGGGCTCGCTCTTGTATGCAATTGATGAGTCACGAATCCATGTCCATGGCCGACAGGGGAACATCCTCTGTTTGTCACTTTGTTGCCAGAAATAGTTTGGTTGGAGACTACAGTACAGTACAGTACAGTACAGTACAGTACGGTACAGACCTCACTGAACCAAATCATACTGATAACTCGGAACCCGTAAGAACTAGAGCCGAACCTTCTTTAAGTTTACCTCACGCGATCACCTAAAAGAATAGACGACTTCTTACGATCAAACATGTTTGAAGCCAAAAATCTTATTATAATTTTGTAAACAGCGAAGACATCGGTTTATACACAATTCATAGAGCATTAATATATGTAGATATATAATAAATGATTTCATAAATTGACTATGATAAACTACAAAATCACTGATTAAAAAACGAAGAAAAATCTATTAAAATAACTAATTAAAGCTCAAAAGAGTAAAAAAATGTATTGATTTTCATCAAAAACTATAGTTTTAGCTAAAACGAAGAAATACATTCATAGAGACCACTAATATTTCTTTCGATATACATAACTATACTCTGTTCATAAACAGACATAACGTATCTTGGACTCCAGAGCAGAGTTTAGTGGATGAGGTACAATCACTCGGATTACACATTACTCCAGAGCAGAGTTTAGTGGATGAGGTACAATCACTCGGATTACACATTACTCCAGAGCAGAGTTTAGTGGATGAGGTACAATCACTCGGATTACACATTACTCCAGAGCAGAGTTTAGTGGATGAGGTACAATCACTCGGATTACACATTACTCCAGAGCAGAGTTTAGAGGACAAGGTACAATCACTCGGATTACACATTATTTATGCTATTATCGGTACATGTTTGAATGAATTTACTAAATTAATTAGACTACTGACTAGTCGACGAGATGTACCTGTAACTTAAATTGACTAAATATTAACTATTAAAAGCCTTCAACATAACGTTACTAAATAAAGTAAAAATAATTCGAACACTAAATCTATGTCTTTTAGTATATTTGAAATACCGTCCAGTCGTATAGATATGCACACATTTACATAGAGCCTAAGGAACAATGGCTTTTTAAAACTTACCAACTCAATTTTGCGATCTCATGAATAAGTTTACCTGCAACACCCACAAAAATATATACTTATAGACTATAGATATATTTTGTTTATGGAAATCTAAATATGTATTTTTATAAACAGTATTATGAGTAATCTCTAAATACTTATATAAGGGCAAGTTATCATCATCAACCCAACACAGGAGCTTTGTCAAAACAGAATAAATAAATAGACCAGTTGAATAAATTAAATTATAAATAAATAATGCTGGACAATCCACACAACTTCACCTAGCCCCAAGCTAAGTAGAGCTTGTGTTATGGGATTAGATGACTGATATAATTAATAACAAGAGCATTTAAACAACCTTTGTATAGTTAGTTATTCTTAATATTTTAGTCTATTGTAATTTCTTACATAATTGCTTATGTATTTTTACTGCTGGTCGATTTAGGTTACGTTCACACAGCAGTCCGTTTTATCGTATAGGTACGTTTTTATTCGGCGATGGCGGATGTAGTTGTATGAGCGAGTTTACACACAGAGTATTCCAGATCCAGTAATGTGTGTGAACTCGCTCATACTACTACATCCGCCATCGCCAAATAAAAACGTATACGATAAAACGGCCCTGTAAAACGGACTGCTGTGTGAACGTAGATGTATTCGTGCGTGTATCACTCATACCATTTTCACCGCTCGTTGATCCATATTTTCTATTTTTATTCATAATTAAAATGAGCGTCGAAAATAGTATGAGTGATGCACTCACGAATAAATCTGAATTGACCAGCTGGTCTATTACTAGCCGTAAAAATACAATCCCAATTGCAAAATTGCTACAACTTAGGTAAGAATGAGTACAGAACACAACACAGTGGCTTTCAGGGATAACTTGTACAATTGGTTACTAATAAAGGTAGTTCTTTCTCGGGAAGATAGCGTGGGGCTCCTTGTAGTTGGGATCAGGTTGGTTCCGGTAGCGGCGAGCTAACCACACGGCAAATAGCTGGAAGAAAACATTCAACATTTTATTTTATGTACCCAATTTGTAAGTTAATTAAAAGTGGCTGAATCTACACCGAAGTCACTTTTGTTGAGCAATGCTGACCTTTTGTAATTCATACTGTTAATGTAAATGCGAAAAGAACGCTGTTTGTTCCCTCAAGATTGAGCGGGTGAATGGATATAAAGGTAGATCGATTTACATTGCAAGGGAGATTTTTTTTTCTGAATTCTGCAAGGTATACTTAAACCTAGCGGAAAACTAATTTACTGCCAACCGATAACCATTTTTATGAACCCATGATAAAACGAACTTTGAGGTTATCCAAAAATAATCCCTACTCCCCAAAGAATATTTGATTTCTTATAAATTACCCCGAGTGTGAGGGCTTACGCACTATAATAACAAAAAACCTTAGAATTAAGCAATGCGACACCTCTCGTCAAACGAACTAAATGTAACTTTAGTCTTTGAACAGGGTAGGATGAACTTCAATGTTTCCTCTGTAGTTGGAGCTAACGGCGCTAGAGTCCGAAAGAAGGCCCAAAGTTTTTCGATCTCTTGGCGCAATTGGTTAGCGCATTCTCTTACTTAGGGAAGGATGCGGGTTCAAGTCCCGTCGAAGACAAAACATTTTTAAGATATTATTTGATTTCTTAAAACTAACTTTAGTTCAATGGTACTTTCGGCGCATTTGGGAATATGTTGCATTTTAATCAAATAATTATAATATTCTTAAATACACCAAAAGTACCATTTCCGGTAGATTTATTATTTGTAGAACGCAGAAAACAATACTCGTATTAAACCGCAAGAAAATATAATCTCCCGCGCAATGTAATGAACATCGAGAAGGTTATAGATTGTGTTCTGGAGGCAAAAGCTGCGTTTTGTTAACAAAACGAGTGCGAAGTCGCTGATTGCTGCTAGTCTCGTAATATTTTAATTATGAAAAATGTTGCTCAACAATAAGTTACTTCGATGTAAATACGACACAAAGTCTACCGCGTCTATTCATATTGTCAATGTATGAAAGCAGTACGTTTAGAAGCCATGTTAGTATGCATGCATTGAAGAAACAGCGAGAGACTTAAGCCGGAAATAAACATGCCAGTAAAACGAAACAGTAGCGGGCATGCCAGTTAACGGCATGTGCGAGTAACTGGCACACAGTGAATACATTTGCAAGTTAAACTAGCATGCAATTTGCGTTCTTGCATGCCTGAATTTCCAAGACGTATACACATGATGACTATAGCTGGTATACTTTTCATTATAGTTCACGTGTCAAACCACATGTGTCAGAAAAAAAAACGTACACCAACGGTGAAACTCATCAGCTGGCATGCCTGTAGCGTCGTGTGCGTTCACACGTCCGATTTTGCAGACCCCCTCGTTCCCTCATATTTCATGCCAGTAAAACAAATTGCTTGCTATCTACTTGCTTGCCAGTTAGTGTATATGTCGTGCCCATATCTTAGAATTGATCACTTCATGATGTAACCAACCATTTCATGAAATGGTCGTATTTCATGATATGGCCAGCTAAACCTGACTATATTGTTTAAGCATCAACGTTTAATGATATGTCAATCAACGTTTGGCCATATGAACATTATCATTAACGTAGGGTTTCCATGACATCAAAAAAAATCCAATTAACGAAGGAACTCTATATGAGTACAACCGTTTCATGAAACAGTCGGTTTCATCATGAAGTGACATACACATGACAGTAGATGGCACGTGCAAGGAGTTGTCATGCAAGTGTGACAGGCATGTGTATTTCCGGCTTCAGGCTGATTTATTATACAGATCAACCTAAAAAGCGAATCACGTTCTACCTTGCCTAAGCCTTAAGTTAAACATTCGATTGCCTGTGAACAGACATGCATGAGACCGATAATTCACATCTTAGGGATCATCTCCACGGGCTGTGCAATCGGTGTCTGGAGACACAATAATGAACTTCCCGTATATTTTAGGTATTTATATATCGTTATTTTTTCCTAATCTATCATGGTTATTATTATTAATACTAAAATCACACCAATATTATAAATGCGAAAGTTTGGATAATTAGATGTACCTATGTTTGTTACTTCTTCCCATTTTCAATTCATTTTCATTTCTTCACGCCAATACTACTGAATGGATCGGGCTGATATTTTGCATTCAGGTAGTTCTAAGCCTGGAATAAAACATAGGCTACTTTGTATACCAAGAACCAGTTCCCATGTGATAGAAACAACCATAGAATGTTTCCATAGAAACAACGCGTGCAAACCCGCGGGCAGAAGCTAGTTATTTATATCGGAATATTTTCAATGATTATTGTTTACTCGAGTTTTCCTATATTTCGGCAGAGTAGTATAATCGCCAGTGACTTCATTATTCCGTGTTGATGGCGCAGGTAATATATGAACTATGCCAATATAGAATACTCAAATCAACACAAATCATAGCAAATTATTCTGTGTGTTATCGGCCGGTTGTGTGGGGTCGCGTCGTAAGAATCGACCCCTTAAACTGAGCCCGTGTATTTCGTAAGAGCCGACTAAGAGAACCTACCAGAGGCAGGGCAGCAGCTTGATCTGAGAATTGTTAACACCTACACTGCGATCAAAAATCCGCCTACCAAGCATGATGATTATGGCAAAACCCTCTTGTTAGGGGGAGCCGTGTTCAGTCACGCAGTGGACGTATAAGTGCTGACGAGGGATACTGTTATAAGTGATTTTATAAATGAAAGGGGTCCCGACGAAACTACCGGAGTAAACACTCGCCCGTTTTGATGGTCCCTCGTGAATGAATATAAACTAACAAACACATCAAATAACACGTCATGCATCCATGCAAGTGCTAAATTGAAGCGTGCACTATTTACAAAACACTCTCATACAATTTAATACATTAGTAGAATCCTTATTGTGAGATATTAAGACCAATGTTAGCTTTTTCATGGCTTGAAGTATTAAGTACGGCTGTCAGTCTTTTCGCTTTGTAGAGAACTTCAGTCAATTACATTATTTTTCATAAACTTTAAGCAAAATATGCGGATAAATTGCGTTACGTATTGATTCTGAAGAGAACTTACCATATTTAACTAGATAATTTTGAGATAGGTAACTCTAAATCGTTGGCAACAGTCTGCAGATAGATCAAAAAATACTTGTACATGTTCTTGTAATTTTCTTTACAAATATATATACCTACTCACAACAGAACTTCAGGCAGGAACGCAATATTATTTATATTGATGTCCAAACCGTCTTGATCCATTTCCATTCATCATAATCACAAATACTTCGCGGTACACAATGCCATCCAAGGTGAACTAAGTACCATCAAATGAAATGAACACCATAAAGTTACATACACTAAACAAATAAACAGATCGAAATCCGCACGGATGTCACAAAGCCCCGGTTTCGTTCTTGCGGTTCGTTGATACGTTACTTGCTATTGCCGAGTATTGTATCCGACAATTTTTAATTAATTCATGTTTTTGTAATACAATTATTTTAACGATTTTCAAGGGGTGAACACATAATATGCTACATGCATTACACCTCCAAGCATTGTTTAACTAAGCAACTACTGAGGTATTAGGATAATAAATATTTAGGTTCAATTTCGCGCAGAACCTTCTCTGATGAGATTCAACAAAATGCATTCGCGTGCACCGCCCTCCCTCCCACAAATTGACATACCATGCAATCAGAGAAGGTAAAAACAGACGCAATATTAAATTGCCAAGTCACTTAACCTCCAACTTCAACAACTGAGGTGTAAATAATGCAGTTTAATTATTATTTATTTATTTAGTTCAGTAGTACCTACCTCTATAAAAGCTCTAACATCAATAATATCGCTGTTTCTAATAGCCACCACAACCAATTTGCAAATGCTGACTAGACAATAATATTCTCAACAATTATTTTACTTTGAAAGTTTTTGTGAGTTGACTTACAAATTTTATTAATTACGGGTTTTATTCTTGGTAAAAATTCAAGTCGATGACAGCAATCAAAACACACCCCTTTTGAATCCAATTGTTTTATTATGGATGGACCATCGTTTGACTTTCGATCACAATCACTCAGATGTTGAGGTGAACGTGACGCGCGCGAGTGACGAGAAATTAAAAAATATCGGATGTTTTTTTTTTATTTTACGCCGCTCTCATTCTTTTTCCGATATACCACCGAGGTCTAGAACACTCTGCTTTAGGGACCTGAAGGTACCTTTTAAAACGTGAATAAGACGCTTTTTCGGGTACTCAATTGCACCTGGATAAAAATTAATGTCCGCGAGTAAAACCCGCAATCAATGAAAAAGCCTTGTGAAAACGTCTAAGTCCAATAATTTGCAATCGTTTCTGGCCAACATGCAAACGCGAATGCGACTTAAAGCAACAGCAATCCACCTCAAGTGTTAAATGTCGAGTCCGTTCAGATCATTCAGAGAAATGCACTGGGGTTAGCGCTCGGGTCCTTTTGGTTACGATATCTTACAGTCAACCAAACACCCAGGAACTGGAAAGTATAACAGCTGTTAGTCACATCAAGCCCATCATTTTTATCAAACCTTTTATAATTTGTTACAAATACAACTTAAGTTACAGGACGATCCTAGGAGAGCGACTTGATGACGTGTTGCGATATCAACTTATCGAACGTACGGGCGAGAGTGTCTATAAAACATTATGTGTTATTTTAATTTTGTGAAAATTGTTCCTACTACGAAATGTACTTAAAAATTAACGAGTGTTGGTAAATGGTTTTCGCATCACGTCATTATGTCGCCCGCATAGACTAGTAGAGGTCATCGCAGTGCATTTGATTTTATCTGTATCAGTTCACTTGTATCCTTCAAACTCTATCACTATGCGCCAACATTCAAACATATGTGTTCAACAAAGATACTGTTCAGGAAGAGAAATCGATCACATTCGACCTAGTAAAATATTTGCTAAAATATTCTTTATAAAAATTCTAGTTCAGAAATTCTAGGTTCCATATGGTTTTCTTAACTGTCGTATTTGTTGAAAACATCAACTTCATAACCGTTTCGTTAATTAAGATGAATTTTTGTGTATTTATCTATTTATCCCAAACTTAGTAGAGTATTCTTATAGTCCTGATACAAATAAAATAAATGATCTGATAAAAATATTAATATTAAATGATTAAAAGTGAGTGTTCACTTATGAACGCTTTTGATATTGCGTTTATAAGTGAAACTTTAAAACGCAAAATAACTGTATAGTGCAGTCAATATGTATAGAAATAGGTATAACGATTTAAAACCAGCGTGAATGTGTTAAGTGTTATTCTTAGACCATTGGACAAAGTATTCAATTTAAGGGTATTATTACGAAGATAAAGATGTTAGATAAAGTTGTTTGTTATTAACACAGTTCATGTATGTACTTTAACCCTTCTAAACAACGAGCCTACACAAGCATGTTTTTGTACTGTTAGATAATGGTAATCATTCTCCAACACCTGCAAGCTTCGTTTGTTTTCGTTCCTGCCTAATTGCATACGATGTTACTGTATAAACTTGCGGCGTCAATACTCGGATCTATACACTAGCCAAACACGATGTAGAATGTTTGTAAACAAACCGCCCATACTTAACCTAAAATTCACTCTGTTGCTGCGTCTTTTTATAAGCAATTTACATTAAGTACTTGTCGATTTGAGATGCTTTCTTCAATAAATACTGCCTACAATTATATCAGAATCTCGACGACAAGCAAGTGAGTTTTAGTTATTGGTTTTGTAGTTTGTTTAGAAAACCCGAAAGTAAAGTAAAAAGAACAACCTTCTACGTTGAGTTTTGCTAGAGCATAGAATCTAAGGTATTTGACTTGTAAGGGGACGGGGACGACACATACGGCCGCATTTCGTCCACAAGCACATTCCAAATTTCTTTGTTTTAAAAAAAGTCTTGGATTGTACACCCGGTATGGTGTGAGAACACGTACGATAAGGTCTTACAATGTTTAGTGCAAACCCCCAATGAGATTATATCCTAGGATGCCCTTTTAATTCAAATAAAATAAAATCACATATCACGTCACCTAGCTCGTAGGTATACTAGGGCTCATACTTGTAGACTCAATTCATACAGGGATGGTAACAGCCGGTAGAGGCGCGGCAATCATTTTAAAGGGGTTTGAGAATTTTGGCTCTAAGATCACCCGCCATTTGGTTTTTTTTTAATTAGCAGCGCACAATAAGTTATTTATTTGGATAGAACACAAAAAAATATAAGGTGAACCTCATGCTTGTTTGGTATAAAACAATGTCCTAAAGCCTGAAGCGTCACGTGTCTGAGATATTCGCAGATGAAGACAACAATATTTTTTCTTCATAATTAAGTTCTTTAACATAAAGTTATATAGAAAATACCCAGAACACCCGGAACAAATACTTGCAGATCGTATAAACATTTGTCCCAAGGCGGGAATCAAACCCACAACCTTGTATGTATACATATTTATGTACATAACTTTAATTGTGCGCCGCGGTATTGAAAAAATCTAAATGGTGACTTATGTTAGAGCCACCCTTCATGCAAAAATCTTCAAACCCCTTTATCTACATTCTTAAAAGACCAGTATAGCTTAAAAACCTCGAAAACGGCTCGTACGACGGCGGCGCCACGAGCCACGTCGCGACCAGGCGGCTCTTGTGGGTGTGAATTGAGCCTCGAAGCACTTTTGGCAATTTTGTGTTGTCACTTTATCATATCACCAATTTTACTACGCAAGTTCAAAGCAAATGCGTACCTCTGTAAAACTGAAGAACAGCCCGATGCCACCGCACAGCTTGAACGAGTAGTCGATGGATTCCTTCAGTTTCTCCATGCAGGGCTCGCACTGGCAGCTGAGCGATATGGGCAGGCCTTTGCAACAGTCTTTCTGGATATTACAAGAAAAACAGTCTTAATTCAATCAAGAAAGAAAGAAATACCTCGTGTGTTCATAAGTCTTGTAAAACTAAAATATTTTTGGAGCTAAGTTGAGTATTCATTTATTGGATATTAAAATTAAAACTACTGACATCTAGATCTGTATTTAAAAATAAATCATTCAAAATGGCCGCCTTTGCATTCAATGCAGGCCTTCAAACGCGTGCGCCATTCATCTATGGCGGCACGAATCTTTTCAATGAGAATCCGTTTCGATTCTTTAATAAGGGCTCGCTTGAGAGAATCCAGGTTTGGGTGAGACTTTCTGCATGCCCTCAGCTCCAATTCTGTCCATAAAGAATAATCCAAAGGATTCAAGTCAGGGCTTGACGAGGGCCAATCTTCGCTCCGAATGAAGCCTGGCAAATTGGCCTCCAGCCAACGTTGGGTAGTCTTAGCTTTATGGGAGGGAGCAGAGTCCTGTTGGAAAACCCAGTATTTTCCAGCGAATAGCGTATCATTTAATGGTTTAACCACCGCTTCCAATATGTCGGTTTGGTAATTTTGTGCCTTCACCTTGACGCCTTGCTGGCAAAAATGAAGCGAAGTGACCCCCTCGTAGGAAACACCCCACCAAACCATCACACTTGCTGGATGATGAGTGCGCTGGACATTGCGTACAGATGGCTGGACGTCCTTTGAACTTCTGGTGTAAACCTTATTGTTCTGCCGGTTAAACTTTTCTTCCACCGTGAAGATCCTTTCATCGGTAAACAGGATATTTTTTGGATCGTGTCTCCTCAATAGGTTCCGACATCGTTCCAGTCGCAATTTACGAAGACGCTCGTTTAAATAATGCACTTTCCTTCGACTGTAGGCCTTTAGTTTAAGATCATATTTAAGTATCCTGTTCACCGATATTCGCGAAATGTTGGTCTGCAGAGCTAATTTCTTTTGAGTCCGGCAAGGGTTGCGACGAATTCGCTCTCTGATTACTTTGATGTTGGCGGGCGTCCTTACAGACCGCGGGCGGCCACATCTTCCACGGTCTTCTAAAGAGCCTGTCTCCTTGTACCTCTTTATGGTATAATACACAAAGTTCCGACTACATCCCAAACTTTGGATTTCACTAAAAACTTGCATTGGTTTTTTTCCTGCTTGAAACAGTGAAATTACAGTTGCACGCAAATCTTTTGTTGGCGCCATTTTCACGGAGAATGAAATAAATATTCAAATGTATATTTTTTCTGATTCAAACATTCGAAATTTAAAATTTTAAAAGTTTAAAAAAGGTTGCATGAATTACTTTCTTTTTAAATTAATTAAATAAGTTCGTCTCAAAACTTATGAACACACGAGGTAAAATTATTTATTACACACTACACACAAACAAACTTAGGTACCTACAGAAATAAAAGACTACTTAGTACTAGATAACAAACAGACAGACAAAAACACAGGTGAACTAAGTAGTATACTAATACAAACAATCAAGGCCTCTCCTCTGCCACTTCGAACTTGAGTGACAACCATACATACATACCTCTATATACTACTTTGCTTTCGGATCTTCGAACACAGGTTATCACAAGTTTAGAAACAAGAAAAATGATCTATACTCTGGCGAAACTGAATAGACAAGTAGGTACCTCCTACTCACCTTAGTACCTACATATTTTTACCAAAAAGAACCTCGGTCTGCTTCCACTTGTTGTTACGTTACGCCCAACAGGGTTCACATTGTGATACTTACTTAAATCGTGTATTACCTACTAATTAAGCCAATGTGATGCCAACAATAAATATATTTAGTATTGAGTAAGCAATGTTCAAAAATAAACATAAACATTGCTCCCATACTTAACCGAGAAATCACTTTCTTGTTGTTGATTTTGAGACTGAATTTACACTACTTCTCAATTTGAGCTCTTTCCTTCCTACAATGCATACGCTGACAATAATATTTCGAACACCCTTTCGTAAAGAGAATTTTTGATTTTAGTGTTTTGAGTTATTTACAAACATTGTATTTAGAATGGCTGGAGTATAGGCCGTCGCACAAGATCAGGGAGAATAATATATATTTCTGAAATGTTGCATAAATATATGACCTTGAATAACGTATAGGCTACTTTTTATCCCGCAAAATCGTGTGCGAAGTCACGGGCAGAAGTTAGTATGTAGGTAAGTAAACAAATAGATAGGTGTACTTACATCAACCAGATCACAGGAGGGGTAGTCGGCCGTGCCGTTGAAGGGAACCAATCTGTTCTGGAATCCGCAGCAGAGGAACTTCTCCTGAACTGTCTCCTTCACATCCATGGTCACCGTGTTCCAACCCTGTAATAGATGTCAATAAAGTTGGCAATTTTGCATCAAATCGACAATTTGTAAAAGTTGTATGCACGCTATTGTGGCGTGGAGTGGCGCGTCAGATTCGCGTTATAAGTAAACTAAAAGTAAAATATCGTTTCGCCAGATTCATGATACACAGATATTTTTCATACATTAGAAACACATTATCTAGATTGTATGTACATTTGTACATACTAATGTACATACAATAGATTGTATGTACATTTGTACATACAATTTAATATTATAAATTATATATTATTTAATTATACATACTAATATTATAAATTCGAACGTAACTCTGTCTGTCGTTTACCTTTACACGCCGTAGAGGCTGCACGGATTAAACTTGGCAGGACCATGGCATTTACCATTTACCAATGGTATCCCGGGACAGACAGGCTACTTAAAAAGCGCATGCGTAGCCGCGGGCAGCAGCTAATGCTTCTGACGCGCAACGCACGACACACCACACCATAAAGTGTGGTTTTACCTTCAGTCAACAATAACATAAACGGGGTGAGACATACTCGTACATGACATTCTTCTAAGGAATAATGTCAATAACATAAAACTACTAATACTGTTCACAACAATAAAATTCTAGGCCAAAATAAATCTCAATACCACTTTATAACCAGATAACAATTATTAGTTTATTTGGTTATCAAATACTACTCTGACGCATTTTGCTGGTTGCATAATGTCAAAAGATTATTTTAAACCTTTTATCTAACTTTGTATTAGAACAACACAAATCATATGATTCTTATTATCAGTTGTTTGTTCAGTAATTCCTGATAATATAAAAAACGGAAAGACACCACAACCCCTACTAATATTATAAATTCAAAAGTAACTCTGTCTGTCCGTCTGTTACCTTTTCACACCTAAATGGATCTCAACAAAATTTGGCAGGGCGGTGAATGGTATCCTAGGGATGGAAATAGGCTACTTGAAAAGTGTGTGTGAAGCCGCAGGCAGCAGTAAATAGTAATAGTAAATAATAAATCTTTGTACATTTCTGGAACACTGTCACTGACTCGTGCTGGATGTGACTCCCCTACAAAGCAGGGGGTTTTGCCTACACCACCACCATTGGCAGGTGGATTGGTGTCACAGTACACGTGTTAGACCTACACACACACACTTGTCTGCTTGCTGGGTGGACTAATTTGTACCTATTAACACAATGTTTGTATTAGTATACTACTTACTTAGTTCACATGTGTTTGTCTGTATTGTTTGTTATGTAGTACTAAGTAGTCTCTTTTATTTTATTGTCTCAAAGTTTGTTTGTGTGTGTACCTCGTGTGTTCATAAGTTTTGAGACGAACTTATTTAATTAATTTAAAAAGAAAGTAATTCATGCAACCTTTTTTAAACTTTTAAAATTTTAAATTTCGAATGTTTTGAATCAGAAAAAATATACATTTGAATATTTGTTTCATTCTCCGTGAAAATTGGGCCAACAAAAGATTTGCGTGCGACTGTAATTTCACTGTTTCAAGCAGGAAAAAAACCAATGCAAGTTTTTAGTGAAATCCAAAGTTTGGGATGTAGTCGGAACTTTGTGTATTATACCATAAAGAGGTACAAGGAGACCGGCTCTTTAGAAGACCGTGGAAGATGTGGCCGCCCGCGGTCTGTAAGGACGCCCGCCAACATCAAAGTAATCAGAGAGCGAATTCGTCGCAACTCTTGCCGGACTTAAAAGAAATTAGCTCTGCAGACCAACATTTCGCGAATATCGGTGAACAGGATACTTAAATATGATCTTAAACTAAAGGCCTACAGTCGAAGGAAAGTGCATTATTTAAACGAGCGTCTTCGTAAATTGTGACTGGAACGATGTCGGAACCTATTGAGGAGACACGATCCAAAAAATATCCTGTTTACCGATGAAAGGATCTTCACGGTGGAAGAAAAGTTTAACCGGCAGAACAATAAGGTTTACGCCAGAAGTTCAAAGGACGTCCAGCCATCTGTACGCAATGTCCAGCGCACTCATCATCCAGCAAGTGTGATGGTTTGGTGGGGTGTTTCCTACGAGGGGGTCACTTCGCTTCATTTTTGCCAGCAAGGCGTCAAGGTGAAGGCACAAAATTACCAAACCGACATATTGGAAGCGGTGGTTAAACCATTAAATGATACGCTATTCGCTGGAAAATACTGGGTTTTCCAACAGGACTCTGCTCCCTCCCATAAAGCTAAGACTACCCAACGTTGGCTGGAGGCCAATTTGCCAGGCTTCATTCGGAGCGAAGATTGGCCCTCGTCAAGCCCTGACTTGAATCCTTTGGATTATTCTTTATGGACGGAATTGGAGCTGAGGGCATGCAGAAAGTCTCACCCAAACCTGGATTCTCTCAAGCGAGCCCTTATTAAAGAATCGAAACGGATTCCCATTGAAAAGATTCGTGCCGCCATAGATGAATGGCGCACGCGTTTGAAGGCCTGCATTGAATGCCAAGGCGGCCATTTTGAATGATTTATTTTTAAATACAGATCTAGATGTCAGTAGTTTTAATTTTAATATCCAATAAATGAATACTCAACTTAGCTCCAAAAATATTTTAGTTTTACTGTGTCTCAAAACTTATGAACACACGAGGTAGTGTGTAATAAATAATTTTCTTTCTTTCTTTACAGTAGAGGTGTTAAGAATACACAGAAGGAAGCTGCTGCCTTCAGATGTTATCTGTCAGATAAACTGAAATAATCCAGATAATAATAAATAATGTTACCTGTGCAGCCAGCATTTCCTGTTGCTCGGAGTTGACCGCTAGGCAGGCGCAGGCCACCGAGAACTGAACCAGGAAGAGCATGAACAGGATCACCATGTACTGGATACTGAGTCAAGGATACCATCAGCACATGCTAACACTACCCTTTGCTACATTCAGAATTAATGGTTCTTTGTCTGGACTAAAATATATCAATAAGTAGTATTAAAAGTGTGTCTATTTTGTAGTTATCTATCTTTACTTATTCCAAAGATCCTATGACTACTTATTCATATGATATTGTGAAAGCCCACCTAAGGTCACTAACAATGACCATGAGTATTTGGATCACTTTCATTTCAGTCAGCTCTTCGTTTAGTGTTGGTATTGAAAAGGATACAAAGAACAGCATGACCTGGTGATGCTTCACAGCTCCAGCGAGTCCCAGAAGGGAAATCAGGATCAGGAACACTCCACATGCCAGAATCCCACCCACAATGGGTAAGTTCTCTCCCAAAGACGAGGCTTGGCCATAGACAGCAACAGATATCAGTATGCTCGCCACCACCTAATCAAAAGTAGGAGATATTAACTGATTTCATACACAATTATTTGTTTATCGACCACAAAAAAGATATCGGAAGAAATCTATTGTTTCGCAAAACATCTGCGCTAACTTACCACATACAAGACATTGAGGGCAATCAAAGCATTTTTAGAACAGGTAAATCCACCACACATCTTGAAAATATACACCGACGTTTCTCAATTAGTAATTATACCACATTTATACAAATTAATCAAGAATTTTGAAACACCACTGCCTGCCTGCACGATCACTAATCCAATCCAAAATGAATTGAAAAATTGTCTTATCTGTCTATCACACTGAAATTGACAGTTGGCACTGACATAACATTTATACCTGGCACCGGACATTGACAGCAAAGTGGCAAGCCAGACACATGTTGCCACCAACAATAAAGTGTCTGCAGTCACCATGAATGAATTATTGAATCTTTATGTAAAAGGTTCATGGAATCCACGAAATCCACTGAATATATTTTCAAAGTTGGCAAGAATTGAGAAGTGCAGGCAGACTTCTCTTTCTACGGCGAGAATTATGAACCGTACCTTAACACCTTCACTGCCCAGCCTTTGCCAGGTTTGGCATTGCAGCGATTCTGTAGGCCATATTTTGGCAATAATGGTAGAAAGGATCTTAATAAAGGAAACAGATTTATGGTTAGCGCATTGTATTTTCAGTTAAATAGATCACCTAGTCATCGCCGACAGATTTCATAAGATTAATCACTCTATCGTACAGCAGCGCCTTAGCACCCGTGCCCCATATGAAGTCCAAATGACTGAACGTAGCGTGCGGTACTCTGAACATCCCGATTGGATTCCCCAACTCCTGGAACAGCCTCCGCACATCGTTCACATGCGCAAAGATGTCATCATCGACATAATGGAGGAACACCGGGGAGGTTATCCTCCTTAGGTCGTAGGAGGGAGGCGTGAAGCTGCGGTATTCGCGCCAGTTGCCGAGTGAACCGTGGTCGAAACGGCGGAAGAATCCCTGGCGGATGTGCTGTCCGTAGTGCACGACTTGTCTGGCGGCGGCGCCCGCGGGCGTGTGCGCCAGCTTCACTGGAAGCATTGTCTGGAAAGAAAAGAGACACTTAGACCTTGACAAAACTTTTAGTTAGCCTAACTAAGCACTTCGCCCCATCATCATCATCAGCCTACATTAGTGCATGGCTGGACATAACTTCCTTTGCCCCATGGACGTCCATAATTATACCTTAAGGCCTGTTCAGACCAACGCGGTATTCTCTACCCAGAGTGGTAGCGGTAAATTTCGCTCGGGTAGCGCTTGGATTCGCGCGGTATCTCGCCAGGTATTTTAGTAAATAGAAGTTTGTGTGACCACAACCTCGCCTGATGGTAAGTGACGGTGTGGCGGATGATGTCTCACGAAGGCCTAGGAGCCCTTAATGTCTTGTCTTGAAGAGACCCATGTTGTAGTTAGTAGGAAAAAACAAGTCTGTATTTCATACAACAACAAGCTTCTGCCCGCGGCTTCGCACGCGTTTTTCGGAATAAAAAGTAGCCTATGTTATTCCAGTTCCGGATCTATAAGTTTGCGAAATTTTAGCTCGATTCTTTCAGTGTTTTGGCGTTGTCTTCACAAGCCAATCATCTTCACAACGCGGGCACAAATTTACGCCTATAATATCCGTAGGATAGTCAGCTCACAGCATTGTGCATGTCCTCGCTCCTGCCCCCGGTGATGAACAGAATGTTGGAGCAGACGGGCTGCATGACAGCCTCGTCGCTGCAGAACCTCTGGCTAATTGTTGTTAAGAACGGAGTGTTGGGAAGCAGCTCATTGACGCCTATGAGGCTCAGTACCCTCTGAAACAACAAGTTGAATACTTAGGTAAACAGTTGGTAATTTGATACAAAGCAGTTAATTAAGTTTATTAATCAGCTATTTAATTTTTTACTATCATTTCTTTATAACAAAGATAATATCTTTATCTTTGTCCTTTTTGACGAACACTAACTAGGGGTAGGTTGATTTCTTCGAAAAGAAAGGACAATTAATTACATTTTAATTGAGTTTTAGATATACATTTTTAGAACATTATACACTAAAGTGATCAGACGAAGCTGC
Organism: Eupithecia inturbata; assembly: GCA_963662085.1. Taxonomy (NCBI): domain Eukaryota; kingdom Metazoa; phylum Arthropoda; class Insecta; order Lepidoptera; family Geometridae; genus Eupithecia; species Eupithecia inturbata. The sequence continues at coordinate 14,321,464 of OY759185.1, forward strand.
TTATTGTCTGTAGAACACCACCCTTCATATTTGGAATGTTATATTGGTGTTTGCATAAGTAATTAGTTGCCTTTAATATTGAACGCGGACCTGTCCGCGCCGCAGTCATCGCATTTTACAAATCTTATACGCTTTATCTCGCGCATCAATCCGCGTCGAACGCGCCGTATTTTAGTAAATTCCTGTAGGTATAAGGATTCCATTAAAAAAAAATCGGCTCGTGCAGCTGACTACGGTGCGTTTGGTGTGCGCGGTGCGGTGCGTTCGGTGCGCGCGGTGCGGCGCGTTCGGTGTGCGCGGTGCGGCGCGTTCTGGACGGATGACGGCATCCGTATTCATTCAGTCTATCGTCGGTTCGCGTGCGCAACGCACATACCTACCTACTTGCAAGTTTTTGCACATAAAGATTAATGATCCGAATTTTATTGCAATAGTGCAACAATATGAACAGTTGTTCAACCTTCAATATTCGCAATATCATCATCATCAGCTATGCTGCTGGACAGATTACTAATCCTAAAAAAGTTATTAAATATGGTAAAAAAGCTTATAGCTTTGATTGCTAATCGACCTATCAGTTATAGATAAAGAGGTAGTGTCAGTTTGATCTAACCTACCTCAATGTTATTGCTATGAGGCGCCAGTTCTAGAAGAGGCGAGTTTTATTAGCTCGATCCCACCTACCTCAATGTTATTGCTATGAGGCGCCAGTGCTAGAAGAGGCGAGTTTTATCGGCTCGATCCCACCTACCTCAATGTTATAGCTATGAGGCGCCAGTCCTAGAAGAGGCGAGTTTTATCAGCTCGATCTCACCTACCTCAATGTTATTGCTATGAGGCCCCAGTGCTAATAAGAGGCGAGTATTATCAGTTCGATCTCACCTACCTCAATGTTATTGCTATGAGGCGCCAGTGCTAGAAGAGGCGAGTATTATCAGTTCGATCTCACCTACCTCAATGTTATTGCTATGAGGCGCCAGTGCTAGAAGAGGCGAGTATTATCAGTTCGATCTCACCTACCTCAATGTTATTGCTATGAGGCGCCAGTGCTAGAAGAGGCGAGTTTTATCAGCTCGATCCCACCTACCTCAATGTTATAGCTATGAGGCGCCAGTGCTAGAAGAGGCGAGTTTTATCAGCTCGATCCCACCTACCTCAATGTTATAGCTATGAGGCGCCAGTCCTAGAAGAGGCGAGTTTTATCAGCTCGATCTCACCTACCTCAATGTTATTGCTATGAGGCCCCAGTGCTAATAAGAGGCGAGTATTATCAGTTCGATCTCACCTACCTCAATGTTATTGCTATGAGGCGCCAGTGCTAGAAGAGGCGAGTATTATCAGTTCGATCTCACCTACCTCAATGTTATTGCTATGAGGCGCCAGTGCTAGAAGAGGCGAGTATTATCAGTTCGATCTCACCTACCTCAATGTTATTGCTATGAGGCGCCAGTGCTAGAAGAGGCGAGTATTATCAGTTCGATCTCACCTACCTCAATGTTATTGCTATGAGGCGCCAGTGCTAAGAAGAGGCGATTGCTGTTGTATTGCATATAAGCCACGGGCGCTAACGCTTGCATGGAGATAATCTTGCGGTTGTATTCCGGTCGCAGACTCGCCATAGTCCAGTACGCGGTGGTTCCTTGCGAATGGCCGATGTAATGCAAGCGGGACTTGCCCGAGACTTGCAAGGCGTGATCGATCATGGCCGGCAGGTCTCTGGCACCTATTTCCTCCCAGCTGAACCGCCAGAAAGCGGTGCTGGTGTCAGGGTTGAGGGTGGTGTGGTTTCGCGAGTAGTAGTTCCCTCGGGCGTTGCCTAGCCACACGTCGTAGCCTTCTTCGGCGAGAAGGTATCCTGGAATTAAAGGTTTTGGGTTGATAGGGTGTTATTTTTGATTTGGTAGATACCTACAACATTACCTAGATACGCTGTTGTGGTATATCGATAAGTACCTAATCTATTTACTTACACGTCAAGGAATCATCACCGCCACAACTCGAGCACGATAAGGAGTTTGATACACACCTATTATGGAGTGTATCAAACTACTTATATTAGGTAGCTCGGTAGGTACAGTGGAGTGGCTGTCATAGGTACTTCATAGATAGGTAACCCCCTCACAAGTTGCAAGTCGCGTACTCAATTACTTAGTTAGGTACCTACATTAGTTTTGGGTTTATTTATAACGTCTACCTAAGTATTGAATTTGTTTAACAGCTTGTTGTATTCATTTTACGGAAAGATCTTTATAAATTTGTTGTATGCCGGAAGTACTTTGGGCGAAAGACATCACAGGCTGCGTTCCTAATGGGCGATGACCGCGTCGAAGGCCCAGGCGGACATGGAAAGAAGAATTGTGGACGCCTACAACAAAGAGAGGCCACAACTGGCTAAAGTTCTGGTTAAGGTTCGCGTTTTCGCGGACGATTACCGGTCGCAGCACATATTGCGTGTCACACGTCGCCGATACAACGTGGTAGTAAATAGGTTTAAATATGTACAGAATAAGTTATATATTATTTAAGGGCCGTAGTTTTTAAGTACCTATTTTACATACTGTACTAGACCAATGTTGCCTGAAATAAATTATTTATTTATTTATAAAGAAGAATGGAAGGTGGAAAGGGAGGCCTTTGTTCTGCAGTGGCATCATACAGGCTCTTATTATAGATAGTTTATTGCTTTATTGAACTTAATACTAACTATATTTAGTGTGGTACAATCTATAAGTACATAAAATAAAACTGTAACATGCCCAATTCTGTACCTACATTAAAGATTTTAATTTTTCATCTGATTTTTATGTAAATTTAATTAATGCTAACTTTAGGATTATTATTCACATCATTTATTTTAAATCTCGTTATAAAATAATTTTTTTACTATAGAAAATAAAATATTACACAGTAAAAAATATATCAAAACGGTGAATCACCGGCCCCGAAGCTAGCCTCAAGTGGCCGGTGACTAGGGCTGTAGAGAGAGGAACTTCCTGACGATGCTCGCCGAGTCCAGGAGTAGGGGAAACTGGGTACCTACACATGATCCTTCTGGGTGACTTGGTACAGTGTAGTAGAAAAAAAACATTACTAAACGATTTAGATTATTTTAAACGGCAACACTGATTCGACTTTGAAGCTTATCTATGTAGCTATATCGCAGAAAAGAAACATCTGTCAAAGTCAGTCGCGTTTACGAACGGTCGCAGTTTTTTCATTCGACACACACACGACTTTTATTTTGAAGGATTTGGATGTGGATTGGTAGTGGCAAATTTAATTACTGTATAATTGTTGATAATAGGTAAGAAAATTTCTATTTGTTATTGGTTTAATTTATATGAGTTAATAAATAAACTTTTTGTGATTGGGGAGACATGATACAAAAGATTTGGGTAGACTTGATCCCCGAATCAAGTCTCCCACAAGTGCTGTGTAGGTACCGATTATTATACCTAAGTTTCATGCTTTTATTTAATCGGATTTGTTCGTCTGACTGTTTCGTTAAAATATTGGCGATTTAAGCTTTAGATTTTAGTTTTTATTTGTTTTTAAGATCCTTGGATCGTTAGATTGATAGTTTTATATTCAGTTTGTACTATGCCTAACATTTTATTCATTTATGTTCGTTTTATATGTGTAGTATTTGTTTAAACATTTATAGTGTTGGTTTTAAAATTAGTTTCTGTTAGTTCAATAAGCATGTGATTAAGAAAAGATCTGTGACTAGCTTTAGTAATAGTACCCACCTATGTTGAGCCCTCGCTTCTTAATACAAGTTTTTACTTAGTAAGATCGAGGAACTCATTAGTGATGCCTTATAATTGGGTCTTTTTCACACATGAGGTGACAAATTATCGAAACCTGTACTTATATTTTAGAAATGATGACATAAGACGAAATAAACATTTTTATCTTATCTTTTATCTTTTTTGTGTAATAAGATAACAATAACTGTCCACCAGAAGGTACTTACTTTGCTACCCAGCAGTGATAGCAAAGTCTAAGTACTACTTTGCTGCAAATATCTAAAGTTAAGCCTGATAAAAAATATTAGGTAAAATAATTATTTTAGGTCTTTTTGTTATAAGTTCCTACAATAAATGGAAAACATTATTATCTGGTTTTATTTTAGTAGAGTAGGTTTCTCACCATTAACCGTTTTGACCACGCCTTCCCTAATCTCGCATGTATCAAGTTTCCCATACATAATGGGAGACTTGTTCCACCCAGATCAAGTCATATGACAGCCAGGATCAAGTCACCCACATATAGAGGACACATGGTACGATTCCCGTTTTTTATATTTTGTTAAATATCTTTTAAATCTTTTTGAAAATTAATTATCTTCAATCATTCTTTTACTATGAATTCTTTAGTCACAAATCATCACAGTTTCGAAGTAAACCTCTTATTTTATTGACCAAAATAAAAGTGGGGGACCATGTACCCAGTTTCCCCTACCGCCTTTTGGATCTGACCCTTGATTAATATTATTATTGTTATTTTCATATTGTAGTTTATAAGTTTATACTTTGACATCATCGAGAATTCTATCTCGATGTTTGAAATATCTGCATCATTTATGTTATGACATAATCTATATATATAAAAGAAAGTCGTGTTAGTTACACTATTTATAACTCAAGAACGGCTGAACGGATCTCGGTGAAATTTGGCAGCGAGGTAGATAGTATCCCGGGGCCGGACATAGGCTACCTTTTATTCCGGAAAAAAGCGTGCGAAGCCGCGGGCTGCAGCTAGTATACTATATAAAAAAAATGTTACTGATACATTAACAGTCCGGCAGCTATTTAATAATGAACACAGTACTAAGACAGCACGCAGCCCTTCCCTACAGCACTGAATTTACTAATAACAAGAGACGGAATTCTAAAGTTTGCCCTCAACCAACAACCCTAAAATTTTCATTTGCGAACAAATTTTATCTATTTCTTGGTCCGTTCCTATACAACAGACTAAATTCAATGTCTAATTTTTACGCGCTTAACTATAATAATTGAAAAAAAACAATTAAATGTATACTTCAAAGTCTATCCTACGATGATACAGAGAAGCTATTAGAAATTATCAAGTGAATTATATTTTTATACTAGTTAGAATAGTGATTAATCTAGTTTTTACTCAATTTAAGTACCTGCATACTATACAATTTGTGTATTATGCACAAATTGTTTGTAACATAAACAACATTGTTAAACTAAATGCCTTTATCGTAATAGTAAGTGATTATTTAATTTAATAATTATAAGTATAGATTAGCACTACTGTCGCCTGAAACACAGGATTACCTAGTTCAGGCTAAATTTGTTATACTTAGCTATACATATTCGTTTAGTGCACTAATGTATTGTCTATTTACGTTCTTTGAATAAATTATATTATTATTAAAAAAAAAAATTTTTTTAGTTTATTTGTTTTTGTTTTATAATGTTCATAAGTTAATATTAACTGTGTGAGACTAGATTATATAAGGTACTATAATTGCATTGGGTGTGCCTGTAAGGATGATGTACATGTTTATAAATAAATAAATAAATATTATGTCTTCGCAGTTTAAGAAACTTCTTGACACTGACACAGACCGAGTCGTAGCAAAAACTCGTGTAGATAAAGAATGGGATTGAAGATGACCGCATGCTATCCCGCGTAGACCCTACACGGTTTATACACAATCTAGGTACTAGTACCTTATTATATTACAGGTAGGTTCATATAAAACTATAACAGGACCACTTCTGCACATTAAGTTTGTTTTTGCACAGCGTTTCTTAATATGAGAGAAACTGAGGTCAAATGTGCCTAGTCGGCCAGTATAGCAACCGCGAACAAAGTAGCGGGTACAGCTATAATAATAATAATTTATCAATAAAATTTGACTTCAAACTTAACGGGGGGATAGGCAAGGTACTTATCGATGAATGACTTTGTACTGTAGGAACCTACGAGTACATACAAAATCAGCATCGTAACGTGACATCGCCTTTTTGTTTTTCCTCTATGCTTCGACTGCGAAGCGGCGCGGCGCTGATCTGTTTCCGAGTTGAGGTTTGCAACAACATGAGCTTGTAAGTAGCTTGTAAAACTGCTATTTGTATGGACTCACCGAGCGCCGTGCCAGGCCCCATCACCACCCAGTCCGCGGCAGACGAGAACAGGCCATGCATGACCAGAGCCACAGGCTTGCGAGGGTCGCGCACGTTGTTCTGATCGCGCCCGTGCGGAATCCGCTGCATTTCCAGGATGTAGCCATCTTCTGTCACCACGTTATGCACCTCTACTGGGTAGCCGTACTTTGTTATTAAGCCGGGCTGGGAAAGAGAACTGATGCTTTTAAAGTTCTTTACACTTTCATTCATTTAAATAAAGTAAGGTAGCGAGTTCATCCGAGAGTTAAACAGTCAAAATGCAAATTTCAGAGTTCATCCGAGAGTTAAACAGTCAAAATGCAAATTTCATAGTATTTGTCTAAAGATATCTAGAAGGAACCCTTTGAATACCTATATGTATAACTGAAGGAACCTTACAAGGGGTGTCCGAGAGCGCGCGCGCTTTTCTGAAGTCTGCTCTGATTCAATTCAAGATAGGAGACTTACCACATCAAGCATAGCATCTTCCAACAAGTTGTTGGAGTGGCGACCAGCCTCCGGGCCATTTCTGTAGTATTGCTCCACCAGGTCAGCGTGCGGCGCGCGCCGGGCGAGGCCCGCGCTCACGAGGCATAGGACCAGTGTAACGCTTAACATCGTGTATGCGTCTCATCTTGCTCCTACTATCTTTTATAGATCCACCACAATCAATATCACGTAACAATGATAAAACTAAGCTGTTGATCCGATTTACTAGGATAATGAAAAACAACAGGTCAAATCAGCGTTTATCTACAAATCGCTAATCAGTGATTTGTAGATAAACGCTAATTTAAAAAACAAGTATCTACGAGTAGAGTACATCAATTTAATTGAAAAAGTTATTTTCAGTAAGTTTAAATGTTTTTTTTACCTTTGTATTGTGAAAAACGTTTCCAGTAGGTATATGTTTAGAAATATAATTAATGAAGATATAATTAATGAAGAGAGTACCTAGGTAGGTACTCTCTTGGCCTCTGAACTTGGAATTTATTTATTTATGGAACTACAAACAGTACAAACATTATGATTTAACTAGAATGCCTATATAAATATATTAAAACTTAATGTTAAGACTACATACCTAAATGTCAGACCCACAGCATAGTACGCGGAGTAAAATTTAGTTCATAGTTTATACAATGTAAATCCTGTTATTGGCTGTAAGTTATATTTTTAGGTTTAGTTACTTTTATTTGAGAGAGCTGTGGATTTTGTGTAATTAATAAAATAAAATAAAAATTTGCGGTTATAGGTGCGATATAGCACTGTTGAGATTAGATAAGATTTTATATACTAGAAGTACATTTTAAACTTAGAATTTATGTAATAATGGTAGGCAACACTGTACAAATACTCTGTGTATATAAATACTATGTTATGTTAATACATGCAAGCATTAGAATAAGTAAGAGCAATGGTTAGAGCAGATTAACTGCTCCGGAAAGGAGCAGAGGATACGAGATTGGTACTATAATAAATAACCTTGGTAAATTTAATCCGCCATCGGATATTTTGCTGATGGGAGAGCCTATTGAGAGAGTGTATGAGGCACGCAACTTGGGACTTCTGTTTGACTCAAATTTAAGGTTTGAGAAACATATCTCTGAGTCCATTAGATCTTGTTTTTATAAGCTTGAAATAATATCAGACCTTACTTAAGTGAGGAACTACGTGTTTAGCATGTTGAGTTACTCTCCAGACTTAACTACGTGGACACTGTAATAGGACATAGGTTATGACAAGTCTATTTCAATATTTACCGTGTCTCCGGTAAATCCTAAGATTAACCAAGTAAATGGCGGTAACAGTTCGAAATGAACGATGATCACAGAACAGTTCGGACTTTTGCCAGTAGGTGAGTTGGTTTAATCTTATGATATTCCTATGTAAGTCCTAGGATTTACCGTAGCATACACATTACATTCTGATCTCTACATGCCTAAGTCGAACTAATTTATGTAATTTATACTTAACTAAACTTTACGAGAAACTAATAACACCTAAGTTTAGCTGATCATAGAGTTAAGAGAACTATTGTTAATGTGTGTTTCTTTTTCAATAAATATTTTCATTTCGTTACATGGGTAGTTACAGTAACAAAGCCTTTCTGCAGTTAGGACCTGTGGGGTAAATTTCCTATCAATGACAAAAACTGCCAAATGGTGACGATAACACTTCAGTGTTCCATCCAATACAATTGATAAAAAGTAACTACAACCTAGAGTTTAGAGATTTTTTTCCAGCTACATTTTGTTTTATTAAAGTTATGGAGGATTTAAAATAAATTAGACATAAAAGCATTACTGTGTATATTTGACCTGACTAGTCATCTGAGTAAACAGTAAGGAAATTAGTTTTTTTTTTACACAACATTTTAACTTACCTATGTTATTTGTTATCTACAATTCTGTTGCAGATATTTGTTCTTTCCCTTGCCTTATCTGTTTAAGTTTTTCTTCGAAGAACTGTTTTCTATGCACTAACGCGAGGCGTGGTTGCCGCAATCCAAAATTTTCATTTCCTAACTTACTATATTTGCCCTGTCCTTCCCTTCCCATCAGTTCTCTAAGTGCTTGGTTTCTCTCTAATATTTTTTGGTAGAAGATGACTCCACTTTCTATAAAATCCTCCCCGAGTTCGCAGAGTGTCTTGTCAACCTCAGCTTCATAGTAGACCTCCGTGACGTCTTTCATAAGGAAGTAGATCCCAGTAGCAAACATACTCACTAACGAATAGAGGATGGCCCTCAGACTTAAAGGCCCTTTATACAAGTTCAATTTGCTGTTCAAGAATGCAGTCAGATTGTATGCAACAAATATACAAGCAAATGGATAAACTGCATCAAATATGATTTTGTTGTTGTGAGTCATCAAAATCTCTCTGCATATAGCAAACTGTTGCACTTTTTCAGGCATTATCAGGGCGTTTGATAACTTCTGGCCCGCTTTAGAGTTCCAGTCAACTTTCTTCTGATTCACCTGGAAAGGTTTCAATATTGATGCCTAAAATAGGGTACAAGGTCTTGCTTGAACTACATACAAATGAATAGATAATTATTTATTATGCATTGCTATAAAATGTACATTATGTTGTTTTACCTGAATGTCATCATTTTTTACGTCTTCTAACTTTGTATATGTAAAATTAACTGGAATTCCAATAGCTGCACCAAACTTGGAACTTGTACTCCCTGCAAACAATAATAATATACTCATTGTAACTTGGCATTACAAATTAATTATTGTATTGTATCATATTGTATTGCATAATAAAAGCTTCCAAATTTATGATGAGATCAGTGAGATCTCTGAACAATCTTTCTATGGTCTGCAAGCATTTGTTCTGGTTCTAGGTGTTTCTTTATATCTATTAGAAAAATAATTATCTAAACCACAAGCATTATACCAGTTATACCCATACAGCTCTGTTTAATTTGGGGCTAGATGATGCTGTATGAATTGTTGGTCATTATTTAATTTCAAAGGGCCTTAACAATAATGTAGCCTACAATTTTGGAATCTTACCAGCATGAAAGAGGTCATATCCAAATACACTGAATGGTTTCAACAACTTCCTGTGTATGTCTGAGGCATCAATGATGTCCAAACACTTGTGATAACGCTCCTGAAGCAGGCCTGGCAACTCAACTGGCTTCCCATCTCTGAAGCAAAAATATGAGCAGGTATATAATAGCCAACCAAGTAAGTAAATAACATTACGTTTCGGCTTACTTTCGCAACTAACTAAATACATAAGGGAAAGTTATTTGAACCCTTATATAGATTTTTACTTACTTGTAGTAATGAACAAATTCCTTGTATTTATAGAGAAAAAAAGTATGTGGGGCATATTTTGCTATTGTAAAACTTATACCGGCTGTAGTAACAGCGCTGAAAGTAAATTTGCGTCCATTTGGTGTGAGAAACCAAGGTATCGGTCTTTTCGTGGTCATTTTCAGTCACTCAGTTAACATTATTTATTTTAACAAAACAAATTTATTGTGTACAAACCACTGAACAAAGCGAATAAAATAGTTTAGTTACGTTCCACTCACTCAAAGTGAAAACTGTAAAACTCAGTTCTTTTTTTTTTATGTTTGTTTTTATTTGAGGTTAGAATCAAGATGAGATTTACAATTTTTTTTTTTATTTTTTTTAACTTCTGTATTAACAAAGAAAATTACAATTCAAAAATAAAAACAAATTAGAACTAGTATGTTTTTACAATTGAAACAATTAAAGCAATTACAATTACAAAAGTCAACTACAAAAAGCGACCAAGTGAGAGTCAACTCGCACACGGAGGGTTTCGTACTTAACTATTTTGCAAAAGGAACCTTAAAAACGTTTTTTTTAATAGATACATAGATAGATCATTTATTCAATAAAGATTCGTTACAAAAATTGGTTAGCAAAGCCTTAAAGCCTATGTTAGGTTTGTCTAAGCACTGGGTTCTCATTATTTTTAGAATTTATTATTATGTACCTAAATAATCCTACATCTTAAATAAAACAATAAAAGTTATCAGACATAATAAACACACACCTTGGTAACTATTTTCTATGCATATTTTTTATAATAATAATATTATATAATAATATATTCTTTATTTCCAGACACGAGATCCATAGTATAGGTAAAATACAATTCTAGTTAAACTAATTAAAAGCTAATACACGAAACAAAAAAAAAACAAAAAAAACAGAGAAAGAGCCTAAGTCAGAAGAAAATAAAATTAAAATTAAAATATTCTAGGTGGCAATAGCCACCCACCGTTTGTACTTAACTGACAAGATCAAACGATCTGCCATACTCCATAAAATAGCGTTTCTACACATGTCAACTCTGGACATAAACGAGGCTATTCTCTTTCTCTGGATGGCATGGAAAGAGTCAACACGGGCTGCTGTATACATTTCTGAAGCGCTACAATAGCGCTTCAGTCCCATGAGATGCCTGAAAACGTTATTGTAAGTCACTCTGATACCATCGTGTGATTTTTTGGTATACTCTGTCCAAAGTTGACATGTGTAGAAAGACTGACAATAGGATTTGAAAAGGGTAATTTTCACGTCAGACGAGCAGTTAAAAAATTTCCTTGCTATCATGTTGCCAACTACACACAATGATCTTCTCTGCCGCTCTATGTCAGTATCGTCCTTTAGGTTTGAGGTTATATATTTAATAAAACACAAAGCCTACAAGACTTGGTCACCCATGCAAGTACTGACCGTGCCTGACACGACGACGTTGCTTATAAACGTATAGATATCGACAAGAATGCCGACTATGTCCCATCACTAGTCAAATTGGCATATTAACAAAAGAACTGTCAAATTTGACAGATCTTTCATATAAAAAGTGTCCTTTGTTATATAACGAGTGATGTATTGGCGGGAACTGGTTCCCGATTCATGTAGGTAGTACCGAGTCACACCCCCTGCTTCACCCCTGCAAAATTACTTTTTATTTCTTTGTAGGGTAAACAATTATTTTATTGAAATTGTAAAATATGCTAATAATACCGTTCGGCTTAAAAAAAATTTAAATCACAAGTTTAACCTTTAGTTATGTGGTTCCTATTTTGTTAACCTTTTGTCATAAGATTTTTTTTTTCAATTCAATTCATACCTACCTTACCTACCTACCTTTTATGGGCCGGGCTATTACTAAATGCTCAATGAATGTCAATGTCATTACTGGTCGGTACGGTAGCATTGGTTTACTAGCAGACGATGAGGCGAAATAGCTAACTCGTTGGTTGAGCTTGGTTTGGTCGGCATCTATAATGTTTTGGAACTTTGTATTAAAAAATCATTGCATTTAGCGTGGCATTTCATTCATGTAGTAATATTAGATTTTGATTTGTGATTAGGTATTCTTCAGTACGAACCACAGAACAATAGTACTCGAAGCAAGGTGTAAATAAAATTGATGGAGTGGAGCCGACGAGCCATGGAGGGAACGGGAAAATAATGAATTGTTTGTTTTGATCTCGTTAGCTCAAAACAATTCAGCGTGTTGTGCTGAGAAGATGGTTAAGTGTGGTCACACTTAAGCAGCAATCCAGTGCCCTGCGTATCTACGCTTTTAAGACTATTATGAGCTCATAAAAACAATCGAAATCATATCAAAATGGACAGGGTAAAATATGATCTCAGTAAACTAGAATTGGAATGCCTTTCTGACGACTGGGTAAATTCTGCTTTCTTAGATGAGTTTGCTGCATATAATGACATTGCAAAAGAATACCAAAGTATTTTAGATTCCATAGAAATACAAACTGTGTTTGAAAACCTAATAGAAAGTATTGGTGATGTTGACATGGAAGAGATCACTTGGGCGCAATTATCAAAAGAGATTGCCTTCAGGAACCTGCTTGCTGTCATTGGATATTACATAAAGCTAGGTGTTAACCAAGTTGCCCAATCTGAGTTCACAGACAGTGCTCTGCTGGCTGCAAGAGTCTACTTCAGGTTGCTGATGATACCGGGGTCTCGGTCGTACGATGTCTACCATTCTCAACTGTTCGCTCATACCATATCCTGCCTTGGATTCCCTAAAATGATGTGCGAAAGAAGTAATCAATTTGGTAATAATAGAAATCTCTCAGTTGAGGTGAACAATGTGCTAAGAGCATTGTCAGAGTATGTCATTGATCTGAAAGATATCATTTTGCAACTTAAATTGACACCAGATGATATAAACTTTGAAGATATTCTTAGTAATTTATTGGATGTTGCTGGAGGTTCCATAACCCAAACACTCGCAAATGTTGGTAAGTGTGTAGATGCTACTTATCTTTTTAAAATTTATTAAAATAAATCCACTTACAGTAACATCTATGTTATATTTGGTTACAGACAAAATTGTGTTTTCCAAGGTATTGGGCATAATCTACCATGTGATCACTTGTATGCTTTGTAACTACGGAGACCAGCCCAACACCAATGCCATCGAGTTGTTGTTCAAATGCATGCTGCCAAAGCTCATTGCCGTGTGTGGAGACACCAAAGCTGCATCTGTAAGTCTGCCCTTCCTGATTGTGCACTGACATCTTGCAAGGTAATGTATAGTGAATGTAAAATACAGTTGCCTATAAAGGCCTGGTTAGGCAGAAGGACCGCCTAATCACCTGCCTTATATATTCAATGTACAGCCTCATCACCACACCGCTCGCAAGGTACTGCTTATCAGTGTGATTTGCAAGGGTGCACTATATAAATAAATAAATATTGCCATGTGGATTGTGCAGTATTATTTATTTATTAATTCAGGCATTTTTAGAATATTACAGATGATAAAAACGATTTCTATGACCCATAATTCTGAATATCCTAAAGAAAATTAATAATTCAGGCCACCCTGAGAGTTTGGTCCTTACTTTATGCACTCTGTATAATTAAATTTAATATTTTATTACCTCAATTATTTATTTTACACCCTGTATAATTTAATTAGTTCAGCTTTGCTCACAAAACACAGGAAAAATATTTAAAATAAAAATCCATGTAGTTTTCGAAAAAATAAATAAATACGAAATGATCACTAGACTGGGCAATGACAACCATGCAAGTGCTTATTGTCATAAAACCCAATGATATCGCGGATTGTTGACTGAACAAAGGTTTTTTGTGTTTTAAAGGAGATGTTAACAGGTACTCCACTCCATCTCCACAGCCTATATTGTAAACAGGTACGTAGGCCTGTATTTTATTTTTAATGACAATTAAGCTCATCATTCATTGTCTTCTCTAGTGGTTGTCTGGTTATATTTACTTTTTAGAAAACTAAAAGTCTGGTTTTTTTGTAAATATTTTCCTCGGTTTCATGACCGAGTTTGAACCACCCCTGAAAGTGGGGTCCTTACTTTTTGTTACACACTGTAAAATTAATGAATATAATCTCATTACAACAACGTTTATAATGAATTGCAGAATTTTGTAAGAGCATCCTATGTGACCTATGCAGGTCTAATTGTGACCAGCTATGGGAAAGCATCTATTAGATCCTACACAACCATGCTAGAGTATCTTTGTCACAATACGGAGTTATTGGTAAGCAAAATTATGTATATTGATATTTAGTAGAAGAACTGATAATCGCTGGGTAAACGAGTTCTTGAGTGGAGATAGCAACCCGGCAAACATAGTGCTGCGAAAGACTGCAGGCAGATGCTGGATGCGGCAGCTTGAAGGAGGAGGCCTATGTCCAGCAGTGGACTAATAGAGGCTGATGGTGGTGCTAAATATTTACTCACTCATGCAAGATATCTGCACTGATATCTTGCATGAGTGACTAATGTGCACAACATCAAATCACTTCATATAAATCAGTGCTTTAAACCGCAATTAAAATAAAATGATTTAGAGAAAATAATTACTTTATTTTCTTTAAATCACTTTAGTTAAATGAATTGTTTTGATAATGATTTGATGGGCGAAAGTTTAATTATGGCAAGATGTCGGGAAAAAAAAGCTAAACCCAAATCTATTCGTTTGTGGCAAGTCATAGCCGTCTTTAAACATTTAATAAGAAATAATGGACATAGATAGCAAAAAATATAAATAATAGTACATTACCGTCGAAGTCTGTAATGGGTGGGTAGCTGGCCGCGATGATGATGGCCGAAAGCGCAGCGTAACGCAGGTCCAGCCCATCACAGCTCGGTCAGCATTACAGCCCTTGATGGACAAGCTGAAAGAAATATATAAATACATATACTTACAGGGCTGTTTGGCACAACGTTTGCCATATGAAAACTAGGGGTAGGTGGAACCAAATGCAATAGCTTGACGGCTTTTTTAACCCTGAAAAGGTTCTCTGCTATTTTTAGATCTTTTTCCGAAATTTGATCTATTAAGTGCTGTGGCTTTTAAAACCTCATTGATAAATACCCGATAAATAGTCTTTAATACATTTTCATAATAATTTCACGAAAATTGTAGGAAAACTTACACCTAACGACTGTACTTGTACATTTAGATGGTGTAATAACTTAATGCATGTCTACTTTATTTAAGCTACAAATAAAGGTTTCAATAAAAAATTAAGACATCATTATACATTGAATACACCCAGATCATTATTTGCATATTGTACAAACATTTGTTCCGAAGCGGGAATCGAACCCTCAGTCTCTTGCGCCGCAGGCGGACCTTTGCCGCCGCGGCACAGAGGTCGTCCTGTAATAAAAAACAAAATATATCATTTTAGGAGCGCGCCGACGCTCGCCACGCTCGCTCGGAGATGGTGGTGGGTCTGATGAGCTTGCTGTCGGACAAAAGACATCGCATGTTCGTGAAATGGCTCCTCGTGCTCTCCACCACGGTCAAGATTCAGCACAGGTATATGGCATTGGTGAGAACTTTGTTTTTGGGAAGTTAGCTTAATCTGGTTGTGAAAACTTATACAGCCCTCTATTTCCTCATTAAATTGTTTCATGTCTACAACAAATTTAATTTTATAAAAATTGAAAGGAATTTAGAAGATTATGAAAGAATAACCCTCCGCAAGAAAACTATATGAGACCCCAACTCGGTCCTCGCTTTTTCACTTTTTTTCGCTAAAAGAGAGGTCGAAGGACTACGAAATATTTAGCTAAGAATCATGTAGGTACATTGGAGACCAGACGATTATTTTAATACCCGCCCCATTTAACAAAAATCGCTTCTGCCGTTTGGATCCTTTGAGGTAATAAAGAGTATCAGTGAACCACATAGAAACACATGCAAACATACGCGCTCGTCTGGTAAGGAAAGGCGCCTGCGCGTCGGAACGCGCGATATTCGGAAATAAGCGTGTCTGTTTATCTGCTCGCTCTCAGAGTGCCTCTACTCCAGACACCGCCGCGCCAGTCTCTTACTTGATAAAGCTGTTTCCTTTAATTTGAAAAGCTATTTAATGATTTAATTTATTCTGTACTTCAGGAGATTCTCGCGCGTTTACTAAACAACGAGCCGGAGATAAACGAGCAGCGAGCGACGATCTGGAGCGAGATCGAGAAGCAGCGGGCCGTCGCGGCGGCGCTGAGGAACGTGACGTCAGACCACTCGTACGTGCGGCCGGCCGCGGAAGATACGAGCGAGGACAGCCAGCAGTCGAAGGAAAATGTATGTGTATTCAAGTATTATAGAATGTTCTAGTCTAGACGGTGCTAGAGATCGAGAAGCAGCGGGCCGTCGCGGCGGCGCGGCGCTGAGGAACGTGACGTCAGACAAGATTATGGCAAACCTCCTCCTTGTTAGGGGAAGGCATGTGCAACAACAAGTGTGCTGAAGAGGAGCAGGAAGCAGGGACCGCGGAAATACTCATGGAGTATTTCCGCGGTCTATAGGGAGGCTAACTTCTTTAGTCACCCCTTCCTCCAATCTCTGGCTCCGGCTTCCTCCGGTCAATTTACTGCAGTTAAAGACTTCTTTCTGATGTATGTTTTTCCGAAATTGAAACTATTAAGTGCTATAGTTTTTTTTTTGCAACGCAATCCCTTAGCAAGACAAGAAAACTAAGATCATTTAAGTTTTTTTGGCGATTAAAAACGATTTAAGCAACAGAGTATAGAATCAAAATCAACGACGAGCGAAGCGAGCCGCTAATTTTTTATGATTTGGCTGTGCGTGCGAGTGGCCGTTGTCACCCCTTGGTGCTTGCTTGGCGTAACCGAGCAAGCACTAAATCAATCTAGCAATATTAAACAAATTCTTAAAGATAGCTAAGAGGCTTTTCATGGTTAAAATAATAATAATAAATCATTTATTTCAGTCAACATTACCATTAGTCTAGTACAGAATGTAAAGTACTTTAAAACTACGGCCCATATAAAATATATACCTTAGTCTAACATACATAAAATAAAACTATTTACTACCACGTAGTAAAAAAGCTCCCTTCCCCCGTTTTTTTTTAGGGGGGCATTTGGCGCCCCCTGCCTCCACTTCCGCGGCCCGTGGGAGGAAGACGATAGAGCTTCGCCACGCTAATTTGCTAACTTATAAGAAAGCAACTCGCCTCATTAGTGTTTGTTCGCAGGAGGAACCGGAGGACGAAGACGAAGTGTCGGGCTTCCTGCGGCAGCAGGCGCACACCGTGCCGGTCGGCAGCATCCTGGCGGCCTTGTACGAGTGCGCGCAGGACACCTCGAGCCAAGTGCGGAGCCGCGCGCTCGCCGTGCTGTGCGAGAGCGTGGCCAGCGAGCGCTCGCACATGCGCCGCGCGCTGGAGGTACTAATCCTACCCCGGTACATATTGGGTAGACTGCATCAGGGACGCAGCCGCATTCAACTACGCGAAACGTTTCTGGTAATGTATATCGATGCGCACCGCTGTGTGCATCGGCTTGCTTCGTTTGCCGCTCAGGGATGGCTCAATTCGCTGGGAATGCAAGGTGGGATTTCATGATCATGAGCTCTGATAAACCGGACTACTCGAACTGGTCAATGTACTCCTGAGTGATCGTTTAATGACCACAGCGCGCGACACGAGACACACCCATGTGTATCACAGTGTAGCATAATGCCGGTCGGTGCTACACTTTGATTATATTCAAATTAGATTGACCATTTCGCGCGAAAAATCGCGTCGTAAGCGATGTTACCATTTCGTTACATTCTATTTTTTACAAGTGGGTCACTTGACGTACTTGACTAATGAACGACGTATAACGTCATTCGAATCGAAAAAGAAGTTAAAGTCGTTTCATGTCAATAATGTACTTGAACTTCTCGCGAAGAACCGACAACAGCTGGGGTAAACGTGTTCTTGAGCGGAGACCGGGACTCAGCAAATTAGTATAGGACGCCCTCCAGCCAGGTGGGACGACGACCTGCGAAAGACTGCAGGCGGGGCGGTATGGCGCTCATTAGGGGAGGCCTATGTCCAGCCGTGGACTAATATATGTAGGTCGATGATGATGATGAATGTACTTGACTGTACAGTGGTGGGTGTTTTAGTAAAATATTTGTTTATGTGCAGGAGTTGAACGGCGACGGCGAAGCTCCGCGATTGGTGGCGCTGGCGTCGCGCGGCGTGTGCGACGAGCGAGCCGTCGTGCGGCGCAGCGCCGTGCTGCTGCTGCTGCGCATGCTGCGCGCCAGCCAGCGCGCGCTCGTGGCGGAGGACCTCGCGGTAACTAGTCAATACTCTGAGTTTGGTCTAAGCACAGGTGTCCCGGCCGGCTTATGCGGCCCATTGTTACAGACACAAACAATGGAACGCTGTAGCAGGGAGGCAGCGACAGCGGAGTACGTGAAACGTCTTATGCGGTTTTGTGTGAGGGTGTGCAGTGCACTGGCACAACTTGTTGATTCACCGAGCGAGCGAAGTTGCTTCAAGTCTGGCACAATTTGTTATCCTCTGTCAGTTTGTTGGTACGAGTAGTACGAATACGAATACGCGCAACTTTTTATCTTCATTGAAGTTGTGGAGATTAGGGTTCAAGTCGCTATCAAAATACTGGAAATTTCTATGAAATTCGTGAGCCTTGACCCTAAGCTGGCCACCGTCGCTTTAGCTCTTGTGTCGTCCCACAGATGTTGGTAAGGCTGTGTCGCGACGCGGCCCTCACGGTGCGCACGGCGGCCATCAACGCTATCGTCGAGCTGCTGGTGCAGCGGCCCAGCGAGGTCACGGTGGACGCCTTCCTGACGGGGCCCATCCCTCAGCTGGCGGACCCCGAATCCAAGGTAATGGACGAATAATGAAACTTGGTGCACACAAACAACTATACGGTTCACGTACACTGAGCTGCATCGATGGGAACCCTCTGACAGCGGTAGCGGTCATGTTTTCCCGCGGACCGCGGTATTACCGCATACCCACTAGGACTTCCCATATGCATTGGGTAGCGAATATTTACAAATAATAAACGAATATAAAAACAAATAATTTCTTACAAAGCACTGTGTATCTCCCCAGGTGTCGGACGTAGTGAAGGCGCATATAGAGCAGCTAGTACTGAAGCGGCTGGTGAAGTACATACCAGGGGGCTGCATGGAGGACCAGGTGGGGGAAACATCTTGTTGATCGGAGTGAGCGAACATCAGTGACGGTTTGGGCTATTTGCCTGTATGGTTCAAGCATAACTCTCCAACCGTTGTTCTGATTAGCGTGAAATTTGTACCCTTTGTACTTCCTTGTTTCTCAGCATTTTCTTCTGTATTATGTATTGTGCTTGTGTGGTACAATAAAGAGTTATCTTTATTGTACCACACAAGATAAAATGATAAAATGTGGCGCGGCGGGCGAAGGTCCGCCTGCGACGCTGAAGGTTGCGGGTTCGATTCCCGCCTTGGGACAAATGTTTCTGCAAATATTTGTTCCGGGTGTTCTGGATATTTTGTATATGTAATAAAAAATATCTATCATTATGTATTGCATTTAAGTTTATCAGTCATCTAGTACCCATAACACAAGCTCTGCTTACTTTGGGGCTAGATGATGCTGTGTGGATTGTCCAGCATTATTTATTTATTTATCTATCTATCTATCTACAGGGTTTATAGTTTTGTAAATAATTACGAACTAGCTAACAAGAGCTGTTATTGACAGAGATTCTATGACTTCGTGGTTCATTCTTCAATGAATGCCCCGAGTACGCACCGGCCGGACCGAAGTAGGCTAACATATTTTTTGTTTATAGGTATTGGTATACTGTTCTAGAAGGAGAAAGCTAAAACAAATATATAATTTTCATACATTTTTTTTAGTTTTTTTTTTTATTATATGTATGTCCCATGCAACCTGTCCTAGCGAAGGTCTGTGGCCTGGAGACACCAACACCTATCGATTGGACCCCCATGTATGTTCCGCGATTGTTTGCAGTTTTCAAGATATAATTTTTTTGTTTTTTTCCGTTTTTTTTTAATTTTGGATGGTTTTAGCTATAATTTTTTCTATGAAGTAATTCTTTGAGATTTTTTTGTTAGAACCATGGCTAGCATCAGTGTTCATCTGTAAAAACACTAAAAACCATAATTCTTACTACTAGTAGCTCAGATTTTAATCACGAAATTAAAATTTCTTTTTGTGATAAATTTTTACTTGATTTTAACTTGAATAAAATATTACATAACCCTGACCAAATAACTTCTTGGTAATTTTAAAAACTTTACGGGTTCATTAGCTCTCAAAATAACACAAAAAAGTTGGTACTTTATATGCGTTTTTATGCGAAAACTGAGTTTAATCTTGATACAGTCGTGAAATTTATTTCATATGTTTGAAGTTACTTTTCTCACATTTTTCCGATTAATGGTGAACAATTATGAATATTAGTAGTCAGGAATAGCCTGTACAGCATTGGGCTCTTAGGGTTACAACAATACAGCGGGTTGGGGGGCTGGAGCCTCCCCCATTAAAAGCAAGTAACCTATGTACGAAGCCACCCCGCGCTACTACGGTCTGTTATAATATGCAACTTTTTACCCCGAAATTTTACGTGCAAAGCCGTGGGCAGACATCAGTTAATAATATGAGTGTGATATCTGCAGCTGCCGTGGATGGTGCTGCAAGGCTTCATCAAAAGGAAGATGAAGCGGCACCTGGAAATGGCCTGTGCGCAGTTGGTCAGAACGGAAACCTGTATCAGGTATGTTTATTTATTTATACCTAAATAAATGATATTTGGGAAACAAACAGCTTTTTTAACATTGAACTTATGAGTAACTTAACTTAAGATCACGAAACTTGACTTGAGTAACGACGACGAAAAAAAACCACGAGACGACGTTGACGAGTGAAAAAAAAATATAAAGAATAATAAACGAGTTTTTACTATTTTCTAGGTTCCACAAGTAAATTATACAATTGATTTAAAAGAAAATTCGTTCATTGATATTCAATTTATAACTTGTCAAGTTTTCATGGTTTATTTAGATATAAAAACATATTAAGATGGATGTAGTTTTAGAATAAATTGAAATCGGTCTGTGGGTAATAATAATAACTTTATAATCTTCATAATACCTAAGTAAAGAATCATACTAATTTTATTTTGTAACTGCTGATTTAACTTGAATTGAATTATAAATTAAATCAGATAATAACATCAGCGATATACAAAATATACATTTAGTTGCACATCCTGTTCCGCACCCCGCAGCGGGTACTTCGTAACGTGGCAAGTAACGCGTGCACATTGTAACTACAAGTACCTAAATGTAAATCATTTTAAAGAATTAAACAGTAAAACAAATTTGAGTCAAATATACTTTTAGTACAAAGAAAGAATGATTTTCTTTATTTCTACTAAAAGTATATTTATTGGCTCACACATTAAATATACAATAATAAAAAACACTATGTAAACCAAAAAAGGTCCTGCCTCAGCTCACATACGAGTACAATCATTTTTCCATGAAAAAAAACTACCCTGTTCTTAAAACTTGCCAAGTTAACATAAAAGAACGAATTTTCTTTTAAATCAAATGAATAACGTTTTATATTCCTACCTATGATTTATGGTACTGCTATATGTATAACTAGGCACCCATTTAGATTTCAACTCTTCTACTGAGGAAAACCTCTACTGAACTTGGCTCTTTTTTTAGGATCCCTGTTTTCCAACACAGTAATTCGCAAGACAGTAAGTAAGCAAAACTTACGTCTTGCTAAATACTCCGTTTGCGAGCAACATTCTGTTGCTGTATCACTGTACGAATCTAAACAACAATTAAGGACAAAGATTTTGGTTCATAAGTTACTTAGTCTTGTTAGACTCGAGAGTCGTTAGTTATATTTTTTTATATAAGTAGAATTAAGAAACAAACTAATAACTCACTGATAAAAAATCCCGCCTGGGACCTGCCTGTCCCATGTCTGTGTTTGGTTATTTCTTTATTCATCCACTTATGTGACGAAGAGGGATCGCCAGGTGCGTTCGGAACTAAATGTACCCTTTTCGTGCGCTGTGTTTACTTGGCATCCTTGCTCGATTCGGGAGTGGTAGCGTTTGAAAGAGCTCACGATTATCCCAGTATAGTTTCGCTCGCCGGTACATGGCGTGGCGAGCGAAGGGAGCAGCGCTGTGTGTATTGATGCTGTGCCAGCGCGCCGCACGCCCTCACGGCGCGTGGCGTGCTGTGTGCTCTGTCCACTACGGCTTCGTTTCTAATATACCCTACGTTTTTGATATATATTGTCATATGTATTTGATATCGATTGTCGTATGTTCCAGCGTCCGGCTAGTGGACATCCTGAGCTCGCACGTGGGCGTATCGCCAACGCGCGACCTGCAGTGCCTCGTGCTGCTGAGCTGTGTGGCGCAGCATGTTGCCTACTCGGACCTGGGCTTTGTGCTCGACAAATATTACAAGATAACCCGAGAGCCTGACCCGGTATGTTGAATACAATCTCCGCCTCAAATCGTTGAGGACGTAAATTGGGATTTTTGGTTAAGTATGGGTGGTGCCCTAACTTTTATCGGTCATAGCGCTCACTGCGCTCGCCACAGTTCGGCAACGGTGTCATGGCCATCTGCGGTCAAATCATGTTAATAAAATACTAAGAGGCAATAAGGCGCTTATCAGAGGAGGCATATGTCCAGCAGTGGAATAGCTGATGCTGATGATTTGATCAAGCGGTTTGTGTCTGATTTGACTTAAGGACTGAAGATGAGTTAATAATGTAATGTGTTTTCGTACATACAGGACTCAGCCCCCCGGCGAGCAGACCCGCGCATCCTGCAGCAGACCCTCGACCTGCTGAGCTCCTGGGCGAAGTACATGAAAGCTCCGGACCGCGCTGCGCTAAGAGACTACCTCGTCACGCGCGTGGCGACTGCGCCTGATGACGGTCAGTATGTCATGTCATTCGGTGAAAACGGTGACTTTGCTGCTAAAAAAAACTGTGATTAAATACATTTTCGCTCTCAAATGTTTTTTAGGTTTAAAAGAACGCTTTAAATCACTCAATCATCTCGACCTTCAACAAAAAGGATTAAAACATTCGTAGCCTCCTCAGTAAAGCCACTCGTTTGTATTCTATTAGACATATTCCATGGCGAGCCATTCGAGCTGCCGTGTTTTTTTGCGCATGTTGTGTCTTCTTCTAGTTATAGAGAACACTAGATTTAAGTATTTTGGTTTTTAGCTTGTAATTTCTTTGTGTCATCTCTGATTGGTTGTCCTAATAAACAAGAACCGAACTGTTTCATAAACATTGTTTTATGTGCAGGCTGCAGGGTCCCGAGCGTACTCCTCGCTTCGACTCTGGATCCCACCAATCTGATCTGGGCCACGGAACTCATGCAACTCTGTAAGTCTTACCTATACTCTAGCCAAACTCGATGTAAAATGTTTGTAAACATAACCTAAAATTCACTCTGCTGCAAAAAAATAATGATAGTAGAGGTAGAGGTAGAGTGGCTCGCGAAATAGTTGGAACAAATTTATATATACATAAATTAGATTAGTTTTTTGTCCTCACGGACAGACTTGGCCAAATTTCCGCGGAGTGGCCTTTTTGAAGCTTCTGTTATATTGCAGCGGAGCAACGTGCCATCGAGGGCCGGTGTTTGAAAGAGGCAATACGCGCCGCGGACCTCTCCATGGTGGCGCCCGCGCCGCCGACGCCGGCGCTCTTGCAGATGCTCCTGACTTCTGTCGAGCACCCGCCTCCAGGTAACATTGGGACTGTCGCTGTCTGAGGGAGGCCTTGCGACTACTAAACTAGTCCGTGGCAACAATTCGAAACCAAAAACTGCATTCTATCTCTACGATATGACGATGGATGAAGTGTTTTTAATTACACTGATGTAGTTTGTATCCTGTATGATATACGGATATAGGAGCTCATGGACATGAGTGAAACAACCGCGGGTTGGTAACATACTGGTCTATTGCACTGAGGTGATGTTTGCATATGTTACTACATACGTAACATATGCAAACATTTTTAGAATTCATTGTTTCCATACGACGCGCTGAAGTACGCCTTTCGCAAACTCGGCACTCGACCGCCTTTTTAGAAATGCGCTTAACAGGCGCTATTTTGTACTCTGTGTTTTTTTAGTTGGTAAAGCTCAGTATTGCATTGCAGATTATTCGGACGCGATGATGGGGATGGTGGTCGTGGGCCTGGGACGAATGTGCCTGCGCTGGCGTTCGGCGGCCGTGGCTGCGGCACCGGTGTTGGCGCACGTTCTTCACGCCGCCGCCGCACCGCTGCAGGCGCGCGTCAACGCACTGCTGGCGCTGGCGGACATCTCACAGAGGTACCCTGTGGTCTGTTGGTGTCAGCTGCTACATCCGCTGGCTGCTATCTATAGAGGCTCTCGATTTAGATGATGTAAATCGTCGGACCGGGAGCACTACCCTTCAGAACTCTATAAGATCCTCGCTTTTCAGTACTAATATCTGAATAAATCTTAACAGACCAACATCTACGCGCAAGTGACTTCTGAAAAAATAAAGCTATGTTTCTCTGAAGCCCATAAACCCAATTCTTTACAAGATCTGTAAATAGACTCAAGTATTTCTCTCATTTGTGTATAGAAGACAATGCCCATTTACAAAATAAATGTTATGGTAACGCAATGTCCACCTGCATATTAAATGTCATGGTAACGCTATGTCCCACAGATACACGAGCTTAGTGGAGCCGCTGCTGGACCAGATGTGCGCCTGCCTGCGCGCTTCCGAGCCGGCGCGGCTACGGCGAGCGGCCGCGCACTCCATCACCGGGCTGCTGCTGGCTGGCTTCCTACGCCTGCGCGACTCTATGTACTACAAGTGAGTGTACAGATGTGCGCGTGCCTGTGAGTGTACACCGTGTGGAGGTGGAGCCGCCAAGAAGCCAGCTGTGCGTAGGCATACCATGAGAATACTCACAGCGTAGCTTGCTTCGTTCGTCAACCTGTGTAAGGGAATGAATCCCTGTGCAATTCGCTGTGTGCTAATTTGCGGCACTGAGATGGAATAGCCACGTTTTGCCCCTTACCAATTGGAGCTTTCACACCTCGCAACCCATATCGAGGTCGAATTGAGGTCCAAATTGAAGACACTCACTACGCGCGAGCGAGTCTTGAGTATTTACTGAACAATATTTATTCAGCGAGTCTTATGTAACGTTGTTTGTGTCCACAGGTACGTCGCGCTTCTGGCCGACTCGGACGGCGAAGTACGCGAGCCGGTTGAGTACTTCGTGACGGCACACCTCACACCCGACACCATCTGTCACAACTTCGTGGACTGCGTCATGCGCTACAACCGAACTAACCAGGAGGACGACGGTACGTTACTGCTTCTAACACTATGATAGGCGATGAGGTGGTTTTTCATAACATTTTATAGAATGTGCATGCAAAATGATTTTTTGCATAAACTTACGATTTGGTTTGGCAAGTGACTTTGGAAAAAGTGTTCCTAAGGGAATACTGTCGATCGAGACTCCTTTTTTATCAGACTTTAAAAAAAGGAGGACTTTCTTAATTCGGCCGTATGTTATTTTTTTGTGTGTATGTTACTTAATATATCCTTTAATGGTTAACCTATTTTGCTGATTCATAATAAGCAACTATTGTATAGAGAATGATCCCGAGGTAGTCCCATAAAAAAGGTGAGATTACCGAGGGACTACTATTCATCCCGTAAAACTTAAAAAACATAATATTTTGGAAATCAGCCTCGCAAGGCAGCCGCGCGATCAGGACGTGCCTCGCCCGATTCAAACGCACGCGCTGCCTCGCCCATGCGTGCCGCGGCCCGAGTCGAGCGTTGTTGGTTTTTGTCGATGCTCAGTAGATTTGAGCACTCTAGACGGTTGAGTTTTGCCTCGTTTGTTCGTTTGCGTCATGGATAAAGAACAGTGCCATAAATTATTTCAATTATATGGCGAGCTTAGACTACTTTAAGACGTGCAATGTCCTGATTATTCAAATAGAGGACTAAGAGAAGATGCATGGAGGGACATACATAAACTGGGAATGAACATTCCAATAGCTGAATTAAAAAAAAAACATATATTTTTCACCCAAAAAGGTTTAGTTGTCCGTTTCTTTTTTTGATAATCCGTAGAATTATTAAAAAGGCAGTGGTGGCAATTACTTTCCCACCACTGCCGCAGCAGCCTCATGACGATCTGGAGCAAAACTGGCTTAAACTTGCCGCGCGCGGCAGTCTCTATGCCTTAGATCTATAGACCGAGGTTGCCTCGCGCGGCAAACGTCCGAGGCTGCCTTGCGAGGCTGCTCGCTCAGTCAGTACGTAGCCATAGTCGTGTCATCCATGTGTCATCAAAACACTGACCTCCGTAATACAATTACGCTGGATTAAATATTCTATGCGAAATGACAGTTGTTTTTAGTGCCGATTCAAAGCACCCACTCTCAAGCGGCTTTGATATTAAAATTGACATTTATTATTATGGTTCTCTTGTTCTTTTAGTACATTTCTAATAGTTCCATGAACGCTCACGCCGTTTAAGTTTTTTTAAACATGCCAAATTATATTAATGTAATTTTCTAGGCTGACT
Source organism: Eupithecia inturbata (assembly GCA_963662085.1). NCBI lineage: Eukaryota > Metazoa > Arthropoda > Insecta > Lepidoptera > Geometridae > Eupithecia > Eupithecia inturbata. The sequence continues at coordinate 14,348,082 of OY759185.1, forward strand.
GAAAAGATTTTCTTTAATAAGAAAATGCAGTTATTTTACTTGAAAATAAGCAGTTCTTAGGCACAAAACAACTTCAAAAGAAATAGTAGCTGCCCTAAATGTCTTTAAATTCTGTCCCACTTTGCATATTGCATTAAACATGACAGTTATCTAGTCCCACACGTGTGTGTGGGACTAGATAACTGCTGACATTGGGGCTAGATAATGCCACTGATTGTCCAGCACTGTTTATTTATTATTTCAGTAATCCTGGACTTTGACGCCCGTCAACTAGTGTACGACTTGTTGCTCCAGCGGCTCACCATAGTGCAGAAGTTGAACACGCAGTGTCGCCTGGCGCGGGAGGTGCTGCTGCACGCCGCGGACCTGGCTGATGATGCAGAGGACATCCCTGAGGACCTGCACAACGCGATGCTCGACACCATCCGGGTACTCACCGGCCCCAGGATGCGGCTGCCAAGTATGTGCCCTCTCTATAGCCACAGGGTCGAATGTTGCTGCTGGCTGATGATGCAGAACATATCGATCTGCTTTTAATGCCATGACGCTCACATGTTATTTCTATTACGTGCTTAAATCACAGAACTACATCGAGATAAAAGCAAAAAAACGATGTACCTCGCGTGCCATAAAGAGGGGCTGGGGAGCCTCGTTGCGCCCCGCGAACCTCAGTCAGAACACCGCGGGTAACACCGCGGGGCGCAGCTAGTATACAGTGTGTCCCACGGCCATGGGACGTAAAGGGCAAGTACCGGAAATATTGAGGATAGGAAGTTTTAGTAAAAGGAAACATTACTTTTCACCACTCACGCTCGAAACCGGTGACTTTGCTGCTCAAAAACAGTGAGCAAAATCGGGTTATGCTCACATGTTGAATAAAGAAAATTATTCAAAATGACAAAAAAAAATAATTTTAATTCAGAATGCTGTACTAATTTTCAGTGGTATAAAAAGTTTCTCCACGGTCGGCGACGCCGAAAAAAAGAAAAAGCTAAGCGATTTGCACCAGGGGAGGGGTTAACTTTCACACACAAGGCAGTGCCATCAGTAGTTCAGCATATGCTCTATACAAACTATCCACATCTGTTAATATACAATCATTGCTCACTGCTTACTACGGGACAGTAGAATCGATACTCAGATTTGGGATAATATTTTGTGGTAACTTTAACGACACGGATATAGAATATATTAGGTTGGGGAAAAAGTCTTTTCGCATTATACCTAGTATGTATGAACTTGTAATAAAATCTCTTTGGCTATACTATTTGTATCTGGCTGGTTTTGGTATCATTAAAAGTTTAAATTTTAAAGAAGATAATTCCAAATTCAAATTACGTAAATGTGTGATTTTTATTTGTTTTTCGTACTGTCAAGATGAGTGAAACTAATGAAGAAATTCGATACCTTTTAAAAATTTACTTCGAAAAAGGTAAAAATTAAACACAAGCCGCGAAAAAAATTTTCGATCTTTATGGACCTAGTGCAGTGTCTGTGAGAGTAGCACAAATTTGGTTTAAGCGTTTTCAATCCGGAAATTTTGATGTCAAAGATGCACGTCGCTCTGGTCGCCCTATTAGGAATAAAATGGATGCCATTTTTGAAAAAGTGGAGCAAGATCGGCATATCAGTAGTTACGACGTAGCTGAAGAACTGGGAATTGACCACAAAACAGTTTTGGTTCATTTGAAAAAAACTGGGTACACAAAAAAGCTCGATATTTGGGCACCTCACGAACTCACTGAAAGAAACCTAATGAACCGTGTACTCATTTGTGATTCTTTATTACGACGTAATGAAACCGAACCATTTTTGAGGAAGCTGATAACTGGTGACGAAAAGTGGATCACGTACGACAAGAACGTGCGAAAAAGGTCGTGGTCAAAGGCCGGTCAGGCTTCACAGACTGTAGCGAAACCCGGGTTAACTCGCAACAAGGTGATGCTGTGCGTGTGGTGGGATTGGAAGGGCATTATTCATTATGAGCTGTTACCACCAGGCAGGACCATCGATTCTAACCTCTACTGCGAACAACTGATGAGATCAAAGCAACAAGTTGAAAGAAAGCGGCCGGAATTAATCAACAGAAGGGGTGTGGTTTTTCATGATAACGCTAGACCTCACACATCTTTAGCCACTCAGCAAAAACTAAGAGAGTTTGGCTGGGAGGTGTTAATGCATCCGCCGTCTAGTCCTGACCTTGCGCCTTCAGATTTCCACCTGCTTCGGTCTCTTCAGGATTCTTTAGGCAGTGTCAGGTTAACATCACGAGCCAAAACCACTTGTCGCGGTATTTTGATCAGAAGCCCCAAAATTTCTATAGCAATGGGATCATCTCCCTACCTACAAGATGGCAAAAAGTTATCGAACAAAATGGTACCTACATACATACTTTAGTTAAATGTAAATAAACTATATTAAAAAATGTTTTGAATTTTCTTAAAAAATGCGAAGCAACTTTTTCCCCGACCTATTATTTAAAGCGCAAAGACGAACTATTAGATCCATGTTCTTCTCGTTTCGTGCCTTTTAAATCACTCGCTATAACAGCAGTCTACTTAAGAGCCACTCGCTACGCTCGTGACTCTGTTCTAGACTGATTCGCTAGCTCGATTTATTATCGGCACGTTCAATAAAAAAAAAAAAAGTGGTTTTGCCCACTTGTTGAACAAACAACTACCTATTATTAAAAAAAGTAAAGCTGCGTTTACAGAATTTTAAAAAATTACTTGCCTTTTCTGGTAATAGAATCTAAAAATCTAAAAAAATATATAACTCCGTGTATATTAGGACACCGATCGGTAGAGTCAATGTTAAGAATTATATTTCTGACAAATAAACATTCCATAAATGGAAGGAACACCATGATGTCTGCCAAAAACTGGGACTACACGGAGCACTTTGGAATGGCTCGATTACACCAGTCACTCCAATCTTCTGTTGTTTCGCATTTAGAAAAAAGTTGGTATCTTGACATTACAAATAGGCGCTTCCATTTATTTTGTAGAGCGCACTTGGATTCCAATTTTCATTTGTTCAAAACTGGGCTCTTACGCTAAAGAGGAAGGAGATAGCACCTCCCTGGAAAAAATATTTCTTAAAAGATTGTTTCGCTCTTTCCTTTTCAATGGGATCATACATTGTTTGATAATTGTTTGACATCTCTCTATAATTGTTTCAGGGAAACCTCAGCAGATGGGAGAGATAGCTGATATCGAGGACTTGCAAGAACGAGTCACCACTAATATCGTCTCTCATGTGAGTACCTGTATATTTATATTTAAATACTAAATCTCAGGAGTCAGGTTTCTTTGATCACACTACGATGCAAAAATGGATGTATGTGTGTTACTTCTTCACGCCAAAACTAATGAACTTTCCAAAAATGTATCTATATGTAGACGACACACGTTGAAGAGAAAAGTTTTAAGAACAAGTAATTAACGTCATCTGTTGGTTTTTGTGTGTTTTAAATAAATAAAATGAAGTTGCGGGTGGACGCAGAACTTTCTGAAAAGAAATGCTATTTTTTCCTACGAGCTAGTTGTAACTTTGCAAGATGTCGGAAACGGTAGCTCGCTCGACGTGGCTCCGTGAAAGATTATAATTTTGGAAAAATAAATGTTCCATTTCTGCCTTTGCACCAACTTCACCTGTCGTAGAAAGCGGGATTTTATATCGATCGCCTACACTAGAGGTATAAGTTCCTGTATTTTGGTTATCCAATAAGCACCAGTTTTAATTAGTGTAATATTACTACTGAACGGAGCGGCCTAAAATTTTGCATACTTGTAGGTCTAGACCTAGACCTTGCACATGGATTTTTTGCCCCATAAATCTGTTCTCATGAAATAGACATAACATAACAGTTAAACGTTTAAATAGAAACAGCGCGTGCGAAACCGCGGGCAGAGACTAGTTGTGTATAATGCAGGATGAGGATAATGCAGGACAGCAGATGAAAAAAAAATACTATGAAAATGTACGGGACAAACATGTATAGTTTAGCTAGTCGTCTGGATCAGGGTTGTTGCGAATATCCGCATCCGCTGAAGATCAGCATTCGCATTGATCGATGCTGATGTTCGTGTCACTCGAGGGGGGGAGAACATTAGGAGCCTAAACAAGCACAACCCCGTTTATTCGTCATACTCAACACATTGCGTGGTCTAATACCTAAAGGTTTCATTGCTCATTCGTATTCATATTTCTTGTTGTGGTAGTTGCAGTTGCGTATATACCTTTAGGCCACGTGGACCATGGCTAGCTCTCCCTGCCACGTGGACCATGGCTTGGCTAGCTCTCCCTGCCATCAACATTTTTGCTTGCCTCCGGTCCGGGGTTCATCGCTCGTTTAACGTCAGTATGCATAAAACTGCAAAAAAATCGAGTAATACCACAACATTTTTGCGTCTCGTTCTCTCGCCGGTCGTATCTTACCGTTCTTTGTGTGGTTTAGTGCAGCCAAGCGGCGCAAGGAGGTGGCGGTCCGTCCCGGGTGCCAAGCACCTTCGTACCCGGGCACACGGTTACCAAGCCCCCAACGACTACTCACTCACACAGCCAGAGAATACTCTCATCGTGAGAGAAGAATCACTCAACATAAACATACCTACGACTATACCAGACATTTAGTATTTGAGTTTTGTTGACTTTCTTATATGTATAAGTGTTTTTCTTATACGAGCTCTTTATTATGTCTTTTGCCACATTTTTACCAAAAATCAGAAACTCTCAAAAAATTCGCGGCTCGCTCCGCTCGCCGTTGCTTCTGTTTAGAGTTTCTGTTAGACAACCACCCCGGGTACCGTACCAACCCACGCTCAGCCACCACTGCAGTGCGCAACCCCAGTTCAAGTTTCAACTTTGCCCAACGCTGCGTCAGGTAAGAAGGTAAATTTTTAACAAATTGAAATAAAAATTATGTTTGTTGTGTAATACCGGCAAACACGCAATTTGCCGTTTTTATTTTCGTTAATTTATGGGGCGGCAAACTTTACGGACCCAGGACGCAGAATCTTAAAATACGCCGCAATTCAGATTTAACAATGTTTTTTTAATATTATAGTTATGTGTACAATTTCATGGTCGCCGCATGCCTGCCTCCAGTCCCGTGTAGCGGCGCCCGAGGCTGGGCAGTGAATGTTTTGTTAATGCAAATTATAATGCGGGCTGAAGGTGGAATACTGCTTTGCTCCCTTCGGAGCAGAGGCCAATTTTGCTAAACCGATCGATTCACTATGACAATGGTATCGTCCCCATCCCCATATTATTCTACGGGCCGAGACATTGGTCCAGACGCCTATGGCCTTTCTGCCCTCTACAGTTATAGTTGAGATGTCGTGTTTAATCGTAGTTCAAGTAGTAGTTCAATATTTCCTTATTATTAATAATAATACATTTACTTCAGACAACATTAGTAAGTATTAAGTATAGGCAGTAATTTTCAGGCGGCCATTTTCAAGCCCAATCTTTATATACGTGACTTTGGTAGAGGCGCAGTAGTTTGTCAATGTCTCGTGTCGTCGAGACGACAGATACTACCGAGTAACAGAACTCGGGATCTGTGCTGTGCTGTGCGTTGCACATATCTAACCTACGAGTATGTATGTTGTTGTACAGAAAATGAAGCGCACAGTAGCGGAAGTGATGGTCCCAGCGGTGATGCGTCTGTACGCGCGGCTGGCGGCGCGCGGCGGGCAGCTGGCTGCCTACCTCGTGATGCTGGCGCAGGACCTGGAGCAAGACTACCAGCAGGAGGTAATGTGTGCCACAGGGACGGGACGGGATGCGTCTACGTCTGCGTTCTCAGTGCGGCGGGCGCGTGCGGTGGCCACACGGACGAGCGGGCCGTTGTAGCGTTTCGTTTAGACTTACTGCAGGTGTGCCTAATCATGGAGCAAGGATTTGTTATTTATTTATTTATTTAATTCTGATTGCCATCAGCTTAACTAATTACAATAAAAAATTTAAATAGACACAGAGAGCTAATAATAGACAGGTTATTTTTACTAGACAGTTCGATCCTGAGATGGGAGGTGTTGAACGCAAGAGATGGTGTGCGCGAAATAAATAAAGTTGGACACAAAGAGTATTTATTTGTATAATGCAAAAGGTTGAATGTATGTTTAGATGATTGTTACCTCTTCACGCTAATACTAGCTCTGCCTCTACAATACTGGACGGGTCGGGATGAAACTTGAGAGTTCTTGACCTGAATCTACAACCTTATCTTATACACTTTAAGTACTCATGATTAAAATATAAATAATTATATTATGCCAGTTATTAGATGTATACTATATACTTACATATAATTAACACAACATAAAAATTTTGCATAGTATGCTAAATTTTGACATTGTGTTGAAGAGGCGCGCGACCAGACCCAAAAGTTGTGGTACCCCCGCCACCCGCTCATTAGATCGCTTGTTGACGGGCCCGTAGTGTTGCCATAACGCGCGGATGGGTACGTTTGAAAATTACGCGTGCTAACTCGCTCAAGCCCGTCGCGCTAGGCGCCCCTCAGTCACTATAGTATGGACGCAAACGGCAGCTTCATATGTTTGATACTTCGCGCCCGCGCTAGGCTCGCAGTATGGTTGAAGTCTTATTGTGTGATTGACGTTTTTTGGGGATATAATCGGGTACGTTGTACCAGGGACGCGACCGCACTGGACTGCGTGAATGTGTTTCAAAGAGCAGCACACAGCAGCATTAATCGACTTCCCATCGCACAGAAACTTTGGCGCTAGATGATGCTTTGTGACTTGTTCAGTTTTGTTTATTACTTATGCAACAAATCTTTTTAGATCGAAGAGCTTCTTGAGAACGACGAGGAGCTAGTGGGGCGCATAGCCCTGTTCCGCGAGCACTTTAGCATGGAGCGCGGCGCGGGTAACTCGCGCAACCTGGTGGCGGCGTCTGGCCCGCCGGAGCCCGAGACGCCGCGACCGCCGCGCCGCCGCCCCACGCGTCGCCCCCCGCTCAAGAAGCGCAGCCTCAACATCTGACCCAAACCCCCGCACTCGCCCGATCACTCCACAGACAGTGATCACACCTCCCACGATATCTTAGACTCGACTGATCATCTCTTTGACAGCATCGCGCATACTTACACGCCGACTGCCACACGGACATCTACACGCCCTAAACAACTTACTAAAACGAACACCTCTGCAGCTGCAGATCCGACATTCAACGTGACTGAAAACGAAAAGACATTTTCTTCTTTTGAAGATTTTACTGAGCCCGCAGCCCAACCCGTGAATAAACCGAAACCATTGAAGAGGAAGGAGCCGCCGCGGACGCAGTGCAAGCCGCTGACGATATCGTCTCCCCCGCGCGGCGAGTCCCCGGACGATCGCCCGCTGTCGAGGTACGTCCGCAGAGACAGCCAGGCCGACAGTGACGACGACGGCCCGCGATATCTCCCTGTCATCCGACAACTTAACGACCCGGGCACGAGCTGGGACATTACCCTACCCGAAGAAGAGTATCGCAGCCAAACACAAGCGTGTGAAGCAGCTGATCGTATACCTATACAGAAGGAACCCATTAATACTGCCAATAAGTTAAAAAAATGTCCTGCGAATAAACCACATCTCATAAAAAGATCTAAGCCCAACGCCGAGGGAACGACTGCTATAGAACCTAACTCAGAGGGAAGTGGTACCTAGGCAGGGCTCGGCAGATGCCACCTAGGCCTCCGATGTAGCTTCTAAGTGCTGTGACACACCTTATATCTTAGGATTGTGATACCGACTGCATTTCGTTGACTATTTCAATCGGAATCACTTTGTGTTAAATATTTTCGGTGCCCTTACGTGCCCTGAACCCTCGTAGCGATCGTTCAATACGCGACGTATGTGCAACCTAGGCGTATAGCATTGATACTGTCAGGTTTTTTGCCTAAATTGTTACAGCTCACTAAAGTTCAGAACTTCGCTGAAAATTAAAGTTTAGGGTTGCTTACAAAATAATCAGATAAAGTTTGAGTCATCAGGGGCTCTAACCCGGACTTGAAAAGTCGAAATGTCTTAAGACTTTGACCATTGTTGTGTTATATATACGTAGTTCCAAAGATCTTTGAATGGTTTACCAAATCTTTGTTACTTTTAATCATGTGAAAATATTTTTAAATAACAGTAATATACAGGTATTGTGTATGTGTACAATAATCGGAAGAATTTCTATTTCTATTGCTTGATTTCCAATACTTCATAATTAAGCGTAAATAATTAACTGAAGTGCAATAGGGATGTTAACTGTATGTATATTAACATATTATATTTATAATGGTAACCTATCTTCTATCTTAGGAATTAAAAAAAGGAAAGTTTTCTGAATGTTTATGGATTAATATTTAATAAAAAAACTAAATTCACTACTGCTACGAGCGCTTGAACTCCAGTATGGACACTGAAAGTGTTACAATACTGAGTAAATGTATTTTGTTGTTTAGATCTTTAGTCGTTACTAAAATATATTGGGCCTATGTCAGGTGATAGCGGGCACTTGTTCCCGATGTCAACATCCCCATTGTGTGAATTAAACAATTACGTTAGGTACTAGTTACATTCAGGCATTGATGTGTCTTTTATATACAAAAAGCATAATCACATCGGAAGCTTTTACCTGTCCACTGGTGGACCCCTGATGAGCGCCTCATTGGCTCTTAAAGGTGGTAATGCCATATTATTGCCAATTTGATTAGGCGTTTCCTCTGGAATACTTCGGAATGTATGCCATTTTCAGGGCCACATTACGTAGACTAATCATAATCACATTTTTACTGTATCATTAGAAGGTCTACTCTTGAATAAGAAGGCCTTTACATTTGCATACTTTTTGCTTGAATTTTGTTGAGGTGTTTGGTTCAAGTTCTCAAAAATCAATTAGAGAACCGGAATGTTTTTATGTTGGCTACGTTAGCTATACGCTATAACTAGTTACCAGCGAACTAATGTTTCATTAAATCAATGCATCTATATTTTATATTTTTTGGTCTACTGTTGTAACGCGTGTAGGTTTTTGATGTTTAGATATGACGCGTGAGAAGTACAATAAAATTGATATATTTAATCTGTCAACGTTTAATTTCCACCCTTGTCCTACCGCCCACGCCGCGCCGACGGGAAACTGACTAACTCATTCCTCGCTTGAAACACGGAGGCAGGCACAATCAGTTTATATATATTATCATTGGGCAGGCAAAAGTAGATGTAGATCCCGTGTGTCAAAAAAAAAAGAGATATACATCAAACTTTTTTAATGATTCTGTGCGGCTGGCCAAAGATTTAAATGATATCTTTGCGGCCGGCGGGAACTCTCTCCACCGTATACTAACTAAGTAGGTAGTAAATTTAGTTGCACGACAAGAGCTATTATAAGAAAACCTTGCTCAAGTTGGCCGCCTTCTCACCTTATGCAAGCGGTTGTGCTTGCATAAAGTGATAAGACGGCCAATCAGAGCTAATTTTGTGATTTAATTTCATTCAGAAGAACAAAACATAAAACTGTCTGCTTAATCATGATCATGATGACCCTAGCAGTCAAGTGTAGGTACTCTTAGTTTGACCGCCTAATATTTGGGTTTATGTCATGTAGCATATCGTTGGAAAGGGTAGGTAATAATAACTGAAGACCTTTTTAAAACAAAACTAAATTAACATCACTTTAGTTTTTTAAATGAATTAAGGTGTCACGATTTTTAACTTTGAATGCTCTTACTTTTTATCAAGTAAGTAGTAGTTTATTTAGGATAAGTATACATTGAAGAAATAAAATTACAACTTGTAAACTTGTAAGTATTTACAATTGAGCTAACTGCAGACTGTTACTAACAATTACAGGTAGCTCAACTGATCAATACCAGTCGGAAGCGTCCCCAAGACGCTGGCTGCATTGCCCCGCTGTATGGCAATGGTGATGCGGTGCGCCAGATACCCGCCCGCTCTCGGCTCACGCGTCGCGTCGACCAGTCGCTCAGATGTTTTTTTATAAACTATGTAGAAACGCTGGGATCTTGAGGTTTTTTATAATAATAATAAAATGTTTATTGACATGAAAGCTAGTGTAACATAGGCTCCTGAACTACTTACAAACTGAGTTTCAGGCTAGCTTTCAAATGTCAAAAATGAAGACGATCTTGATCACCAATTGACTTAGACCATAAGGCGCAGGAGCCAGTGGGTTCTCCAACTACATAATATAAACAGATAATTATTGTCAAAGCAACATAATCTTAATTGTAGGTACAGAGGAAATAAGTTAAAAAGAAAAACACGTACATAGAGCTAGTGATTTCGAACTTGTGCATTCAAAAGTACATTGTAATGTATAGGTACATTGTATGAGTCGATATACTGTGTAGGGACATACATTATAACTATAACAGCTGACACGGTCGTGATTTCATTCGCGTGGACTTAAGGGTAAAGAAGCATCTCAAGATCAGCTGAAATCCTCTTGTAAGAGTAGGAAATTCCTGAAACACATTTTCTATTATTAAACATTTTTGGTACCTTTATATACTACACTGAGTTTTAAGCGAATCCTTAAACATGTTCCATTTACAGGGGTTACATTATACAGGGTTTTTATGATTTGTATTTGTATTTATTGAAAACACTTACATCTATTCTTATCTACAGGATATGACCTAATACAATAGTGTAGTCCACATTATATTATATTAACAGGCAACACAATAAGCAAAATAATTCAATAAAAATATCAATAATCAAAATAGCAACAATAGATACAATACAAATGGCAATAAGCAAAATAAAATTAATTGATACACATGTCTTCTAGCAAAATAATTCAAGTATAAGTCATAACAATTCAAGTACCTAGGGTTAAGTTAAAAATAATTCAAACAAAAGCAAAATTATTTACCATAATAGAACATAAATAGTAAAGCCCTTACGAACTCGCTCTGTGAACAGTGGAAAACGTCAATGGTTGCCGCTACCAGATTTAGTAGTTGTATGGTGCGCGTCAGAGGCGCCTTGTTCAGCAGGTTAGTTCTTCCGCGAGGCATTACGAACAGAGGCGGCCGCCTGCGCCTCCCCACGTACTCATCCGGTACGCACAGGTTCATCATCTCCAAGATAGTCGGGTTTGAAATCATCCCCCGGAACACCTTAACCACATACAGACCAAGTGCCATATCTCTCCTAATTTCCAACTTGTTGTATCCAACCACACCTAAAACGAATAAGGTTGGATACATCATGGGATAGAAGGGATAGACTCCATATCTCTTCCAAAAAAGATATCGGGTGAACTTGTTCTGTATGCGCTCCATCATGAGACTATATTTAGCTTCATGAGGATCTATACAGAAGCTGCACTTTCCATCTGGCTTCTGACCAGGGCGTCATACATTGCTGTTAGAGCCCTGATGTTCGTGAAACCGTTCGCTCGGCGTAAAAAGAATCCTAGAATTCTGTACGCCTTTTTACAGACGCTCACAACATGGGCCCTGAACCTCAACTCTGTGTCCAGTCGAACCCCAAGATCCCTCACCGAATCCACCCGCTTCAACTGCGCTTCCTCTATCTGGTAGTTGTAGTGGAGTGGGGCTGTTGCTCTACTAAATGTAATAATGGAACATTTATCTACATTAAACAGCAACTTGTTTCTCTGGCTCCACTCCACTACCCTATCTACGTCTTGTTGAAGACGGACGCAGTCTCCCTCCTCCCTCGTCGGCAAGAAATGTAAATAGACAATGCACTAATGTATTGTCTATTTACATTTCTTCGAATAAAATTTATTTATTTATATTTTTTCCAGACAGCAACTGCTAGTCACCCTGTACTGTTAAATCTGTATGCAGGTAGTTATCGAAACCTACTACGACAAAATAACCTTGGCAGTGTGACTGGTACCTGGACTGTTTATCGGTGCTTTGGTTTTAAGTTGTAGGTAATATAATAAATAATGTTTCGATCGCTAACAATGTTAGGTAGATACTAAGACTGTAAAAATGTTTATGATAATAATTGTTTATCTATAATTTGATGCCAAATGTGTGGCAACCGCTGTAACTGTCGACACTAAACACACCTAAGGTTTAAAGCGTCAGAAAAGTAAGAATAGAATAAGCTTTGATTAATAAAGAGAATACAAATCATCACTGATCTCTAATACATACGAGTATACTTGCAGCGCACTCGTCCCTAGTGTGAAAGTGAAGTCAGTGTGCCCCGTGCAGATCCGAGACGTAAAGATATCGCCAGTGGTTATAGATAACAAATAAAACAACAATAACCTGTCGGTAAAATAAAATTAACATACCATTATATTAATTGAAAAATAGCAGATCTTCATTAATTAACATGTTCAAGAATAATTTTATGTATATTTTTACAATTAAAACAATAAATAATAATTATTAATTAAATAACACATCTATAAAACATTACTTAAGTTCACCTTAACAACTAAGTCACTTTCATTTTCAATTTTCAATTCCTTCTTGAACGTTTTCTTCAGTAACACGTCAATAGCTGCTTCCTCTGAAAAAGGAATACGTCATAAATTATAACGAACGCTTCGTCTACGCACGTAAAAAATCGCTGATGAAAGTGACTTTGCTGCTCAAACTTGCGGCGCGCCGCCATCTTTTGTGCTTCAAAATTGCGTTATTGATGTCTGCCGGAAAGGCTGGCAGGTAGCAACTTGTAATCGAAAGATGTGGATGAGAAAATGAGAGGCCATTGATCAGCTGTGGGACAATGAATACGCTACAAAGGGAAAAGCAAACTTACCTGTTATTTGTATAGCGAGCAGCTGATGCACGATATGCCTGGCGGTAATCTTAAACAAATCCCTGTTGCTTATGTGCTTGTTCTTATAATACGGCATAAGCAGCTTCACAACGAGGCCGGCTAGATCCAGTTTTTCAGTTTTTTTGCCGGATATTTCCTCTTTTCGCTTTTGCTTTTCTTTTTCTTTATTATGTTTGTCCTTTTTATGTTCTTTAGATTTACTGCTCAAGCTCAGACGATGTTTCTTGTACCTTTCTTTTAGTTTGTCTTGTTTAACTGGGGAGGGTGATAGAGGTTTCTTTTCTTTTACGAGCTTTTGTTCAACGACTATTATGGTTTCAGGGGCTGCCACGACGGGCTCTTGAGGCATCTCTGTAAATTGTTTCAGTTTTGCTAAAACCTCTTCTGCCTCAAGACTGAGTTTGTGTGCTTTGTCTAGTTTTTTGTATTCAGTATTTGACAGTGATAATGTTTCTGTCATTTCCGGAGACTCTGATACAATATTGTTTTCTTGGTCAGTCGTGATGCTTTCGCTTCTGTCATCCTGCGCAAGTTTAGATTCGGCTGAACTATTCAAATCTTTGTCACTTGCAATGTCCTCAAGTTTCAACGTTTCTTCAGCGTCTATGCTTTTAGTGTGCGGTTCGCTGTCATCGTCAATAACCAATTCTTTCTCAGATTCACTATCAGAATCATTTCCATGCGAAATACTTTTATTTTCAGTAGCCCGATCGTTAATTTTATGTTCTTTATTTACAGACTTGTCGACTTTTTTGTCATCTTTGTCATGCTTCGAATGTTTCCTCTTGTGTTTATGTTTATGGCTTTCACTAGATTTTTTATGTTTTCCCAATTCAACTTCTCTATTATCTTCTTTGTTCTTTATCGTTTCTTGTTCCGTTTCACTGTCATCAACTTTGTGCTTATGTTTTTCTTGTTCTGCGTCACTATCGCCAGTTCTGTGTTTACGTTTTTCTGATTCAGATTTAGTGTCCGTTGACTTCTTTTTGTGTTTCTTGTCTGTTTTACTATCTTTTGGCTTATGTTTCTTGTGACATTCTGATTCTCTGTCATGTGATTTAGATTTTTTGGGAGTATCCAGTTTCGTTTTGCTATTTTTCTCTTCTTTTGCTGGTTTATTTTCACTACTGCCAGACTTCATTTTCTTGGGCAGCTGCGGCTCTGCTTCGTGTTCCTCGTCAGATGACTCTCCGAAAAGGGCTTTGATTTTTCTTTTCGCTGGTTTTGTTACTTCGCAAGGTTTGGATTCTTCTTTATCATTATTTTCCTTGGGTTTTTTGCTAGGGACGCCCTCGAGAGTGATGTTTATAAAGAACTTTTTAGTTCCTTTGACAGGGGTCTTCTCCACATGGCTAGGGGAATCAAGTTTAAGAGTTGTATCATTGTGATTGCTGTTACTATCCGGTTCATTTATTTGAAGCGTGGTTTCGTTGTCAGCTGGCGCATTATGTTCGTCGTCGACAAGCTCCTCATTTTCGCTCTCATCGGTCGGCGTGGCGATGCCGGGCGAGACGTCGGAAGCTTTCTTGAAGAAAGTTTGCAGTTTTGTTTGAGTGAGGGGATCCCTTTTGAACGAGTTAGCTTTTCTTTTGGTTTCTTTATCAGCTTTTGAGAGATCTCTTGATTCCTTGGACGCCTCTGCTTGATCTGAAACAGAAACGTTACATTAGTGTTTGATGCCAACTTAATCAGTATGCTTGTAAAAAATATATTATTATAATATTTTTAAACTTACGCGATCTGAACACTATTTAATGGGTATATCGCTTTTATTTACCTATTTTTCGTCGTGGTCACGGAATAACTCATCATCCCGTGACAACGACAGTGTGTAAACCTGTTGAAACGTCGGGAAAAATTTATAAATACCCGTTAAATAGTACTAATAATAATATATTATTGTACGGAATACCGCACGATAGGTACGTTCAATGAAAGCTCAGGTAATTTATAGCTAAGCAGATTTATCAACTCACGCAAATACTGATCTTACACCAATTCGCTTACCTACATATACATTGTTTCAGGGTTAAACTAGCGCTCGGCGGCGGTTTCATTCTTAACTATTAACTATAAGACAAACAAACAACTACTATTTAACTATTAGCTATAGAAACCCCTACAATTATTATTATTATTGAGTACGTACTCATCTCTAGTTCGGCCGCCGTCACAAAGCCTCCAAACTTGTCCTTCTGCTTCTGTAGCTCAAATTCTTTAACGAACTCTCCGAGAGTGTTTTGTTTCTTGGGTTCGAACGCCTTCAGCTGAGGGTAGACCTGGTCTTTGCATGACTTTACTGCAGATATCTGGAAGTATTGAGCCAAATTAGGGGTAACTTCTAGTATTCATAACTATATTTTTTATGAATAGACGATTCGTACTATACAAACTATCGTTGTTTGACGAATTCTTTGGCAAACTCCCTCGTTTGGGGAAGGCATGTTCGGCAGTGACACAAAGACAAGCTATTGAAGAGACTTAGTTCTGCAGCGTATGCATTCAAAAAATCCGTCATCTTACAGACGTTGATACTTCTAGACTAGTCTATTTCAACTACTTCCATAGTATTACGTCTTATGGCATACTGCTGTGGGGGAACGCTACAGATATTAACACTGTATTTGGGCTGCAGGAGAAGGCTGTTCGTGCAATTTAAAATATGGCTCCCAGAAAATTCCTTCATGATAAATTCAAGGAAATAAACATAATGACAGTACCATGTCAATATATTTATGAAAACTTGTACACTCATAAAAAATCAAAAAAAACAACGATATACATAATTTAAATACTAGAAATAAACATTAACTCTCTGTGCCCACAACTAGGCTTCACAAAATTGATGTATCTTATAGGCCTGAAATGAATGTATCTCATAGTCGTAAACGCTTCTACAACAAAACTCCTAGTGAATTGCAAAAACTATCAGTAAATAAATTTATATAAATTGTCAAAACCTTCCTGTGCAAAAAGGCTTAATAAAAACTATCAGATTATCTAGAGTATAAAAAAGCTTGGGACGGGTTTTGCTCCAAATCAAAACAACTAACAGGCTAAAGGTTTCTTTGTCGCTTATTTACTTGTCTTAATACCGAAGCGACAGAAATTAAAGATATCACTTTATTTCCATGCCAGTGTTTAATTTTAAGAATTTGACCTTTTCTAAGTGTACATTTAATTTAGAAAGAATGCATATGAGTTGTATGCTTATGAGGTTCTTAGTTCTAATATTGAGTGAAATTTGTACCATTTTGATCATTGCTCTCCGGTAGAGGCTGACGACGGTGCTGGCACAGAAGCCCTCGTACTCCATGTGGACGGCGCACTGCTCCACCTCGGCGCGCGACAGGCTGCGCCGGTACTCGCCGTCGTTATCCTTCGTGCTGGACAGGTTCTGAGCCAACGCTTCCTGCAGGAGGGAGAGGTAGCTTTCTCGACTGGGGATTGTCAGGCCATTCACCTGGAATTGGAAACCTTTTTTGAATCTCGTGTGGTAAGGTTCTTTCAACTAGGAAAGAAAGAAAATAAATTAAATTGAAACCAGAAAATTACACATTATTACATTATGATGTACAATGATAAGATATAAGAAGAATTAATTAAGTACAAATAATAACGGAAATGAATTCTGTTTAAATTTATTTTGACTGATGTACTAGCCTAGCTAGGTGTACTCAAATGTGTTGTGTACACCTAGGTGTAGATTTTTTTTTCTATGTTCTTCACGCAGCAACACACAACGCTAGCTAGCTATGATAAATTATTCAAAAATTCAGTTGAAATATAGGTACATGTCAAAACTGCTGAAATTTTGCGCACAAAGTTTTGGACCTGACGTACGCATTTTCCGAATCAAAGTAAAAGCGTGCGAAGTGGTGGATTGAGGCGCGCGCGCGGTAGAGCGTCAGCCAAGTTTGGAAAGAAACGGGAGACGCAATAGCAATGAGTATCTTTACACGAACCATTGGGCACGCTTTTAGTCCCGTCTATATCGCAGACGTTATCAAATCTACGGCTTGCAATTTTACATGTCTAGTAAGATCCATGTATAGAGTAAGAATAACAAGTTTTATAAATAAATAATATTAGGTTCTCAGGCCCCTCTTTCCTACTGGGCACTTGCCCAGGGCCTCTGATCGATAGAGTACCTATTTCGAAAAAACCACACATCAAATCTTCATAAACATTTATTTAAAATGTATTTAACGTTAAGTTTAATATGCAATGCTGATGCACTGCGCCAGATATCCGCCTGCTCTCGGGTCACGCGTCGCTTCGACCAGAGATGCTCAGATAACTTTTTAAAAACCCGGAGAGCCTCGGTACCCCACGGACCTAGGACTTCAAAGGGAGCAAATGTGTAATGTGGGAAATAAAAGAACACAACTTCGGCATGAAAACTACTAAACCATACTTATTTATAATTACTAGTTTCGGAATTATCGATTGAAATGTGTGAACAAACCCCGGGTCCAATCGATGGTGGAGGGGAGATGTTTTTTTGCAGAAATGTGTGCAGGGGATCGAGGTGGCCTAGGTAAAATTCACTCTTTTTTGAGATTTGGCCCCCCAGAACCAGAGTGGGGCTCCCACACAAAGTCATATTGATTAAGTTTTATATGGGGGTGTATAGAGGGGCACAAGTGATTTTGAATGCCAAAAAAATATTGTCCCTCAAGGAAAGGGTCCAATCGTTGCATTAGTTCCACGAATTTATAACTAGATGTCGCTAGTAAAAGTGTACGTTTATTCGTCACATTCTTTCATTAATTCGTGTCCTGGCGTCCAACATTAAAACAAATGCAGTGTATATTAACATGCCAAGACGCTAAATAAATAATAATAAAAGAACGTAACAAATTAAGATTAGGAACTGCTCTCTTATCGGTGAAGCCACTAACTGAAAGAACTTGGCTAGTGTTCACATTGAAATGTATGTTTTTGATTAGATACAGCTTCAAAGCAAACAGTTGTTCAACCGTACCTTGTTCGCCGTACTCCCGGCAGCCTTGCACCTCGAGAACTGAGCTGACTCCTCGTCTTTGTTCAACCGTACCTTGTTCGCCGTACTCCCGGCAGCCTTGCACCTCGAGAACTGAGCTGACTCCTCGTCTTTGTTCAACCGTACCTTGTTCGCCGTACTCCCGGCAGCCTTGCACCTCGAGAACTGAGCTGACTCCTCGTCTTTGTTCAACCGTACCTTGTTCGCCGTACTCCCGGCAGCCTTGCACCTCGAGAACTGAGCTGACTCCTCGTCTTTGTTCAACCGTACCTTGTTCGCCGTACTCCCGGCAGCCTTGCACCTCGAGAACTGAGCTGACTCCTCGTCTTTGTTCAACCGTACCTTGTTCGCCGTACTCCCGGCAGCCTTGCACCTCGAGAACTGAGCTGACTCCTCGTCTTTGTTCAACCGTACCTTGTTCGCCGTACTCCCGGCAGCCTTGCACCTCGAGAACTGAGCTGACTCCTCGTCTTTGTTCAACCGTACCTTGTTCGCCGTACTCCCGGCAGCCTTGCACCTCGAGAACTGAGCTGACTCCTCGTCTTTGTTCAACCGTACCTTGTTCGCCGTACTCCCGGCAGCCTTGCACCTCGAGAACTGAGCTGACTCCTCGTCTTTGTTCAACCGTACCTTGTTCGCCGTACTCCCGGCAGCCTTGCACCTCGAGAACTGAGCTGACTCCTCGTCTTTGTTCAACCGTACCTTGTTCGCCGTACTCCCGGCAGCCTTGCACCTCGAGAACTGAGCTGACTCCTCGTCTTTGTTCAACCGTACCTTGTTCGCCGTACTCCCGGCAGCCTTGCACCTCGAGAACTGAGCTGACTCCTCGTCTTTGTTCAACCGTACCTTGTTCGCCGTACTCCCGGCAGCCTTGCACCTCGAGAACTGAGCTGACTCCTCGTCTTTGTTCAACCGTACCTTGTTCGCCGTACTCCCGGCAGCCTTGCACCTCGAGAACTGAGCTGACTCCTCGTCTTTGTTCAACCGTACCTTGTTCGCCGTACTCCCGGCAGCCTTGCACCTCGAGAACTGAGCTGACTCCTCGTCTTTGTTCAACCGTACCTTGTTCGCCGTACTCCCGGCAGCCTTGCACCTCGAGAACTGAGCTGACTCCTCGTCTTTGTTCAACCGTACCTTGTTCGCCGTACTCCCGGCAGCCTTGCACCTCGAGAACTGAGCTGACTCCTCGTCTTTGCCCTTGGGTGCCTCTACCCGCTTTTTGCGGCTGGCGAACTCATTCAGGATGAGAGACTTGGTCTCGGCGGCGACGCGCCGCCGCGATTCCTCGCCGTCCGACTCGTCGCTAGCGTCGCCGCCGTAGGCAGCCGCTTCTCTGGAAGATAAAATGTTAGAAACAACTTGTGGCGACATCTATCTCTCGCAGGAGTTTGCCATCCATACATACATATAGTACGAGGAGGTATCGAACTCTTTGACACGACTGTGAATCTTAGACTTTGATTTTCTCTTGTGATTTAGTTATTTTTGAACTGATCATTTAATATTTTTGATGTTTATGACACTCCTTACTGACACTGGCAAAGTCGTAGCGAAAAGCAAGCGGCGCCAAAATAAAGAAGTTGAAGTTGAGTCATGTACTGACAATGTCATCATATTCTTCATTAGAATACGTTGCCATTATGAAGAGCACATCTCACAATACAAATCACAAGAGAAAATCAAAGTCCAAGTTTCACAGCCGTGTCAAAAAGTCCGATATTTGAGTCGATGGTTTTATAATCTGAGAGCACCAAAACCATAACTTACTAGCCTTAGAGTATATTGCCGACCGCGGCCTGCAATATTTGCAGGCTACTTAGTTTAGGTTGTGCCCGGGACGGGAGGGCTTTGGCGGTGTCATTAGACATCGTAAACTCTTTTAACACCTTGCCCTAGAGAGCGATCAGGAAGGCGCTTAAGTTTCACGCGGTGCCTCCCTACCTGCAGCGCATAGTTGGGGCCTACCTGCGCGATAGGTGTATGTGTGGGCAGGGACGGTGCGCAGAGCCGCACGTACAGTATCCTGTACCCACCTCATCTGTCCCGTGCGTCCCTCTCCGTACAGATCAGCGCTGTCCTGGTCGACGACCAGCCCGCCGGACTGCAGTCGCGCCGACATGGCGCGGCGCGAGTGTTGCTCCAGGGAGCGCCGCACGCCGCGCTCGTCGTGGCACACGTCGCAGCGCCCCCCGCAGCGCGGCGCCTCCTCGCCGAAGTAGTCCGCGAATGTCTTGTGCCGACATCTGCACAAACACACACGCAATCAACTCCACGTGTTGGTGTAACAGTAACTTCAAGTCTAGGCTAACTCCAAGATCAACTATGAAGTTAGTCCTGTGTTGACGAGATTTTGATAAATATTTTTAAACTTACGCGACCTGAGCACATGATTATTTGTACTAGTTAACGGGTATTTATCGCGTTTATTTACCTATTGTTCCCGACGTTACAACAGGTTTACACTCATCCCGTGACCACGACTGTGTAAACCTATCGACACGTCGGGAAAAATAGGTAAATAAACGCGATAAATATTCGTTAAATAATACTAATAATAATGAGATTTTGATAGTTAATGCTGTAGATGTAAGTAAGATGTTAAGAGACCTGCGGAAGGAGATGCAAAAGCATTTCTTAACATTAAGATCGAAGTTGTACATTGTGCAGTAGGAATTCAGACGGCCCAGATAACTTGGAAGGAGTAAAAGGTCAGACGATGTCTTTGATGAAAATGATAAAAGGGAGTGGACTGAGATGCGAACCTTGATGAACGCCGGAAGGGACCGGCGCACAGTGGTTCCGAATTGAAAAATAGTGGACATAGGGTCGAAAGTCGGAATTTCGACTTGATTTTTTTTTACAGAACAGGTCTCAGCAATCCTGACAACTTTTATTCTATGAAGAAAATCTATAAGATTCGTAATTTTGAAGATAAAAAATAATCAATTATTTTTTGTATGGAGGAAAACACTTTTTATTTTTTTTCTCGAATTGGATCAATTTGGCGCGTGTTTTGAACGCAATCTTTTATGTAGGCCTATTGATACAGTACCCAAAAAAAATAAAAAAATTGCGGTCACTTGCGGCGAAACGAGAAAATTGACGACATTTTTTTTTATTTTTTTATTAATTTTTTGTGAAGAGTTCTTATTATTCTTATCAATTAGTGCATTTTCATGTCCTGCAGTACATTTTAATCGACTTAGTGAAGGCGAAAGCAGTAAAATTACTGACATTTTATACGTTTTTGCCAAGGTAAAAACGCTTCAAGTGTAAAATAATAACGCAATTTCAGTTGTTGACACCAGTCTACTAAGGGATCCTAAGAAAGAGGACTTAGTTCGCGCAGGTAGTTTGTTATTTGCAGATAGCTAAGTGATTAGTGGTAAAAGGATTTCCTAATCTACGATAACAAGGGTCGAGTGAGTACTTACCTAAGATTCGTTCCTTCAGATGTAAACAATACCTAAGTTTATGGGATTAACGAAAGGGATTATCTTATCTAGACACAGTTTCAGTACACCTATTCTAATACCTATTTACATAAAATAGTGACATTGGGCTGGCAATTAGTAGCCAAACTAACAACTATAAATATAGGGTAAGCTCAATGTAACTTCATTCTACTTTTAACACTGAACTGTGAAAGATCTCAGAAAAACGATTACAACGGCTGGTCTCGGATCTTATCTTGATTTGTTCCTGGTTCTTAGACAGAGTGGAGATCTTAATAATTACTGTCATCTGAGTGAAGTGATAATTTCTAAAATTTCAAGTGAAATATCTGCAACAGACCGTGAGAAAATCTTTTAATTTAGCCGTTTATTTGTCAAACGAGTTATTTCGAAGTGGACAGATTCAAGCAGAAATTTAAAGACATTTATGCATCGGTAATCTAATAGAAATTGGCTAGAGAGCAAAATTATATGGCCTACGTGTGACACTTGTGATTTAGCTTCTATAATGGCAATTCCGGGGGAGTTGGTGGTTGAGCCAGAACATTTGCCGGACCCTGTTTCAACTGTTTGCAGTGCAGAAGCCTCTACAGAAAAGGAGAAAAGAATGCCATTCTCGAATTTGAGTAACAAGCAGAAGAAAAGACGCTCCGATTCCTTTATACATGACAATTCTGAAGAAGAACTGGAGTACTTCTATACATCAAAGTTGAAAGAACTTGGCAAATTTGCCTTGGCAAAGATAGTGGACCATCTAAGCAAGAATCCTGACACAGTGCCAGACTTGCTGAAACATCTTTTCAAAGAAGCCAAACCAGAAAAAGTAGTAGAGGATAAATCTCTAGCACTTTGCACATCTCTGAAACTCTCCAAGTGGCAGTACCAATCGCTAAGAAAGTTCCTGAAGGACGAAAATTGTTCTAGGGCACTCCAATCTTATCAGAAGCTTCTTTGCGCTAAAAAGAGGTGTTATCCTTCGGATGAATATGTGGAAGTTACGGAGAAGGGAGCTCGGATCAGGTAATTTTATTTAACTTTACTATTTCAGTAAATGTTGTGTTAAAAATAACACCACAACAACAACGAGAGTCGCGTTATGTATTGATGTTTTTGTTTTCACTATTTTATGTAAATAGGTACTAGAATGTATTAAACTGTGTCTTTAGATAAGATAATCCCTTTCGTTAATCCCATAAACTTAGGTATTGTTTACACCTGAAGGAACGAAGCTTAGGTAAGTACTCACTAGACCCTTGTTATCGTAGATAAGGAAATCCTTTTACCATTAATCACTTAGCTATTGCAAATAACAAACTACCTGCGCGAACTAAGTCCTGTTTCTTTGGATCCCTTAGTAGACTGGTGTCAACAACTGAAATTGCGTTATTATTTTACACTTGAAACGTTTTTACCTTGGCAAAAACGTATAAAATGTCAGTAATTTTACTACTTTCGCCTTCACTAAGTCGATTAAAATATACTGCAGGACATGAAAATGCACTAATTGATAAGAATAATAAGAACTCTTCACAAAAAATGAATAAAAAACATTAAAAAAAATGTCGTCAATTTTCTCGTTTCGCCGCAAGTGACCGCAATTTTTTTATTTTTTTTTGGGTACTGTATCAATAGGCCTACAAAAAAGATTCCGTTCAAAACACGCGCCAAATTGATCCAATTCGAGAAAAAAAATAAAAAGTGTTTTCCTCCATACAAAAAATAATTGATTATTTTTTATCTTCAAAATTACGTATCTTATAGATTTTCTTCATAGAATAAAAGTTGTCAGGATTGCTGAGACCTGTTCTGTAAAAAAAAATCAAGTCGAAATTCCGTCTTTCGACCCTATGTCCACTATTTGTCAATTCGGAACCACTGTGCAGCGGCGGCGATACCCCCGATGGGTAACGGTTTGACAGCGACCATTTACGTAAGAGGCGAAACATCTTAGTTGCCTTTTATACCAGCGAGCAGCGCACAGTTGTCAAGTAGCATGGAGGGGCGATGCGGTCGGAGGCTTTACTATAATCAGTATAAATTGTATCGACCTTGCTACATTTGTTCATTACCAAAATCTATGTATATTACAATTATGACGTTTAGATCTGTTTTTGTAAAAGATAGATATATAGATAACTCTTTATTGTACCACACTGACACAAAATATAATACAGAAGAAAATGCTGAGAAACAAGGAAGTACAAAGGGCGACCTTATCGCTTTGAGCGATCTCTTCCAGGCAACCTTGGGATGGAATGGACTTATGAGAACAATATAGACATTTGAAAAACTTAAGGAAATTAAAACAATTACATATACCTACACTACCTACTTTAATACCTGTCACGTCTTGAACTACCTACTTTATACAGGGTTACAGGTTAAGTCGACCTAGATCCTGGAGGGGGTTGTAGTTTCCACCATTTCTGACTGATTTCACTATGAAACACCCTACCCCAAACTTAACCGTTTTTAAGTTATTGGACTTTGAAGTTTTTTTTAAAAAATTACCGACTTTTAGCCTATTGACCAATTTTTTTTTGGGTCTTTGTCTCTAATTTATTTGTGTTTACGATTTTTGTGTAGTAGATGAGTTGCTTTATTATTCTTAATACTAAAATTGCAGTTAACTAAACCAACTGGGTCGCAGCAGACGATTGATAGTAATAAATTGAAATGAACTCATAAAAATATTTTTTAATTTCAGAAATATTTTAATAAATATCTATGACAGCCATGCTGCAGATGTGCCTAAAAATATCTACGTTTCATCAGCTATCTAACAAGATAAAACAAGCTAGGGTGTTATCAGAATTCTTAGAAAAAACTTTGATGAAAGGGTCTCAGGTAGTAGTAAAAAATAATGGTACCCACTTCAGAAAACAAAATAAAAAAATCCAAATAGGTACAAAATGACTTTTATTACAATTTTTACATAAAAGCCTACAATTACAATTCATGTTCCACGTGTCCGCCTCTGTTTCGTACACAAACTCTCATTCTGTGTCTTAATCCACTTTTTACTACACCAGTTGTTAATCCCCTTCTTATTTCAATCGCCGCATCGATTATTCTTTGTCTCAAAACATCAACAGATGTGATTGGATTCGGTTCATTGTAAACTAAACTCTTCATGTGTCCCCACACATAAAAATCCATCGGGGTCAGGTCTGGACTTCTAGCTGGCCACGGTATGGGTCCACCTCTCCCGATCCACTTATTAGGATAATTAGTGTCTAGCCATTCTCTGACGCTTCTCCTGTAGTGTGCAGGGCAACCGTCATGCTGAAACCTCATGTCGCGTATGAGATTAAGTGGTAAATCTTCTAGTAGCTCGGGTAAATCTTCTATTAAAAAGTTTTCATAACGTTCTCCATTTAAATTGTCAGGAAGAAAGTAAGGCCCAATCAAATGGTTCGATATGATTCCCATCCAAACATTCAAACTGAATCGTCTTTGTGATCCCTTAGTCCGCTTCTTATTGGGATTTCTTTGTACTTTCGGGGCCCAATAATGAGCGTTGTGGTAATTCGTTATGCCGTCTTTATCAAATTTCGACTCATCAGTCCACAAGATATTTCTCAGAAATGATGGGTCCTCTAAATCTGCATTGAGCATGAATCTGCAGAAATCCAATCTCCTCACAGGATCTCCTTCTTCAATAACTTGTACCGGCGTGTAATGATAGGGGTAGAGGCCGGCAGTATTCACCGTAAACCACACTTTCCACTGCGATAGTCCAAGTTCTCGGGCAACAATATTAGTCGAAGTAGTTGGATCTAATCTAAACCGTTGAACTATTTCATTGTCTTGCTCTTCATCATCATTAACACGTGGTCTACCCAGGTCTGTTCGTCTCCTCGAAACAGAGCCAGTCTCTCTAAGTCGTCGGTAAACTCCGTCAAAGACACTAACATCCGGTATTCGGCGGCCTGGATAACGTGATATGTATTCATCACGAGCTCGGCTAGATACACAATTGCAGTACCCGTAACAAATCAAAATATCCGCATATTCATCGTTCGTGAAGGTCGTCATATTCAACAGTTCCAAATCAGAAGTACAATCAGAGTCCAGTTTGCAAGCACGGTCACGAAATGAAAGAAACAGTTCAGAAATCAAGCCAAGTCGAGTGAGAAATGAAGAGCACAAGTATCGCATCTATCACGGACGAATCGCGTAAGCAGACTAACCAAACAACTAATTGGCCGGGGTTTTTTTTCTCGCTCACTCCTGCTTACATCGTATGGTATCCCACTTGCACGCACCGCAATTCCATGAAGGACGATAGGCGCAGCAAGTAACTCAACGAAATAGGTATGTACTGTTATTTTTACTACTACCTGGGATCCTTTCATCGAAGTTTTTTCTAAGAATTCTGATAACACCCTAGCTTGTTTTATCTTGTTGAATAGCTGATGAAACGTAGATATTTTTAGGCACATCTGCAGCATGGCTGTCATAGATATTTATTAAAATATTTCTGAAATTAAAAAATATTTTTATGAGTTCATTTCAATTTATTACTATCAATCGTCTGCTGCGACCCAGTTGGTTTAGTTAACTGCAATTTTAGTATTAAGAATAATAAAGCAACTCATCTACTACACAAAAATCGTAAACACAAATAAATTAGAGACAAAGACCCAAAAAAAAATTGGTCAATAGGCTAAAAGTCGGTAATTTTTAAAAAAAAACTTCAAAGTCCAATAACTTAAAAACGGTTAAGTTTGGGGTAGGGTGTTTCATAGTGAAATCAGTCAGAAATGGTGGAAACTACAACCCCCTCCAGGATCTAGGTCGACTTAACCTGTAACCCTGTATAATAAACTTACATAGACATCAAAACAAACTTATTAACTGTTTACACTGATAAATAAAGACGCAGATTTTGAATGGTAACCCTTCTGATATAGATCTGCTAAAAAGTAAACTGACAGGACAACATGCTGATGAATGCACTAATCCCATTGTTATTCAAAAGTTCCGCCAAACCATCTTTTAAAATTCAAAGAGATATATTTATATTTTGACCCTTGAATCTGCCGGGTTGGACTCTACTGGATAATTTTTTTGGGCAATGTCTGAATAAACAATATTTTTGTTTACCTGACTTCCTCGCAGTATCTGACCATAATCTCGAAGCTCTTGTACGCATTCTTACAGCGCTGCTTGTGGTCGGGCGTCTTGCACCGGTTGAGCTCCGACTTGAGCAGGAAGTCCACGGCGTTGCGCTCGCTGCGGCAGTAGTAGATACGGCAGAACGCGGGCTTGCCGTCGCGCCCCGCGCGCCCCGACTCCTGCGAAACAATCATTCTTCATGAATTTCATGATCCATTCATCATTTTCACGTTCGCCTCCTTCCTTTTATTTTTCAGACAACTTAGTCCTTATTTAATAACAAAAACACATAACAAAATAGGAACATACTACAACTCGAAAACTATATTACAATAAAACTATCTTTATAATTTAAATATCAAACATTTTGGAACATAGGTACAATGTATACCTATCTTAAAAGTTACCAACAATAAAACTAAATATAAAAATAACAAACAATAGAATAGAAATACTGTTGACTTTAAATTACCTACCGTTTAATTATTGCACACTTTGTATTATATAACAGTTTTAATCCAAAAGTTTACTGTTGAGGAATCATAATCTTGAACTTATCTGGTTCAGAATGCTATTAGGGCTACCATGAAAACGTCCCAATAATGATGCAATACGTTTTCGTATAACGCTGGAAAGCCATCAGTTCTAGCATCAGCAAACATATCCGACGCGGTGCAATATCGAGGTAGCCTTAGGGCTACATCCTGAAAATATTATTATACTGGACTCGTAGAGCGCTGAGTAAGGCTTGGGTGAAATTAACCCATAGGCTGGTGGTGTAAAAACACTGACTTAGAATTATTTATTTTCAAATCAAATCAAATCATTTATTTGCTGAATACATTATTACAGGTACATGTCAGATCTTATAACTAGAGTGATGTCAAACGTATTCAACCCGCAAGCAGGTGTGCAAATTTTAAATATTGGCGATTCATATAAGTAGTTAAAATAATCAATAATGAAATAATCAATACAATAGAGAATAAATAATTAACAATCAGATAATAACTATAGTCTAAACATAATTAATTATTCTACTTAAAATTAATATATTCATTTACACTATAGAAACATTTGTCAAGTAGCCATTGATTTAATTTTTGTTTGAACAAATTACCATTGAGGTCTTTAATAGGTTCTGGTAACTTATTAAAGATGACGATGCACATCATTTGTTTTCCTATCCCGCATGCTGTCGCTTCCTGTGTTTCGTGTACTATTGTTTACCTGGTAGTAGGCGGCGACGTTCTGCGCGAGCCCCCAGTGCGCGACGGCGCGCACGCTCGCCTTGTCGACTCCCATGCCGAAGGACACGGTGGCACACACGCAGGGGCAGCCGCCGCCCGACCACTGCTCCTGTACGAATACGCGCTCCGAAGACTTCATACCTGAACAAACCATTATTGCTATATTGCTATTTTAGACCATTTTCCCAATGCAGGGTAAAGGCCTATCTCTCTTCGAGGTAAAGGGTACGTTCCCATCCCACTGGCGTAATGTGGAGTGCAATCAATTAATCACATTGGTAAAAACACACATGCATGCACGGTTTGTTCATTTTGGTTGGCCGATTCTGCTCCATTTCGCTAGATAAAAAGGAATTTGGATATAGCAGAAGGAGACTATGGGATCTCTAATCTCTAGGGTAGGAAGAAAGAAAAAGCCAATATGCACTGGCACTGCTATCATCTGGGGCCTTAGCTGTAAGCAAACATGTTTAGTCATCAATCATTACCTCCATGATATGCTAGTGACTTCAATCCCCTTTTATTCAACATATTGGCAAGCTCTTCTGTTTGGTCTCTCGTTCGGCAATACACAATAACAGCATTTTTGTCTTTCTGAAACAATTTTGTAATACAGTAAATATAATTTAGTTCCCACACTTTATATCAGTGTGAAACTAAATTATAAGTGCTTTTTTTTGTAGAAACTAATACTTACTTGTTTAACACTTTCATCTTCCTTCAAACTCTTCTTTAAGAATTCAAATAAATGTCCAACCTCGTCATCTATACAATTTTGATAAATAATATCATAAAACAGGTTCCGCCTGAAACTTGGAGTTTTAAACTGAGCCACTGGTTTCAAGAGTTTTAGATTTGTCATAATATCATTGACAACCTCTGAGCTGGCTGTCGCTGTGAGAGCGACCCAAGGGACTTCTTTGTGCTTTTCTCGCAGTTCCCCCAGCTTCAAGTAGTCGGGCCGGAAATCGTGGCCCCATTCACTCACGCAATGTGCCTCGTCCACAACCACATAAGAAACCTTCTTGTACTTGACTAGATGCTCCATTAGTGATTTAAAAGTAGCCGTGGCTGCTTGTTCAGGGGTTATGTACAAAAATCTTGTATCTGGTTTCATGCTTCGGAGATCATTAAGTACTCTTTCTCTGTCTTTTGCGGTAATTTTTGAGTTGATAGATTCAGCTATAATCTTTAATTTGGATAAATGATCAATTTGATCTTTAATGAGAGCAAGCAGTGGTGAGAATACAATAGCCACTTTGTTGTCTTGCAACATTGCTGGCAGTTGGAAGCAGAGGGATTTCCCGGAACCCGTTGGCATTGACACAAATACATCATGGACACCTGGAAAGTAGATTTTTGGTATGATAGTTAGTTGCTGAACATATTTTTTGGCTGTGACATATTGCCCACAGAGAATGTGTGTATTTCCTGAGGTTTAACATTAAATAGGTATAATAATAATAATATCAGGTGTGTGTTAGTCAGTAACAAAACAAACATCATACTTAATTAATTATTACGAAAAAAAGGGCAACAGCTTAATTAATACTCATACTCATTTATTCGCCAAAGGACCACAATTGGGTAGGTACATCAATTTACAATAATAAAGGTACATTTTAAACAATGAATCAATAAATACATGGTTTATTAATAAATTGTACGTATTCATGGTTATTTTATATGTTTTAGTAACAAAACGTCTTGGATAAAGAAAGCCTTTTTGAATTTCGCGTCAATTTGTTTTGACAGTTGGCGCGTAAAAACAGTAAAAGAACGCGACACTCCACCATAGAAGTACTTATTATGTACCTCTGTCGTTGACGCGAATCGGTGTAAAACTGGTGTGCTAAAAAGAATAATGAAATAATTCAGTGTAAAATAATAAAGAAAAATAAATACCTCTATTTATGGCTCGAACAGCTCGCTCTTGAAGTTCACTTTTGAATTTTTTGTGTCCAAAACATTGCAAAAGGTAATCAGCTACATTATCCATCGCGGCGGAGTGCAGATTGTTGCGCTGATTTCTAGACGCACGAAAGACATTGATAGTATCAAGGTATGTATGTTTACAATGTTTAGCAAATAACTTGGTATTCCGTAACCTCGAAATCGAATTTATTTCACAAAACACAAATTACCTATTTTTTTTTAGAAATCTTCTGTGCTGTCCGTTTTGACATTTTTGACATTTGATGGACATTTGTAGTCATGTAGTCGTCACACTACAAACAAAATCGAAAATGTTGAACGATTGAAAGGCAGAATCGATTGCAGTGTCCTAGAAGTTTGTTTCGTTCGTAAACTTAACATTTACGTTTACGAGAAATTAAAAACTCATAATGATTGACTTCTTACATTCACGTTTTAATTTATGTAAATAATGAACGATTTTATTGTCGTTATGAGAAACCAGAAATAGAGAATGGTGATATTCCTTGGGCGAATCGAATAGTGGTGACTCGATATTGTCTAGAGTGGAACATTGGTAATTCAAAATGCGCGAAATTTTAAAATGATGCAGGAACACAGCAGGATTTTTTTATTTTTAGTTTAATCATTACGTGAACAATATTGATCATAATAAACGATATTTTTATCATATAAGAGACACAAAATGAGTAAACGAAAAAACCCAGGCAATGATGACAATTTAAATGCAGATTTTTGCGATTTCCTTTTGGAGTTGGCCGAATACGAAAAAAATGTTAGTCGCAACGTGCATAAATTCAATGCATACAAAAAAGCTGCAAGTGTTCTTGCTACTCATACGAAGCGAATAGAATCCGGCGAAGAGGCGACTAAATTAAGCGGCATTGGGGATAAAATCTCAAAGAAAATTGACGAATTCCTGCAAACGGGCAAGCTGCTGAAACTAGAAAATATTCATCAGGACGAGGATGCGCAGGCGATCAACCTATTGAACAGAGTGACGGGGATAGGGCCCGTCAAAGCGGCTGAATTAGTCAGGAACGGAATAAAATCTATAGAGGACCTCAGGAATAATATGGACAAATTGACTCACCACCAAAATTTAGGAGTTAAGTATGTGCTTTGTTTTAAATTACTAGGTAGTACTTCTTGCATTTAAGTATAATAGGTACCGGTAGGGCCTACCGGCGACGTTGTGGTAGGTACTGTCGGTACCTAAGTAGGTACATTACATTATGCACATTATGCACCATGCATTTGGTACCAGTAGGTTATTTGTTCGTAGTCAGTAGGTAGGTAGGTACCTATTTGGCATGTATTAGTTATGTATTGTTGTATTTCAGATATTTTGAAGACTTCGAACAAAAGATACCGCGCAAAGAAATTGAGGACATTGAGAGCAAATTAAAGAACCTTATCAGGAATTTGGATGCAGAGTTTACTGTTACTATTTGTGGCAGCTACAGGTAGGTACCTACATTACTAGTATTAAGTATTTACCTTTTGTAGGTAAGGTACTTACCTACTGTGCAAAAGGAGTGTTTTAATCTAGCATCTAGCAATCTAGCAAGATAATCATCTAATTCATTGCGACGAGAGGGTCTGCCAGCAACGATGGAGATTGCGGATACGATTCCCGCCGCGGGACAAATAAATAAATAATGCTGGACAATCCACACGTCATCATCTAGCGCAAACATCAATGTTTGTAAGATCTGCAGATATTTGTTCCGGGTCTTTTCTACCCTAAATAAAAATAGTTTATACCTAATGTATTATGTAACCTACCTACATACATGCTAGTAGGTACCCACAGAAATCAATAACATTTATTTCTTTATGCTATAAAAACATTTTAGCAGCATTTATACAAGTCAAATGTTAAACTACGTATAAATACATATACCAATATATCAAGCTCTGCTTACATCATATAATAAGCAGAGCTTGTTATAATAGTCTATATGGCTTGGTTAGATGCTGTGTGGATTGCCTGCATATAGCTGCTGTATTTTATTAAATATATTTATTTTTGTAGACGGGGCAAGAAGGAGAGCGGAGATATTGACGCACTCGTCACCCACCCATCTCTGAAAGTGACGACAGAAAACAAGAAGAAGCATGAAGTGCAACTGATGAAGAGTCTGGTTGACTCACTGAAAGGACTTGTTACTGACACCATTTCTATTGGAGATACTAAATTCATGGTAAGTAATCAATACATACCTATTTAGGGTGGGTAGGTACCTACTGCTTACTTCATTCCCCTGTCCCCAGGTTGTAGGTTCATTCTTGGGTCAATATTGAGCTGTAAATTTGGAAAGTAACCGAGATATATCCATACTAGTATTATAGAGGTAAATTCGAAAGTAACTCTGTCTATCAGTCTTCTAACCTTTTCACGCCTAAGCGGCTGCAAGGATTTTAATGAAACTTTGCAGGAAGGTGGACGGTATCTCGGGACGTTTGCTACTTTTTATCCCGGTAACACGCGTGCGAAGCCGCGTGAAGATGCTGGTATTTTATAAAGACATCTTGTTAGGAGCATGCCCTTTACCTATTTAAATGGCAGTGATCGGAGAAGGGTTCATGTCTGTAGGTTCTACGTACCACTGTGTTCCAAGGAAGCCTATAGAGAGGTACTCACTGTAGGTGGGGCAAACGACACGGCCGGCGGCGCGGCGCGGCGCGGCGGCGGCATGGCGCATTGGCGCGGGCGCTTGAGCCTTGAAGTCAGCTACAGGACTTAGTAGCTCAATAACGTGTTTGGTTGACAAACTAGGCCTAGATTTCAGTACTCACGGGATCCCCGTGGTATAAAACTCGAATTACATAAAATAAATTTTTTTTTCTTTGGTTCCTTGTATGTGCAAAGACAAAATATGATTAAAAAAAACATGAATTGCACATTCATGTTTTTTCGCACATAATTTGGTCGAGACCTCGGGAACCCTGCGGCCTATGACATATAGACATATAGGCGCTCGTTGCGCCCTTTTAACTCATTCCTATAATGTAGTGTGAGTGGAAGTGGTCAGCCAGTGGTGTCACGTCGTCGAGGTCGTTACTTCAAGACTAGGTACGTTTCCTCAGGGCGTGTGCCGTCTCGCCGCGTCACATCCGGCGCGGCGCCTCGACATCCGGCTGGTCCCGTGTGCGCACTACCACTGCGCAGTTCTCTATTTCACCGGAAGTGACGTCTTTAACAAGACAATGCGTGCGCACGCGCTCGAAAAAGGTTTCACCCTCAACGAGTATGCACTGAGGCCTGTGGGGGTTACTGGTAAGACTATTTAATTTACACTGGCAGTGCTTAACTAACATGTCTAGTTCATGAATCTTTATGTACCTACCTATAGTAAACTGGGTCGCGCACTAACATTATTTCGTTTATCCAAACGTAGCGTTGGGTAGGTACGTTTAAATGAACGAAATATGTAAGTGCACGATTCCAGTTTTTAGACCGGTGCGCTTTTTGTGGTTTTACCTATGCGATAATAAAAAACAAAAAGAAAATATTGCGGCAGGGAGCTATTTACATAATATTTTTGAAAAAGTGATAGTGTAGGTAGGGTGTCCTTCTGATGCACGTAGGTACTTTATTAAAAGCTTTAAAATAACGTAGGTAGCAACATTACAGTAAGAATGTTAAACACAATTTTTCAAATCAAATGATTCGCGCGCTATGAAAGTAGTCGGTAGAAAGTAGTGGGCTAGCAGACAGTGAATACTACCTACTAGGTACAACATAATAGAAACTTAATTATCAAGTTAATATATTATGTTATTCTACAGTAGATATCATTTTCCAAAAGAAAAGGTATTTTCTAACAAACACATAGTTTCTTTAGGATTTATAAAAACAGTACAGATGTATGGATATCCTACAAGAAAGAGATGCATCCGGTTGGTACTACTTTGGGGCCTCTCACTCGGCTCGTTTTTAGGGTTCCGTACATTAAGGGTGAAAACGAGACTACTAAGCCTCCGCTGTCCGTCCGTCCGTCTGTCACAGAGCTCTATCTCATGAACCGTAAGAGTATCCAAATTAAAGGGGGCTTCCATACAAAAAAATCGTGTGTTTTGCTCTTCGTTTGTCAAGGCTGTATTTCTTGAACCACAATAAGTAGCCACATGAAACTTTCTTTAAATAAGTAACACTTCAATAGAAATATTAAAAATATAATAAAGTTAAAAATTTAAAGAGAATATATTATGTCTTTCTAAAAGTTACCTGATTTTGACAGTAGGTACGGAAGCCTTCGTGTGCGAGTCGACTCACACTTGGCGGTTTATTATGAAACACTGCGCAGACCAGGTTAGGTATCATATGGTCATGGTCTAGCTCGGCTAGCAAAAATACATTTGGACTCTAGCTCCTACACAATAAAATATACTTATACTACTCTACCGATACGCACAGTTCCACCGAGGCCAACACACCAGCGCTGGTTAGTCTCGGCATTAGGTAAATAATTAGAACCACGTTCTAGACTTGCTATGCTGCCTACCCGGCGTGGCGGCGGCGCGGCGTAGGCTCCGGTATGTCACACACAACCCTGGACGTACGATACGTACATGCGTAAGGAAGGCTGCCTGTCCATTGATGCGGAACCAGGCAGTGGAGCGGAGATTTTAAGCAATTCCATTGGTCCACTGAAACAGAGCGAAGATTTTATGGAATTCCATTGGTTAATATTGCAAAAATCTCCGCTCCGCTGCCTCGCCCCGCATCCATGGACAGGCAGCCTTAGCATCCCTATATAGTACATCTGTGGATACGAAGCATCGCTGACAGAAAGTCGCTAATAGGTGGTTTTACATGTGTGCGTAGCTTTTTAGTTGTATGGTAGGTAGTGGATGGATCATTCATTACCCATCCACTCAATAACTCCTTTTTACCAGGTGCCGTTTCGAGATTTTTTTCTACAAATCTTATCATTTTTATTTTAACAGGTGTTCCAGGCGAAGCAGTTCCAATATCTTCGGAAGAAGACGTATTTGATTACATCGACTATCCTTACAAACCGCCAGAAGAACGCAACATGTAGAAACTGAATTGTGAGAAATAAAAGGGGCTAGTGTTTATAGTAAAATCATAGTTTATTGCAATACAAAATACTACCTACCGCCTCTACGCATAGTCGACTTCACAGCTTAGCCAGCACAAAACACAACGCGCAATTACTTTAATTCTTTACAAACACAATAACACGAGTAATAGCTCATCGTGTTTAACATTATCACATAGTTTAAAAATATCAAAGATTTCTGAAGATTATAACTAAGTTATAATGGCGCTCCCTTACCGCGAGCATTCGTCTGCAAGCATTGCGTTGCGTTACAACAGCACTCCCAGACTGGCGATAACTTGCCAATAATTCATAATTTATTTATTTACCAGTGGATTAACAGTTAAAACCAAAACGCCCAAGAGTAGATTATTCATTATTATTATTACCGGCGAATTTTCGCGGTGAGGAAGTGCCTAAAGAATCATACGGAATGCACGGGTAGATCCCACTATGCAGAGTTGGAGCCAACCTCGTTATCGATTGGGAACATCGTAACATTGTCTGCTGTCGGTGTGGTCCAACCATAGTTACATAGTTAATTAGTGTAGGTATACAGGGTTACTGGTAATTCACTGACACTGCGTGAACTGCAGGTTCTGCCCATCATCACGAACACGTTCGTGAAGACGCCAGGTCTTAATTCCTAAAATTTTACGTACTATATCACCACCCATTCAATATGTAAAAACACGTTTGTCCAGAATCGAATGATAATTCATTCGATTCTGGACAAACGTGTTTTTACATTAACGCTGGGTGTAGGAAGTCGGTCTTTAGTAATCTAAAGACCGACTTCCTACACCCAGCGTTAATTCAGGGCACAGCCAATTTTATGTTTAGTTACAAATAAAACCCCTCAAATGAACGATTATTGAATGGAGGGGGGTACATACCACCAATGCCAAGTTTAGACTTTCGACCTGGCGTCTTCACGAACGTGCTTGTGACAACGCACGGGCAGAACCTGCAGTTCACGCAGTGTCAGTGAATTAGCAATAACCCTGTATATGTAATATAACAAAGTGATGATCTCGACAACTGATGCCAGTTTAATGATCTTCCGTAGATGTAAGCTGGCCACTGATGAATGTAATATAAATACGATTCTCTCTTAGATTAAAAAATAACAGAATTAAAGAATAACAGAAGAAAAATGAAAAATAATACCATAGTAATACAGTTCCAAGTAACGGTTCGTTCGTAATGTTATTAGCATAGTTTATTGAACTAGCATTTGGTACAGATTCCACGGTAGTAGCCTTTTTTTGACTAGACCTTCCCTTAGTCTAAAACTTACTCTTGATATGTTTCTACAAACACTAGCATTCACATTAACCCAGTCAAATTATAAGCATGACGTAAGACGTAGTTTATTAAATATTTACTTATATAAGCAACAATCGATGTGACAACTAAGACTCACTACTAATATTTTATAATTGAGCAATACAAATGAATAAGACAAGACCAGAGGATCGGGGAACATGCTGAAATGAGAATTAACAAATTAAAAATAATAATTTTGGAAAACAGACTCCATCTTAGCAGATGTAAATGGCAAGTAAAACAGTTCACCACAACTCCGCCTACACAAGTCGATATTCAAACATTCACGATCTCTACCCTTTTTATCACATCTCTAAAAATTGCAAGAAGTTTATAGGGATTCCATTTAATTTATTTATATATATTTAAATATATATATATATATCTATGTACCTCCTACAAATCGATTTTAAACACTTACAATCTCTTATCTATTTATCACATCTCTAGGAATCGCAAGGAGTCTAACACTGGAACACTCAAACGCAACTTACATTTGAGCACGTCTTACGAGTAAGTCGCGATTTTCTGACAGTTCCAAGTGGACAGTGTCAAAAATTGCTCACTTCAGACGTACTCAAATCAGAGTTGCTTTTGAGTATTCAGAGCTAAGGACTGCTTCCATTCAATTTATCCATCATATCGCCTACAGTAACGTTCACATCAAAATAAGACTACCAGGCAATAGGCAATACTATATTCCAGCCAAATTTGATGTACAATGTTTGTAAACAAACCACCCAGACATAACTTAAAATTCACTAAATTCTTTCGCGTCTTTTTATACGGAATTTACATAACTTGTCGATTTGTGATCCTACCTTCAATAAGTATTGCTTACAATTGTATCTGTGAAACACAACGCCAAGCAAGTGAGTTTTAGTTTTTTGTATCGTGGCACAGAATAACTATATCTAATGGTCTTGGTTTGTTTATAAAAAACTGACACCGAGTTTGGCTAGTGTATAATCCCTAAACCCCCTTATCTCATATCGCCAGACACTAGCTTATATAAATGCGAGTCGTTATCAGCCAAGGCCTCATCAGGCGGCCGCAGCTCGACCACTTTCCCCCCCGACAGTACCAACACCCGCGTGCACTCGAGCACTCCGGTCGCTCGGTGCGCGATGAACAGGATCGTTGAGCCTCCGAACGAGTGGTTAAGTGTGTCGAGGATCTGGCGCTCCGTTCCGTGGTCTACGTTGGCAGTCGCCTCGTCGACGAGGAGAATCTGGGGAAATTATGCTTGGTGTGAAAGTTTGAAGTTATGACAAGATGTTTTTAGGGTTCCGTACCCGAAGGGTGAAAACGGAAACCTATTACTAAGCCTCCGCTGTCCGTCCGTCCGTCTGTCCCAGGGCTCTATCTCATGAACCGTAAGAGGTAGACAGTTGAAATTTTCAGAGAATATGTATTTCTCTTGCTGATATAACAACAAATAATAATAATAAAATATATACCCACATTAAAGGGGGTTCCTCCAAAAAACGTGTTTTTTTTTTGCGTTTTTTGCACTTTATTTGTCGAGGCTGTATCTCTTCAACTACAACAGGTAGACACATGAAGCTTTATATATGAGTAACTCTTTAACTGTAATAACAACAAATACTAAAAATAAAATAAAGTTTAAAGGGGTCTCCGAACAAGTGAAAATTTGATGTTATTTGAAAAAGTTGCCTGATTTTTACGGTACGGAACCCTTCGTGTGCGAGTAGACTCGCACTTGGCGGTTTATTTGGCATTACGAAAACGCTTAATAATGTGTTTAGTAAAAGTATCAAGAACATTTAATCGTATAATTTAGGGGGATCATATAACTCGATATGCAAGCTGTAGTTACGAGTTGGCTAGGGCGTGGTTTTAAACTTCAAAATCCGGAAACAAACATCGCCTCGCTGCGACAGCGCGGCGTGAGACCCGTCGAGCGGCAGTCCCGCTGGAGGTTGTTACCTGCGCTCGGTGCAACAGCGCCCTCGCTAGACATATTATCTGCGCGCGGCCCTGCGACAGCGCGGCGTGAGTCCCGTCGAGCGGCAGTGCCGCCGCGCCGCACGCCCGCAGCGCCCTAGAGATCTCTGCGTCCGTGTGGTTGCGCAGCGGGTCCACGTTCTCACGGATAGTGCCCGTGAATATGAATGGCTCCTGTGGTATCACCGCTATTCGCATTCTGGGAACAAACCGTTTACTCACTACATTAGACTAGCAAATAAAAAAAAAACATTTTTACCGGTTTCGCTCGAAAACGGTGACTTTCCTGCTTTTTGACCAGCAAAGTCACCACACTACACAAGACAGTAAGCAAAATCGGGTTTTGCTCATATGTGGAAAAATAGTCATTGGTTCAACAAGTGGGCAAAACGATATTTTGTTGAACGTGCCGATATTAAATCCCGAGCCAGCGTCTAGAGTAGAGTCACGTGCGTAGCGAGTGGCTCTAAAGTAGACAGCTGAGCTAGCGAGGGATCTAAAAGGCACGAAACAAAAATTATATTCACTAAAATCGTTCACGTGACGAGACGTGATGACATTTGGTGCTGCATGCTAGCATCGGTCGATAAATCGAGATACCGCCATTTTTCTCGAGTTATCGAGAAGAAACACGCTTCTCGTGGCGCGCATCTTAGCCCTGCTGGTGCAGATCGCGTGTTTTTGTTTGGTTCAGGGACCGCTTGCTTCGAAATAATAGAACATTGTACACCATAGGGACAGAGTGACCCGTCCTACCTACCTCGGCTAAGTATTGTGTACCTGAGCGAGTGCAGTTGTATCTTGCTGACGTCGACGCCGTCGATCCTTAGGGCGCCGCTTGCGAGGGGCGCCAGCCGCAGGATCGCTTGCACGAGGGAGCTCTTGCCCGCGCCGGTGCGCCCTACCACGGCTAGTTTCTCTCCCGGGTAACTGGAGAAGGTGACGCCGTTAAGCGCCATTGTGGCGGTTTCGCGACCACTGGAATAGTTGGAAATCGTTTGTTAGACTATGGGGAGTTTAATTCAACTCGTCAGATACCAACACTGTTTCATATTATTTAGCCTATTTCGTCCGACACCTGGGCAAAGGACACTGTGAGCACATTTCTCCGGGTACATACGACCGACGGAGCCGGCCCAATCCCACACTACTGGCAACAATATTTTCTTGTTAATTTGTAAAATCTTAACATTTTTATGTTCAGATGACATACTAAAATAACTTATCAACGCTCTGTAAAGTGGCGTTTTGAAATATGGGTAAAAGTAACAAAACTATTAAACACAGATACTTGAAGTTGTCAACTACGTTACGTACTAATTTTTAAAACGTTGAAGATACTCTATTGCACCTTTGTCCGTAGTATTTTGGAGTACGCAAGTCAAATATGGAATCCGATGTACGACATCTATATTTCACGAGTGGAGCGAATCCAAAATAAATTCATCAAATTCTTATGTTTCAAACTTCATATCCCATATCATTCTGATAGTTACTTGTGCAATTGTAAGAGCCTCCAACTTCTACCACTATCTATCTCACCGGCACGGAAACTTGGCCACTCACAATTTTCGCGAGAATTTTTGTTTTTAAAATGTTTGTTTTTACCAATGATAGTCAGAGGTTCAAAAACAATTTACGGTATTCTTTATTGCCTTCAGAACTGTTTAAGGCCTCCAGATAACAAATAAAGCATGCCATATGAAAATACGAAAAATCAAACAAAAAGTGAGGAATTTTAACAAAAATTTAATTTAATTCAAGAAAGAAAGAAAAATCTTTTTCAGTTGTTTTTGTGCGAATTAATAGCGGGTGTTTCTTCCTCTAGCCCTGATGACTGCCTGCATCCGATCAGGCATGCTCTGAATTAAGTTTTTGACGTGTTCTTGCGGTATCGTTTCCCAAGCGGCCAGCGCTGCAGCGCGGAGCTCATTTAGTGACTGTGGTGGATTGGAACCCGACTTGATCTTTCTTTTTAGCATGTCCCAGATGTGTTCTATCGGGTTCAAGTCCGGGCTACGAGCTGGCCACTGTAACTTCTGGATCCCAACCTCTTGAAGATACTCCTCGACGCAGCGAGCGACGTGGGGGCGAGCATTATCGTGCATCAACAAAAAATCGTCGTACCCAATAAACCCCGGATAGGGTAGAACATGATCCTGGAGAATTTCTTCGATGTATCGAGTAGCGTTTAACCGGTTGTCGACGACCACTAACTCGGTACGAGCCTCGGAACTCACTCCTCCCCAAACCATTATGGAGCCACCATGAAAACTCACTGTTTGTGTAGTGGTAATGGGTAGGTACCTTTCTCCTCTTCTTCTCCACACCCTTTCACGACCGTCTGGAGATCTTAAGGCAATACGGCACTCATCTGTGAAGAGAACTCTGGCCCATTGCTCGAGTATCCAGTTTACATGTTCTTGGGCGAAACGAAGACGAGCTACTCGGTGCTGTCTGAGGAGTTCAGGGCCACGCGCTGGTCTACGAGCTTTTAAATTGACTTCCTTAATTCGTCTTCTCACCGTGCGCTCGCTCACGTTAATGCCTCTGACGTTTTGAAGCCACTGTCGTATCTCAACGGCTGTAAGGTAGCGGTTTCTCAAAATTTCCAAGACAATAAACCTGTCGTCCCGAGCTGATGTGCATCTTCTACCACCACTACCTGGCCGCCGGGTGTAGTTCCCTGTCGCTTGATATCGTTTCAGGGCATACTGCATGGAGGAACGTGGTACTTTTAACACAATAGCCACTTCACGCTGTGTCAGTCCCTGGTCGGTCAATGCGACGGCTTGCGCGATCTGTTCAGCTGTTAGTGGCATTTTGTTTAGTGATACAGATTGTTTAGATAACCAATAACACACTCAAAATCCAAAAAAAAAATATTTTTTTAGATAGAGATTTTTTAAACACACAAATTAAAATGGTCTCACTCGCTGAAATGACCTATTTCGACTAAATCTCAAAAAGTGGTGTCAAATTCAACTCAAACTTAATGAACTACCCTCTTAAACGTAAACTGATACTTTTTTTAACTTCCTTCATAGTAACATTCATCAGAAACAATTGAATTTTTTGTTATCGAAAGTTTCGAGCTTGGCCAAGATTCCGTGCCGCTGAGTACTAGACGCGACATAGCCGACACAACATTTCTCTTCAAAATATTAAATAACTCCATTGACTGTCCAGAGCTGCTCAGCAAAATCAATTTAAACGTAGGGAACGTTTAAATTGATTTAAACGTTCCCTACGTTTCCCTCTAAGCGTGTGCGCTATAGTCCACCCTTTAATGTTCCATTTACTAACACCAATTATAGACAAAACTCGTTTATAATAAGAGCGTGGTCGGATCTGAATAAAGTTTGTAAAGATAACGATGACATTGACCTGCATTGCATGAGTGTGCATTCGGCAAGGCGGCTGCTTAGCGTTAGCTTAGCTTAGTATGTATGAATAGTATTATTTGTTGTAAATTGACATTAGTTTTCCTTTATAAAACTGTTTCAACATGGCGGAGCAGCGCTTTTTTTATCACTCATTCAACATGATAAAACAAACGACTCTTAGCTAGTGCTTCGTGTTGAGAGAGGTTTATAAGTGGGAGGGTTTGTTCTTTATTGTTTTATAGGTACTTTAGTTAAGTCGTTTATATAAGACAATTAATTTAAGTTTCAAAGAAAGTTTTATTTAGTTCTCTTCACTAGAATCTTTTTACGTTAATATTGAAGACTGTTTAACTTAGCTTTTTCTTTTCAAAACTGTATGAATGCATAGCGTATATAATATTCACACTGTCATTTAGCCGCGAAGGCCATTTATTAGCTTTATTGTTGCCAGGTTCTTGTTACTTATTTGGTGTTTATATAAGCTGTAGGCCTTCCTTAAAAATAAATAAAAAAATTGAGTGCACATAACTTTACCTGTATTTTAAATGAACGTCGTCAAACTCGATCACGCCTTGTGACGGCCAGCCGAACGGAGGAGGTTCGCCGTCTACTTTCTCACTCTTTACCTAAAATACAACAATTATTGTTTAGCAACAGTTTGCATGGTTGTGTTGTGGGCTTTTAACAAATTTATTTAGTAAAGTAAAGTTTATTTAGTAAAGTAGTTTTTTTTTTGTTATGGTCTAGTAATCACATTCTAAATTAATGATAAATACACTAGAGTATATTTACAATCTAGCCATAGAATTGGCTAATGGGTAACTTAGTTTTAACTTATTTTTATAACAACATATTACTAAGAACGTGTCCATTGGCACTTTTCTTATTGTCTCTATACTTAAGGTGAAGACACTTTAGTTTTCGTGTCCTCAAAAAAGGCCATAACTCAGCATCATGCGCAATAACGTGACGCTACTGTGCGCTGAGGTCGTCGCCAGCATCATGCGCAGTAACGTGACGCTACTGTGCGCTGAGGTCGTCACCAGCATCATGCGTAATAACGTGACGCTACTGTGCGCTGAGGTCGTCGCCAGCATCATGCGCAGTAACGTGACGCTACTGTGCGCTGAGGTCGTCGCCAGCATCATGCGCAATAACGTGACGCTACTGTGCGCTGAAGTCGTCGCCAGCATCATGCGCAGTAACGTGACGCTACTGTGCGCTGAGGTCGTCGCCAGCATCATGCGCAATAACGTGACGCTACTGTGCGCTGAGGTCGTCGCCAGCATCATGTGCAGTAACGTGACGCTACTGTGCGCTGAAGTCGTCGCCAGCATCATGCGCAGTAACGTGACGCTACTGTGCGCTGAGGTCGTCGCCAGCATCATGCGCAGTAACGTGACGCTACTGTGCGCTGAGGTCGTCGCCAGCATCATGCGCAGTAACGTGACGCTACTGTGCGCTGAGGTCGTCGCCAGCATCATGCGCAGTAACGTGACGCTACTGTGCGCTGAGGTCGTCGCCAGCATCATGTGCAGTAACGTGACGCTACTGTGCGCTGAAGTCGTCGCCAGCATCATGCGCAGTAACGTGACGCTACTGTGCGCTGAGGTCGTCGCCAGCATCATGCGCAGTAACGTGACGCTACTGTGCGCTGAGGTCGTCGCCAGCATCATGCGCAGTAACGTGACGCTACTGTGCGCTGAGGTCGTCGCCAGCATCATGCGCGGTAACGTGACGCTACTGTGCGCTGAGGTCGTCGCCAGCATCATGCGCGGTAACGTGACGCTACTGTGCGCTGAGGTCGTCGCCAGCATCATGTGCAGTAACGTGACGCTACTGTGCGCTGAAGTCGTCGCCAGCATCATGCGCAGTAACGTGACGCTACTGTGCGCTGAGGTCGTCGCCAGCATCATGCGCAGTAACGTGACGCTACTGTGCGCTGAGGTCGTCGCCAGCATCATGCGCAGTAACGTGACGCTACTGTGCGCTGAGGTCGTCGCCAGCATCATGTGCAGTAACGTGACGCTACTGTGCGCTGAAGTCGTCGCCAGCATCATGCGCAGTAACGTGACGCTACTGTGCGCTGAGGTCGTCGCCAGCATCATGCGCAGTAACGTGACGCTACTGTGCGCTGAGGTCGTCGCCAGCATCATGCGCAGTAACGTGACGCTACTGTGCGCTGAGGTCGTCGCCAGCATCATGCGCAGTAACGTGACGCTACTGTGCGCTGAAGTCGTCGCCAGCATCATGCGCAGTAACGTGACGCTACTGTGCGCTGAGGTCGTCGCCAGCATTATGCAGAGTAACGTGGCGCTACTGTGCGCTGCTTCTATGCGGTTAAGTATGGGCGGTTTGTTTACAAACATTCCACATCGAGGTTGGCTAGTGTATAGTATTCTAAACCGAGTATAGTAGGTACTTGTTTACCTCTCTAATGTACTCGCCTACTCGCTCTACGGCGATCATCTCCCGCTCGGTTTCCGTGAACGCGTTGAGTACGTTCCCGAGCGTTGCCGTCAGGGACAGCGCGTACGATATCGCCAAACCCACCAGACCTGCCAACAG
Source organism: Eupithecia inturbata (assembly GCA_963662085.1). Classification (NCBI taxonomy): domain Eukaryota; kingdom Metazoa; phylum Arthropoda; class Insecta; order Lepidoptera; family Geometridae; genus Eupithecia; species Eupithecia inturbata. The sequence continues at coordinate 14,391,974 of OY759185.1, forward strand.
ACCATTCCTTTATTTATTTCCGAAAATATCAGGTAAATAATGCATGCAAATAATTCTTTTGCAGTGCCCTACCCACAGGGAGCATGTACTCGACCTAAGGTAACGTTAACACCTAAGCTGTATACATGTACATGCGAGCAAAAATGAATAAATGTCAATATACAAATACAGAGAGCTCATAACATGCATTTACTGATTGAAACTAGGTACGCTTCCATGATCTCTGCAAAACTTTTGATTGTATGCGGCAAAGACGATTCACAAACTTAGTTGATCTTAGAGACCATGATTCAACTTAGTTTCATTTTAGATGAACAACTTGAAATCTTTAAATCTAATGTAGTGTACCGGGTCACTCGAAACTTAGTGACACCACTGCGCGGCGTCGCCAGGCCTCCGCCTGTAGGTACCTGGGTCGGCGGCGTGCGTGGCTCTCTGCAGCACGGCCAGGCCTGCCGCCGCGGCGAGCGCCAGCGCGGCGCTGCCCTGCAGGCGCACGGCGAGCCACTGCGCGGCGGCGGCGGAGCACAGCGCGGCGCGTTGCCACACCTCCACATCTTGTTCCCCGCGCGACATCCATCGCCCCGCGCTGCCGTGCGCGCGGATGCATGGCAGTCCTGCGAAGTAATCATGAAGGGAATAATACACTTGGATTACTGAAGGATCTCAGTAATGTACTAAGGGCCGGGCTAAGGGACACAGCTGTGGCTTTATGTTTGTTTGAACCCTGTTGCACATACCTTCCAGCGTGTCGCTGAAGTGCGTATAGACGGGCGAGAGCGTGACGCTCTGCAGGCGCTTGAGCTGGCGCGACGTGACGCGGTAGCGGCGCTGCAGCCACCAGTACACCATCGTGAGAGGCAGCACGCCTACCAGGAGCCATGGCAGACCGTACACTGTCACCGCTACTGCACCTATAACACATTGGTATGTTTAGTAAGAGCATTAGAACATGAGGGTTGAAACACACCGAAACGGCAGCGGCGGTCGGCGGCGCGCGGCGGCGTCTAGGCAAGAGTAATAGGAGTGATCGCCGCTTTTACCGGACGCAAGATCCTTTGCAGCCTGCAGACAATACTTATATTATAATTTTATGGTGATAAAGGTTAAAATGCTGTAACTGGTCGCCGCTGCCCCGCCGCCGCCGGCTCGGTGTGCTTTGATCCAAAGGCGTTGTGTTTAACCACCAGAGCTAAGCGGTAGAACGTATGAAACCAAGAAAGAGTTGGAGTGGTTTACGCCAGTTAGCCCGTGCTGCAATATGTTGAGCGAGCTCTCCTTAAAGAAACAAGTATGATTAGAGATCAAGCATGATCATAGGTATTAACGCATTCACTGCCCGCCTGAAGCTGGTGCCGCTGGACATATGCGTCTTGGGCCATGAAAGTGTTAAAAGCCAACTCACCGATGAGCGAGAAGAGCTGTGCCAGTAGTATGTTCAGTATGAAGGGAAGCGAGTCGTCCACCGTGTAGGTGTCGGATGAGAAGCGGTTCACGATGCGGCCCGCCGGCGTCACGTCGAAGAACTTTACGTTAGCCTGCGGAAGCAAAGGTTCAAAGGGTTAAGATCGCATTTGCGATGCCTTTTCAAGACTATTTTTGGATACAATTTTTGCATTTACTTTGATACGTTAGTTTCATTATTATTAGTATTATTTAACGGGTATTTATCGCTTTTATTTAGCTATTTTCCCGACGTTTCAACAGGTTTACACACTTTCCTGGTCACGGGATGACTTAGTTTTAAGTCCTTTTCCTTTTTACCTCGGTGGTAGGCATAGTTAACATTAAATCAGTTTAGAGCCACTGCAGTGCTCGCTCAACCTCAGGGTTGAGAGCACCGCAGTGCTCGCTCAACCTCAGGGTTGAGCGAGCGCTGCAGTGGCGGCGGCGTAGCGTGGGTTGGTTTTCGACATACCGAGTTACTTTGACACTTATTAGTCATCAGCTGCTGCTGCTGCGCCCTCTAGGTGTCGCGTACAACCAGCGCACAGTGGCGTCATCGTTACTGGACATAATGCTGAGCGATGACAATTTTTTTTGATGTCCTGTTGTAACTATATTTGTTTGTACCAACTTTACTTATAATTTTGTGACACAAAATAAATACTTTTTACTTTTACTTTACTTTATTACATCAGTATGGATAATAGCTACAGACAGAAAACACGATCTTACCGTCACTATCACCTTCAAAAGCAGTTTGTGTATCGACTTAGCCGCTTTCACCCCTCCGTACGCGAACAAAAACGCGCGCATTATAGTGAACACTAGGTTCAATCCCGCCAAGCCAAAATACACTTCCAAGTAGTACAAGTCTAGATAATCCATCGTGGTATTAGCAGCCAACGCTTGTAATTGCACCACCTGCGCCGGTTTCAAATCCGTAGTGTTATGTCCATCGAGTTTGTGTATAATCGCCATTGTGGAGTTGATAACGGTATGCACCAGACCATCTATAGCCGTGATACCGTGGTCTAAAAATGAACTCTTCTCCGTTGTAATAGGGTCTATGTCGAAGGTGTCGATGTTGTGAGTGATGTTCCTGCTCCTAGCCTTGACCCAGTAGGTGAGCCAGAGGAAAGTGAAGTTCTGGGACAGCTGCATCAGGAGCAGTGAGATGAGGATGGCCACGGAGAGGAACATGCCGACTGCGCGGAGGTACATGCCGATCACCCACCATGCCACTGAGCCTTGCGACATTGCTTCCTGCAACGAAACACATACATACATTCATTTGGTCGATAAATTACGTTCTATCGATGTGCTGAGTCGCTAAGCGGTAGAATGTGTCACACCCACGCCCGATAGAATCACCTTAACTTATATATTTCACTCTCAGCGATGCCATTGGTCAGAACCATCGATCAGGTATCCGCCGCCTCGCCGACGCGACGCGACGGTTACATTAGTACACAGAATGTGTATTCTTTTTCAAGCGACGACAGAAGATGTTTGTTAAAACCTGCGCACGCTTCTAGCGCAAAATAAGTTTAGTAAGAACTTTCTAGAAGATAGAGAGAGAGTAAAGGGGTTTATACACTGGCAGTGCTTAGCATGTCTAACAGGACTAGAAAATACGTTTTTGATTCTAGATCCAACGCAATTTTATTTCAGTTGAGTACTTGTCCGTCGAGACTTCGACAAGTCAGTCAGAGATGGTTGGCGCTGTCGAGTACTTGTTCGTCGAGACTTCAATAAGTCAGTAAGAGATGGTTGGCGCTGTCGAGTAATGGTCTGTCGAGACTTCGACAAGTCAGTCAGAGATGGTTGGCGCTGTCGAGTACTTGTCCGTCGAGACTTCAACAAGTCAGTAAGAGATGGTTGGCGCTGTCGAGTAATGGTCTGTCGAGACTTCGACAAGTCAGTCAGAGTTGGTTGGCGCTGTCGAGTACTTGTCCGTCGAGACTTCGACAAGTCAGTCAGAGTTGGTTGGCGCTGTCGAGTACTTGTCCGTCGAGACTTCAATAAGTCAGTAAGAGATGGTTGGCGCTGTCGAGTAATGGTCTGTCGAGACTTCGACAAGTCAGTCAGAGATGGTTGGCGCTGTCGAGTACTTGTCCGTCGAGACTTCAATAAGTCAGTAAGAGATGGTTGGCGCTGTCGAGTAATGGTCTGTCGAGACTTCGACAAGTCAGTCAGAGATGGTTGGCGCTGTCGAGTACTTGTCCGTCGAGACTTCAACAAGTCAGTCAGAGTTGGTTGGCGCTGTCGAGTACTTGTCCGTCGAGACTTCAATAAGTCAGTAAGAGATGGTTGGCGCTGTCGAGTAATGGTCTGTCGAGACTTCGACAAGTCAGTCAGAGTTGGTTGGCGCTGTCGAGTACTTGTCCGTCGAGACTTCGACAAGTCAGTCAGAGTTGGTTGGCGCTGTCGAGTACTTGTCCGTCGAGACTTCGACAAGTCAGTCAGAGTTGGTTGGCGCTGTCGAGTACTTGTCCGTCGAGACTTCAATAAGTCAGTAAGGGATGGTTGGCGCTGTCGAGTAATGGTCTGTCGAGACTTCGACAAGTCAGTCAGATATGGTTGGCGCTGTCGAGTACTTGTCCGTCGAGACTTCGACAAATTAGTCAGAGATGGTTGGCGCTGTGCGAGCGAATTTATTGCGTTGGAACTAGAATCAAAAATGCTGAGCACTGCCAGTTTAAAGAGCGCGTCAAACACCAGAATGTTGAGATGAACTATGATTCTACCTAAAAAGATCAGTAGAACTAGAAACCTTCTAGAGAACAATCCTAGTTAGATACCTCTTCGTCCAAGCTGTTTCTGCTGACGTTGTCCTGTTGGTCCGTAGCTCTCTGCGGCCCAGGTCGCGGCGGCTCTTCGCCGAGCGACTCTGTCTCGCTCAGGAGATACTCCTCTATGTCGTTCAGCACGCTTTCTGGAGGACCTAGGGAGAGACAAAATAATGTGTTGTGTGATTGAATTAAAGGTAAATTTTATAAATTGAATCACAATTATTGACTTGCTTCATCTCTTGGATATTAGGTTTCATGGTCTGCATTGGACACATTGTAACTCTGTACTCAATGTAATATATGTCCCGAGGCGGGAATCGAACTCGCCACCTCCTGCGACTATAAATCTTTCAGATTCTCTCTGTGCAGTTTGATCATGTAATACGGCGCTGACGTAGTTGTAGTGAGTGCAGATGGCCTCTGAAGGCAGACTTTGAACTCGTCGCGCTCCCACTCAGGTGCGCCGCGCCACGCTGTCCATGCTACGTACCATGCCTCACGCAGCGCCCCCCCTCCATCAGTAGCACAGTGTTGGCGCGTGCGAGGTGCCGCGGCGAGTGCGCCACCAGTACGCGCGTGGTACGCCGCAGCAGCCCCAGCACGCAGCGCTGCATGATGTGCGCCGCCACCACGCCGTCGAGACCCGCTAGCACGTCGTCCAGCAAGTATACTACAAGGAAACGTTGAACATTAATGTCAACGATCGCTGACACTTATGTGTCGTTGTGCAGGCGAAACCTTATCCAGCGTGGCGTGCGAAGCACCGCACCCGCACCCGCACCGCACCGCTCTGTAGCACGCGGAACACGGTGCACGCACCCTCAGCGGCTGCGTCTCTGATACCGCCGCGTCTAGCCGGTTCTTATTGTAATCAACTGGGTGATGGATGAAGAACAGACCTATCATCCTCTGAAGAACCAACCTTGTTTCTCTTGGTAGACGGCCCGCGCCAGTGCGATCCTGGCTCGCTGCCCGCCGCTGAGCGTGCAGCCGCCTTCGCCCACGTACGAGTTCCATCCCAGGATGTCTAGATCCTCTGCAAAACAACTACATCTTGAAGTTCATCATTAATTCAGGAAGCCAATTCCGAGTATCACGTGATATTTTGATATTATATCGAGTGATACGCAGTATCACGGGATAATATATGAGGTGATAAATATCGAGCCTTTGAGAATTTATCGAGTCGCGCCAAAAACCGCATTTTCGTGCACTCTTCGATATTTCTATCATAGACAATGTGTTTTCAATGTTGCTGTTGCGTAGTGCTTCAAAAATTGAGAACAGCACTTGACATCCCTGATTATCTCCAATAGAAGACGGTGATTATTTAATAAAAATACTAATTATGGAAATCTATACATATAAATAAGAATAGTGCAAAACTTTATAAATTACAAGTATTTTAGCATTTTGATCTGAAGCAACGTGGTCATTTAAGAGCGCATTGCGCGCCATTTTGGGAAAAGAATAGGCATAGGATTTCGCGTTCATAGGAACGGGACAGAGCATACGTTTTAGGAGCGGCGTAAGCGCAACAATCAAGTTTTTGCTTATTTACAAGAAAATTACAATACTTATGAAGAAACTGGTTCAAGGAACCAAATAATTAGTAATAACCTACGAATAAAAACATAAATCATTTCAATAGACCGCAGGGTTCCTGAGGTTTCGACCAAATTATGTGCGAAACAGTGCACTTTCATGATATTTTTTTTTTTGCAATCGTGTTTTACATTCAAGGAACCATAGAAAGAATGTTGAATTTTATGAAATTAAATCGGGTGACCTGGCCGGCCAGTGCAAATCACCAAAACGGGAGATTAAGCGACCCGGAAATGCTTCCTTCAGAATATCGGTTGTGGCTCGAGCAGTGTGCGCCGCTGCACCGTCCTGTTGGAGCCACATGGTCTCCACTCCCAATTCATTCAATTGAGGAAGAAAAGCTTCGGTAATCATGGCTCTGTAGCGCGCGCCATCCACAGTAGTCGTTTGGCTCGCGGCGTTCTTAAAGAAAATGGGCCGATGACACCTCCAGCGTAAACAGCACACCACGCAGTAACTTTAAGCGGGGGTGAATGGCTATTCGTGGGTGATACACGGATTTTAGGTGCCCCAGAAACGATCATTTTGTTTATTCACGTAACCACTAAGATAGAAATGAGCCTCATCGCTCTTGACGCCTTCGAAAAAAGGAGGAGGTGCTATGTTCGGCTGTATGTTATTTATCAAAGTACTAGCTGCAGCCCGCGGCTTCGCACGCTTTTTCCGAAATAAAAGGTAGCCTATGTCCGGCCCCGGGATACCATCTACCTCGCTGCCATATTTCACCGAGATCTGTTCAGCCGTTCTTGAGTTATAAATAGTGTAACTAACACGACTTTCTTTTATATATATAGACTAGCTGCAGCCCGCGGCTTCGCACGCTTTTTTCCTGAATAAAAGGTAGCCTATGTCCGGCCCCGGGATACCATCTACCTCGCTGCCAAATTTCACCGAGATCCGTTCAGCCGTTCTTGAGTTATAAATAGTGTAACTAATACGACTTTCTTTTATATATATAGATATAGATGTTTATCGCTTTCTCCGTCATTTGTAGACCGATTTCGAAATTTATTTCACTATTGTGTAGAAAATGACCCCGAGGTGATCCCATAAAATTGTTATTTCCTGGGATTAGTATTTGTACCACAAAACTTCAAACACAGTGTCAATATTAAGGAATTTGAAGTCGGTTTTTAATTATTTCAAAACAATAAAATGATGGGTAAGGTCTAGACACTGACAGTGCAAATAAAACCAGAGCAAATAAAGATACAGAGACATGAATTAACGTTACTCACTGAAATGAATAAAGAATTGTAATAAAATAACAGTTCCTAATACACCATGAGCGCATTATTATGTGCAAGGAACCAAATAACTTAACAAGTATGTATAATTCCTAGGTTGTGAAAGAATGTGTTAAAAGACATACTCGTACCAGTCAGAGCGCATGCATCCACCACAGCGCGAAATTTGGCTTCATTGTAATGCAACCCGAACAGAATGTTGTCGCGGATGGAGCCGCGAATCAGCCATGGCTTTTGTGAAACGTAGCCGAAGCCTGAAACGAAACAATAGTAGATTATGCACCAAGGGCTCAAAGTAGTGTCTTACGTCACAGGCGTCATTGAATCCCGAGCGCAACTCAGTATTCTACAATAACTCAAGAGCGAAGCGACGGAGTTACTAAAATCCTGAGTGCGAGAGGGATTTTATCGCGCCCAAGACGTTGACAGGCATACGTACGAGGAGAATACTCTACTTTTCAGACTCTATGCGAGAAAATACTCAAAGTTTTTTACGTGTTTCGCGGCATTAGTATTTTATTCCGCCTTATGAACAGAGGTTAGTTCGAATTTTGATGATCTCATTGTACGGATCAAATTCAATCTCATTATTCCCTTGGGAGTAATGTTCATTATTTTTAAGGGAGTAATGTGATTTAAATTTGTAACCTCAAAATATGTACGGAAATGTTGATCAAGGACCGTACTAAAAGATCTCATTCAATTTGTTTGAATTTGGTAAAAGCTTCACCTTCTTCAGCTAACAGGGCTATAATCACAATCACTTGGTTAGAGATACAATACGTATAAAGTGCGTTTTACGAGCATAAAATGTGAAAACAAAATTATATAATAACATATCTTGCGATTGAATGAGAAACATAACACCAGCAGTGTTATTAAGCGACATACATATGTTCCTTGTGAAGTATACTTACTATTTAAATTTTCGGGCATTTGCATTTGACCGTTCTTCTTCACCATCTCCCCTATAATCGCCAGCAACAGCGACGTCTTCCCGCTGCCAACATTCCCTGTGACGCCGATCAACTCCTCTTTGGCAATCTCGAAGGACAAATCTCTCAGCATGAACAATTCCTCTTGCACTAGATTCTCAGAGGAAGACGTTTCGCCTGTTCTTGGTAAGGCTATAGTTCCACGGGATGACCGCTTTTTGGACTTCCCTTTGTTTTTGTTTGGTGGTTTATGTTTGGTAGGGGCGGCCGCGGCCCAGGAGAATGTGGCGTTTTTGAATATAATTACTTTGTCCTCATCATGGTTGGTGTTCAGTTTGTCGTAGTAATGCTCTGGTTGCATGTCGGGAAGCTAGAAACAACCTCCTCGTAAAATATATAAATAAACTACTTTTTAAGGTTATTTATACATATCCCACGGGAACTGATTATTTATGGAATAAAAAGTATTTCAGTATTATTTATTCCAGTTCTAGAACTACCAGTATACATTTCAACCTGATCCGTTCACTAATTGGAAGCCTCGACCTGGAAAGAAGCAAACGGCGTATCACAGGTACTTTCATTCTGTATTGACGTACGGCGTAAATTTTTTAAGCAAGCGGCTGATCGTTTAATACTTTTTCGACTAAAGAAACGCGTGATTAGAATGCTGTGCGGCGTGGAGTGGGACCATCCCGCTCGGGAACTCTTTAAAGAGACTAAAATACTGACGTTGCTGGCCGCTTGCAGAATAAACTCACCTGGAGTTTATTCTGCAAGCGGCCAAATTCGTCAGAAGTAACCTTAAAGATTTCCCGACGTGAGCTGAAACCCACAACTACCCCACTAGACATTCCTCATCGACTAAAGCTAACAAAAATATGATTAGCGAAAGCAAAATACAAAATGGACTATATAGGAGTGATAATGTACAATAACCTGCTGGACTCTATAACTAGTGCCGCGTTGACTGAAACATTCACGAACAAACTGAAGAGAATCCTAGTGGACGGGGCATACTACAGTTTAGAAGAGTCCTTTGTTGACAAATTTGTTGATTCTGATGTCGTAGGTCCTCACTTATAATATAATATATTATGTATAAAATACTCTTGGTATAACTATTATGTACTACCTACTTAGTTTTTTAGTATATTTTGTACCTAGCTAAGTTATTTTCATGTATGTGTTTGACATGTAAGAACATTTTCTTATTAATAAATAACTGAACTGAACTTTCACATTTATATTATTAGTATGCTTAGTGTGATGCGCCACTGGACATTATACTCGTAAGACATCTGGCCTCAAAGTAAGAGCTGTGCTACTAGATGACCGATACACTAAACTAAATATATTTACACCCACAGCCGGAACAATGCCTGCAGACCACACAAACATTCCCCCACTTAGCTACAGCGCTATCTGACATTGTAATAATGTGACTATTCACGGGTAGTAAGTACTAAACGCGTTGAGGTAAATTATCTTTGCAATACCCATTGCTTTACTTCACTGAACTTACTTGACAGTTCATTGAAGCAGGTGCTTATTGGATTCACAAAATACAACATTGAATTTTAGTAAAAAAATTCCATCTCGTATCTGTGATTTCTGCTCTCTACAAGTTGAACGAAACGTTTAAAGTAGTTACATACAGTACTCACATCAATTAGTTTCTGTATCCGTTTCATGGAGACCCACGCCTCCATTAGTCCGTTCAGTACCCACGGGAACGCGTTCAGTGGCGAAATCAACATGTTGATCAAAGCTATGGTTGTAAAAACCTGCAAAAAAGAAAACGATAATTTATCTAATAACTGATCGAAATAAATTCAACAGGATCACCGTCCAAAGATTCCCAAAAGGAAAGCAGTTCCCAAACTTGAAGAGAAGTTTATGAATATGAACCAGGGATATTAATCTCTGGTTGTACAGGGTGGGCCTTAACTGTATACCTAGTTTGAAAAGTAAATAAAAAAATATCGACATAAGTTTGGACATTTTTATTTATTCCAATAAAAACTACATGAAATGGAAATTTAAAAGAGATCTAATTTTTAATTCCTGCAGCATCTGGCAATATTTCTCAGCATTTACCGTTACAGCAACTCCTCTTTCATTTTCGAAGAAATACGGCCCTATAATTCCTCTAGCTGATATTGCAGCCCACACAACGACTTTAGGGCTGTGCAGAGGATGTTGATGCATCTGTCGGGGATTAGTCTCCGCCCAAAACCTACAATTTTGTTTGTTGACGTGGCCATTGAGGTGGAAGTTGGCCTCGTCACTAAACAATATGTTAGAGAAATTGTTAAAACGTTCCAGCATTACATTGACAAAATTTAGTCGAAGATTAGCATCATTTGGCTTTAATTCTTGCGTTAACTGAATTTTATAAGCTTTAAGATGCAAATCATGATGCAAAATCCTCCTCAAAGTGGTCCTCTGGATATTCAAAGATTGGCTTCTTTTGCGCGTCAATTGCTGTGGATTTTGTTTTATTGATTCACTAACTTGTTGAATTGTCTCTGGCGTCCGTGCTGACTTTGGGCGGCCTTCATTTTTTATTCTCACTGTAGATCCGGTTTCCTCAAACATTTTGACCCATTTACGAATGGATTTGGCACTTGGTGCTTCACCAACATCTCGTAAACCAAAATGAGCACGGTACACGCGCCTCGCAATTGTCACAGAATTATTGTTCGCATAATATGCGCGAACGCACACCGCACGCTGAGCTCCAGTGAATGGCTCCATTGCGACTAAAATTTCCACGAAATGGCGCGTCTTACCACACCGCCCGCTGGATTTTGAGATATAGACGAAACAAACCGGGAACACAGTTAAGGCCCACCCTGTATTTATCATAATATGGGCCCTAGTTAAGTTACTCTGTACTTGTCTTATGATGCCCGAAATAAATGATTATTATTATATTTATTTATTGCAATCATTTTTTTTATATGTAAGCATCTTTATTGACAAAGAAAATTACAATTCAAAAATAAAAAATAAATTAGAACTAGTATTTACATTTGAAACAATTAAGCTAACTGCAGACTGTTGCAAAAAATCTACAGGTAGCTCAACTGATCCATATCAATACCAGTCGGAAGCGTCTCAAGACGCTGGCTGCATTGCCCCGCTGTATGGCAATGCTGATGCGCTGCGCCAGGTACCCGCCCGCTCTCGGGTCACCAAACGCTCGGATAACTTTTTTAAAACCCGGAGAGCCTCGGTACTCCGAGGCTCTCCGGGTTACAAAAATTAAAACATCAAATAATTTGAACCACCTACAGGTGATACACATTCAAATAATTTGAACCACCTACAGGTGATACACATTCAAATTGTTTGAACCACCTACAGGTGATACACATTCAAATAATTTGAACCACCTACAGGTGATACACATTCAAATTGTTTGAACCACCTACAGGTGATACACATTCAAATAATTTGAACCACCTACAGGTGATACACATTCAAATAATTTGAACCACCTACAGGTGATACACATTCAAATTGTTTGAACCACCTACAGGTGATACACATTCAAATTGTTTGAACCACCTACAGGTGATACACATTCAAATAATTTGAACCACCTACAGGTGATACACATTCAAATAATTTGAACCACCTACAGGTGATACACATTCAAATTGTTTGAACCACCTACAGGTGATACACATTCAAATTATTTGAACCACCTACAGGTGATACACATTCAATTATTTGAACCACCTACAGGTGATACACATTCAAATTATTTGAACCACCTACAGGTGATACACATTCAATTATTTGAACCACCTACAGGTGATACACATTCAAATTATTTGAACCACCTACAGGTGATACACATTCAATTATTTGAACCACCTACAGGTGATACACATTCAAATTATTTGAACCACCTACAGGTGATACACATTCAATTATTTGAACCACCTACAGGTGATACACATTCAAATTGTTTGAACCACCTACAGGTGATACACATTCAAATTATTTGAACCACCTACAGGTGATACACATTCAATTATTTGAACCACCTACAGGTGATACACATTCAAATTGTTTGAACCACCTACAGGTGATACACATTCAAATTATTTGAACCACCTACAGGTGATACACATTCAATTATTTGAACCACCTACAGGTGATACACATTCAAATTGTTTGAACCACCTACAGGTGATACACATTCAAATTGTTTGAACCACCTACAGGTGATACACATTCAATTATTTGAACCACCTACAGGTGATACACATTCAAATTGTTTGAACCACCTACAGGTGATACACATTCAATTATTTGAACCACCTACAGGTGATACACATTCAAATTGTTTGAACCACCTACAGGTGATACACATTCAAATTGTTTGAACCACCTACAGGTGATACACATTCAATTATTTGAACCACCTACAGGTGATACACATTCAATTATTTGAACCACCTACAGGTGATACACATTCAAATTATTTGAACTTAAGATCGATGACTGAGCAAGCTATCACAATAGGGGCTTAGTTTCATACCGATTCAGAGCAGCATAAATGTAACAAAATAAATGGTAAGAAAATCTTCAGGAGGATTCAAGAGGTCGACTTACAGTTGGCGCGTCTAAAGGCATTCTCCTTAGAGCGTGCGTTCCCAGTGTCAGGGCTGCCACTAGAACCGGCGTCGTCGCCCAGAGGACCACGCAGATCGCGTCCAAGTACTTCCGACCGCGAAGGTACTTCAACTCTTTACTGCGCTCGACTGAAAATAACAACTTATTTCACCATACATCCTCAAGTTATAAATTCGAAAACAATTGTGCATGTCTCGCTGTCTGTTACCTTTTAACGCCTAGACGGCTGAACGAATCTCTATGAAATTTGGCAGAGAGATGATAACTCGAAGAAGGACATAGGCTACTTTTTGCCCCGGAAAATCGCGAGCGTTTCGATTTTAACTGTTATAATTAGTATAGCATAGGAGCAGCATTGTTAGTTGTAGCGGCGTTTGGCGGACGACGACGTTCATCTTTTTATGTATTTATATTTATGTGCTGATGAATTAGAGGAGGCTGGCAGACGCGAAAGAAGGCCTATACACAGCAGAGGGTAATGTCACTTCTTGACTAAAGTTTAGTTAAAAAAATTACTATTTATTTGATAATAATTTAGTTTAAAATTTGACTGATCATAAGCTTACTTTGTAATCCTAAAGAAATAAACGTTATTGATTGTTTTCTTATTTCTGAGACTAATCATTTATTTATTTATAATAAAACCACCAACGCGCAACGTATGAAACACAAAATGACCTAAGCAGTTAAAATCTGAACAAGATCATGACAATGAAGTAAAACTCTCTCACCACCAACACGAGAAATAAAGTAATTTTCCCAGACATGTATCTTGATAGCGCGTATGCCCCTCAGCATGTCGGAGACCAGGCTGACCCTGCTGTCCTTGTGCCGCATCAGCTCAGCGCTGAGGCTGCCGATCTTGTTGGCGATGGCTCTGTTGATCGGGATGAGGAGCACGGAGAATGCCACCCCGGCTAGGAACGATATGCCCACTTGTTGGTAGAGTAGGAATAGTGTTATGAATAGCTGGAATAGCAAATATACTGTAAGACTGACCACGGTCCGGTTGAGTGTTGATAAATGAGTAGATTCATACAAAAGTCCTGAGCCACACGGCGATGCATAATAAATTGTCATGTCTTCGAACACGAACATGTTACAAAACTTCTCAAATAAATTACGTTAGAGCTTTCTAAAAAACAGAGTATCTAATGTAAGCTACATCTGATTAGAACATTTAGAACGCAGTTGGCCACAAAATGACAGCGCCCTCTTTTCAGTCTGGTAGAACTATTAAGTTTTTTTTTAAAGAAAACGCTTCATTTTAGCATGGCGGCGGCGCTCTAACGTTTCGCTACCGCATCCTCTTTTCAGTCAGGTCGAACTATTTGCTTGCTTTTTTTTTTAAACCAACGCTTAATTTTTATTGCAAGGCCGAACAGCCCAGCCCCTTCGTAATATTCTTTAAATAATGTTTTGCAACAATCGACCGCAGAACCGGCAAAATAAACTTGTAGACACTTGCTTCTAGTCTAGGACACACCACCTCCTTCACCTCCACAGCTGACACTAACAGCCTTGGTCCACTGCTGGACTCAGGCCTCCCCCTGATAAGCGCCTTGTTGGCTTTTATCTCCCGGTGGGTAATCCCCATAATCCCTACGCTGGGCATGGGGGTTGGGGATCGGAGTTCGGTGGTAGAATTTTGTTCTGCAGGGGGCGCTGCTGCCCACCCCCGGTGGATATCCCTTAGTCGCCTCTTACTACACGCGCAGGCAGAGTTGGGGTGGTGCAAATTCAAAGCCGGCACCACACAGCCGTTTTAGTCTAGGACAATCGCTCAACAAATACAGCACCAACCTGTAAAGGGATGCTCCACAATGCATGGAAACTAGGACAGGAATTGACAATCCTATCAGTATCAGTTGACATAAAGTTGGTGATCTCTCCCACTGAGAACGACTTCGTCAGCTCAGTGGAGGTCACGCTGAGCGTTTTCCTAAGTATCGTCGCGACAAGGGCGCCACGCATCTTGAGTCCTAGAAATAAAAATATGATTTATTCAGACATCACACTGACAGTTAGCAATCACTACTTACCGTTATCACACTAAGAATAGTCACACTAGTATTTTTATACTAGTTTAGAGTAGTAGGAAATTTTGGATGAACAAATATTTTTTTTAACAGTCAGAGGATGGTTGTTCGTTCTTCACGCACTCCAAAGCTACTGGATGGATCAAGCTCATATATTGCATAGGAACATGAACGTTAGACCTGGAATATCAGCTTCCTAATTATTATCCCGTAGATCAGTTCCCATGGGACATATAAAATAACACTTAAACGTTTCCATAAAACAATAATTAGATCTTTGCTGAGTTGGAACAAGGCTACTTTAATCCCGGAAACAACGTGTGCGAAGCCGCGGGCAGTAACTAGTCGTCCATAAATGACACAGTACGTACACACCTATCACAGACATGAGCCAGTTGAAGTGTACGTTGAATAGTGCGGACACCAGCGCGGCGGTCAGCAGGCCGCCAGCGTACATGTAGCTGAAAGGGAAATAACACTTTGATAATCTTATTTTTAAACTTTCGCGATTAGAATTGCCAACATAGTATCTTACTAATATGTTTGCTTGGCTAACTACTCTGAAACGGATTGCAGCTCAAAGAGCAGGACTGACTTTATCTAGTACCCATTACACAAGTTCTGCTTAGCTTGGGGCTAGATGATGCTGTGTGAATTGTCCAGCATTATTTATTTATTTATTCATATTAATAAATACGAATTTACTGGTAGCAGCTAATGTGGTGGGTGGTTATATGGATAAAGAGAAACGGTGCACCTAAAAATCATGTAAAACACTACCTACAGCGTTGACTGGTACTTAGTACATTCTGCATGTTTTCGGTCACTCACCCTAAATGCTCATCAATGCTCTCATCCTCGACGAACGCCACCAGCCTATTCAGCAGCAGCGGCCCGGCGAAGCCAGCCATGTCGGAGACCAGCTTTAAGACCCCGATGCTGTAGAATTGGAAGGCGAAGCACGCGTGCAACGCCCGCAGTAGCGTGACGTTTTGTCGGCGAACTGGCGGGAGTAGGACGCGAGCTGTCGGCGTTACTGGAGTCGACGCGGTGTCGCTTGTCGCACCGTAGCCTACGAGTCAAAGAATTATGATTGTGATGATTTAAAAAAATACATGTATTGTCCAAATAATTGAACAACTTGTGTCACTAAATAAACCTACATGCATAGCCATACAATATTATGTGAGTGATAACTTCTCGCATCATACATAGCATCATGTTTTGTCTACATAACTACTTTACTTTTCTTTGTACGTAATTACAATGCTTCATTTTGATGCGCTCGAATGTAAGTAGGTATCTCAGCCAGCACACTAAAACAAAGTGAAGCCGCTTTATGCTCGATTTTAAACATTAACTAACTAATCTTGGTACTTGAAGGTTTGGTAAGATTGATGTAAAATTTTGCAATGGCATAACAATATATTTATCTTATATCTATATATGTATAACATAAACATGATCCTTAAGTGCGAGTGTGACGCGTGCGGCGATGGTTTCGAACTTTAGTCAATTTACTAATATAGGTAGAAATTAGAGAGTAGGTATTTATCGACTCTTTTCATTGTATTTCAAAAAGTATGAAAAGTACAATTGAAATATAATTTTATCTAGCTATCAGTAATTTCTTCTAGCTATCGCCTCTACGCAGACAACCTGCTTACCATCATTTTAAGTGGATGAATTTTGACAACCTTACATATACTACTTACAGGATTCTTTCTTTCCATACCAGCATACAGCATGCAAGTGACATGCTATGACTCAGTTTATACAACAATGTACCTAATTATCAAATATACAGAAGTCATATTATATACCATTGTGTACCATATAGTCAGGTGGTGTAAACTTATCCCATTTATAATCACATTCTATGAATCGCTCTCTGTATCTATAGGTAGGCATATACTTACTTACTTACTTACTTGTTACTGGACTGGTTTCCGCAACTAGGCCACAGGTGGGCCCTTATTGCGTGTCGGGTGGGGGGCTGCTAATCTAACCACCCGATGTCCTCCAGGACAGCCAGCAGCTCGCTGACGCCGGTGTATGCCTCCCAAGGCGTCCTCGGTGTCCCGAGGTCGTGTAGTCTTTAAGACGCTACGCTATCGCACTCTACAAGCACATGCGCAGCCGTCTCCTCTGCGTTCATGCACCCCCTGCATAGGGGGCTGTCCGTGATACCCAGATTAAATAGATATTTGTTAAGCATGCAATGTCCTGTGACAATACCGACTATTAGCCGGAGTTTGCCCCGTTTCAGATTGAGGAGTTTTCGGGAGAATCTCGGGTTTAAAGCCGGGAAGGCCTCCTTCGACTGCCTACAATCCGGGATACTTGCCCCGTAGTCTTGGTGTTGTTTAATCGTACGTTGACGGATCCATGAGCGGACTTGACTGAAAGGTAGGGGAATTATTGGTTCAGGCCCTGCCGTTTGCCACTCTGAACCTCTCCTCGCCAGTGCATCAGCTTCGCCATTTCCTCTGGATCCGCTGTGTCCTTTTATCTATTGTAGAGTGACTCTATTGGACTTACTTGTTCTAGCAGGTGGTGGCACTGTAGGGTAAGACCCGAGTTGCGCTCTCTCTTGTTCAGAGCCTGTAGTACCGCCGCACTGTCTGAGAGGAGGAGGAGGTAGGCATATAAGGTTCAATATAATTTTACATAACTCAAACTCTTTGCGCCATAGCCATAGCACTTGTGAGTTTGTTGTTATAATTTAAGATAGCCTAAACATGCACCTTTCTACACCAATATTATCTGTATTTGTAACTAGAAACATTTACCTGATGCAATAAAAGGCTCATGGGGTATATCAGCATACTGGTGGTACTCATCAACATTCCCAATGAGGGAGCGGTCCATCCTGGCTCCGACGTATGAGCAGCGGTATTCAGATGGCAGGTCAAATAGCTCTTCAGGGTCATATAGATTGTTTTCTATTCCTGAAAACATTCAAAGTCAAAGTCAAAGTCAAAAACTCTTTATTTCCATAAATACAATAAATATACACTTAGAAAAGGTCAAATTCTTAATAATTAAACACTGACATGGAAATAAAGTGATATTTTTGATTTCAGTCACTTCGGTATGTTGACTAAAGTAAAGAAGCAACGAAGAAACCTTTAGCCTGTTAGTTGTTATTTTTCGAGTTGGAGCAAATCCCGTCCCAAGCTTTTTTATCCTCTAGATAATTCATTGTATCAATTATTATAATAAGCAGAAGTGTGGGTGCGGAAGTGATTGTTAATTATTTATTCTCTTTTGTATTATCCTTGATTATTTTAATTATTGAATATTTTAACTATTTGAATCGCCAATATTTAATATTTGCACACCTGCTTGCTGCGGTTGAATACATTTGACATCACTCTAGTTAAGATCTGACATGTACCTACCTGTAATAATGTATTCAGCAAATAAATTATTTGTAATAATGTATTCAGCAAATATTTGATTTAAAATAAATAAACAAAAATTGTTTATTTCAGACAACACAAAAATCTATTTAGACCCATAATTATGTTAGTCAAAATTAATAATAGTTCTATGTTAGTAGTATTTATTCATGACACATGTTTATGTACTATAATTTTAAACACTGCAATCTCATAATGATGATACTATTTCATCATTATTTGATTACAGTGCTTGAAGAACGGTCTATCCCATTTATTGGATAATGCATTCAAGATGGTGTTGGTTGTGATTTGATTTGGCATTTGATTTGATATTGCATGAGTAATTTTCTGTGATTGTTGAATGGCCCCAGTAGTTATAATTGATTTAGATAGTTAGTTTTAGAAAGGAATTTACCTTTCTGTAGCAGTGGATTTACCCAGGAAAAAGTCAGTGAAGATAAACAACCAGTCCCCTGCATTGCGGTCCCTAACACACCCTCATCTAAATGTGGAAGCAGTGGTGTGTATTCACTCTGAAACATATTCCAATAATTAAGTTACTATCAAATTATTTTATAGATCCAAAGCATACACGTAGTTGATACATACATGAGTGTGTTGAGAACCGACTAAACATGGTGAGTAGTAAGTTGGCCGCGACTCACTTGATGGTAGCAATGTCAGCAGATACACACCATGGCAACACAGAGTTGCGACAATGAATCCCAAGGATTCACTGGCTAGGATGTGACTCCTCAGCATCAAAACATTTACTATTGCTACTAGACTCCACATGATGACCAGAGACAGGGGCCCTCGCGCATTGGGCCCCAGGCGGTGCTTCAGTGCTAGTACATAACCAAAGTGCACCAACCACGACAGCACCGATGTCCCCGCAGCAAAGTAATCCACAGGATACAAAACATAACCAGTTGTAGTCATAAACACATACAGTTCAATTATAGGTATAACTACAAGTGCTAACACCACAAAACTGCGAATGATTATAATACGTTCTTGCGCCTTTTCGCGGACAACCCAAAACCTTCTGTAGCCGACGTAGTACCCTGATATGATGGCTAACACATAGCAAAGTGGTATATGCAGAAACAATTTTTCAAAACACTGTCCAGAGTCTTTAGATTCATCGTCCCATGGCTGCAAGCCCTTGGGTCCGCAAATATCTTCCCATTTAAAGCCAAAACGATCCATTTTGCAGATTTTGAGAACGGTATGTTCATATCATTCTGGTAAACACTTTTTTGTGAGTCACTGTTTATCACATCTCCGATAAAACACACATCGAGCGAGACGTATTTTATTCGTTTTCCTATTTTTAATATTTACAGATATTGTTAGGAAAGAAATCACAAGTTTGTCTACGAATTTTCCAGTTTTTCGTATTTTTTTTCAAAACAAAGTAAACTTCAGCTTCTTCAACTTCTTGTATTATGTCTCTCGTAGTATAAATGTATAAATATTCTTTGATTTAAGGTGGCTGGCGGGGCGCCCAAAGAGCAACATCATCATCACATCACGCACGAACGCTCTTCCGTCTTCTTTTAATTTATACTTTATAGGTAAATTGACTTCTCTTATTTAAAACAGTTTAATAAAGAGTATACAATTCATAAATTATAAAACAGGATGCTTATAAATAGAAAATAATGATGTCAATGGAATCAATGGTCACAAAACTAAATTAAAATCTATATTTTAAGTAATATTAAATGATTTCTAGCTTAATATGTATTTTTTTAAGATAAATTAATATATTTTGTACTGATCTAAATTGAAAATAATGTCATAGTCTCTCTATTTTTAAAAATAGAGGCGTTTTTTAGTGTCACCAAACCGACCATGATTTTTCTATAGTGTCCACTTAATAATTGTCTTTTTCAAGATAACGCTATTTTTCGGAAATAATGTATAATTTTCAGTTCAAAAAACATGTAAAAATATTACAAAAACCTCAATCAACTCAAAAACACAAGTGTAGAAAAATTCCATAACTTATGTAGGGGTGTACCTTTTATTGAAAATGCCCTTTTATACTACGCTACGAGTAGTATAGGATTTAATTTATTTTAATAAAAGTAACAGGTAATTTAAAAAACCATAAATACACATAAAGATAAAGGTTGGGGTGCACTTATGGGGGCTGACTTAAAAACAAAACTAAAGAAGTTAGATAGTAAGTATAGGTATTTTTGTCATACCTATACTTACTCATTAGTAAATGAATTCCAGTAGAATGATTGTAATAATAAGTGGGTTATAGAAATTATATTTTATTTATACCTACCTTTTCATTTTAACTCCACAAATTTCTGCTGTTACAAAATCTTTCATCATCATCATAACCATCAACCTATCATAGTCCACTGCTGGACATAGGCCTCCCCTAATGAGCGCCATAGCACCCTGTCTTCAGCTTGCCGCATCCAGCATCTGCCTGCAGTCTTTCGAAGATCGTCATCCCACTTGGCCGGAGGCCGTCCTACACTACGTTTTCTGAGTCACAGTCTCATCTCGAGAACACTTTTACCCCAGTGGTTGTCGGTTCTTCGCTAGATATGGCTGGCCCACTGCCACTTCAGCTTGCTAATTCTTTGAGCTATGTCGATAACTTTGGTTCTCTGTCGGATGTATTCGTTACGAAACCTATCCTTCAGAGAAACTCCGAGCATAACTCTTTTCATAGCTCGGTGAGCGACTTTGAACAGGTGGACCAGCCCCAGCGTGAGTACTCTCCTCGAAATTGTACTAACCCAACTGCTGAATCTGCCCGAGGTAAGTAAGTGTACTCGGAAACAATTTCGAGAAGGTGGCCATGTACGACGACCGGTCCTGGATCAACGTGGCCATTGATCATGACTTTGGTTTTATCCAAATTCATGCCAAGACCGATGCATCGCGAGGCTGTAGCTAGGCCATCCAGCATCCGGTTCAGCTCCTCTAGCGACTCCGCCATTAAGACTATGTCGTCAGCGTATCGTAGGTGCGCGATGCAATCGCCGTTTATGTTTAAGCCCTTCCTTTTCCAGTCCAGCTTATTAAAAATATCTTCCAACGCGCTCGTGAACAGTTTCGGGATATGACGTCCCCCTGTCTCACTCCTCTGCGCAATTGGATGGGTTTAGACTGCTGACCCCGTACTTGGACACTCATGGCTCGTAGAGACATCTCAGCACCTCGATATAGCGATAGTCTACTTGGCAACGCTGTAAGGATTCCAGAACAGCTCAGGTTACGACGGAGTCAAAGGCCTTTTCATAGTCCACAAAAGCGAGACACATGGGCTGATTATACTCTTCGGACTTGTGTATAATCTGCCTCACTGTGTGAATGTGGTCTATGGTGCTATATCCTCCTCGGAACCCGGCCTGTTCCGGTGGCTGGAACTCGTCAAGTCTCCTGGCGAGACGATTCATGAACACTCGCGAAGTGCTCGATGACTTTATTAGAGGTTTTTTGTGTTTTTTGAGTTACATCGGAAAAAAAAATATGGCCTAATTTTATTTCATGATTTGATAGCGTTATCAAAACTAAGCAAATATTATTCCGTTGCTATTTAGCATCACGCTTATAGTTAAGGAGTACATGGCATACAACTGATTTCATTGTATGGGAAGCAACATACAACAGAAATAATGGGCGTGTTTCCTTCTGTTTCGTTCTAAATGGCGAGAGGGGTTACTGGAGAGGTTTTAGTGGGCAGTCTGTGATGACAATGTGTCGGAAGCCTGCCCCCAATTTAGAACAAAATTTCCAAATTTACGAACACCGAGATGATGCTAGCCGCCACACAGCGACTACGAGATTACGGACAGTTCCAGCGCAGGATTTTAAACATAATACCTACCTATCAGATCTACATAGGTACCTATCTACATACCACTTATTTTTTTAATTGTTTAATGTAACCAGTCCTAAGCCTGGTCAGGTATGAAGGGGTTGTGGACTCAGTACATACCTACTGCCTACAAGTACAAACCCCGCGAGCAATTGACGTACCTAGTGATATTAAATGTAGGTAAGTAATTATCTGAGTGTTAATTATTATTATCACCAGCGCATGCGCACGCAAACGTGCGTCGTCCTTGATGCAACATAGACCTACAAAAGTCACCACAATTCAATAAAAACTTTAAAAAAATCTAATTAATGTACCTATTATATACGAGTTATTTCAAGTCGTAGAACAAACCTTGTTGCTGATGATGATGCTAGGAACCCGGTCTCCGAAGGTTGCTGGTCTTTTAAAATTAACCCTGTATAAAGCTCGATTACCACTGACTGACATAATTGGTCTGCCTGATGTTTTTTTTTTACGGAATCGTGTAGTGTAACATTGACTATCGAGTCATAATCGAGCTTTATACAGGGTTAATTTTTATCGATATCGATATATCGATAAAAATATTTGCTTGCCTATCACGAGTGTGATGCTTGACCTTGAGTCGGCCAATAGGAGCGCATCGGTCGCCGCAGTGATTTGTCAAAATTGTTGTCTATACAAAATACATGACATTTCCTCTCCAACGGGTAAGTGCTCGATGACTTTATTAGACGGTTTCTTCTTTCTAGCTTCAATTTGATATTCAGAAAGAGAAGTCGGTGATCATATCCGGTATTGAACCTGTTGATCAAGGAGCCGTCTCTGAATATTATGTGCTTGCTATCTGTCATGATGAAGTCGATCACATTTTTTGTCAAAGTGTCGGGGCTTTGCCATGACTAGGAGTTCATTAAGAACAGCTCTTCTTTCTCAAGGAAGTTCCCCATAACAACGTTGAAGTGAGCCTTAGTGGTGTTGTGTAAGGCTTTGGATATGTCTTCGTACATATCCTCCACTTCATCATCCGAATGTGCCGAGGTCGGTGCGTATACCTGAACGACCTTCATGCTGTACCGCTTGGATAGCCGTAGGATCAGGTACGCTATCCTAGTCGACACACTGGAGATTTCTTGGACGTTGTTAGAGAGGGCCTTATTGACGAGGAAGCCTACGCCACCCTGGGATGTTTTATACCCCTCGCGAAAGTAGAGAAGATGGCGAGTCCCCGAGTCTAGAGTTACGGTGTCCTCCCCCTCTCTACGGACTTCGCATAACCCCAGAACATGCCATTTAATGTTCTCTAACTCCACTTCCAACTGCGCTCGATGGTGGTCAAGCCTCAGAGTGCGTCCGTTAAATGTTACACCCTGGCTGGGTTACATTTTTAAGTGGTGAACGGTACCCTTATGTAGCCCAGAGATTCCTAACACCCCCTGCCCCGCCGTTACCGTGGCCGCTACCATGGCCAGGAATAGCGAGGCAGTCCGGAACTGGGGGCCATTTTCTGGCTTGTCTTATCATTAGGGGATTATTATTATTATTATTACTACACATAATCCCCACGCTGGGCATGCGAGTTGGGGATCGCAGTTCGTTGGTGGAGTTGCTCGGCAGTGGGCGCTGCTGCCCGTCCCCCGGTGTATCTCCCTTAGTCGCCTCTTACGACACCCATGGGGAGAAGTGGGGTGGTGCAATTCTAAGCCGGCATCGCATGGTGACACGGAGATACAAATCAAATGGGATGGACTCAAAAAGAATTTTTTGTTTAATTTCATTTTGTATCTACTAAAGTTTATTGTCTTTTCACATGGACACTGGCAGAGTTGTGGCAGATGGCAGAACAGACACTGTCAGACACAGCCAGCTAGCCATGAAACAAGAAGTTGAAGTGGAAATTGTAAATTTTCGTTTTCTGAATCTAATTCAGATAATTTTTACTTTCTACCAGTTTGATACTGTAGTGCCAAGAGAATATAATACCTCTGTAGTGCAGCCTAAAATAAAACAAGGAAATGTAAAACGACGCAGCCAAATATTTAAAACAATCATTCTTTCAACTTTTAAGCAGCAATTTTAACGATTCCCACCGACGACGACGCGACGACGTTCACGCCGACAACTTTGTTTATTCGAAGCGTTTGCCGTAAGGACAGATTATTTGTTGTCTGTAAAACCAACCGGCTTGAGTTAGCAAAAATGCAAGTAGTAGACGAGGAATTACTTGAAGAAACAGTAGATCCAATTGACGACATAATTGACTATTTAGTACGATCTGCAAGAATTTCCTTCAAGAATGCCCACTTAGACGAAGCAGAAATAAGAACTCTCGATAAAATTCGTATGGCCAAACAATTGTATGCTCAATCGCCTATTGATTTTCTGGTCCAGTTCGGTAAGTTCTTGGCTCCCTATCATATTGGATATTTTGAAAACAAGTCTCCAAATAACAGGCGCTATAACAACTGTATAAACGAATTGAAAGTATATCACTCTGAGACAAGCAGACACAAAAGAGTGCGGAATCGAAGATATAAAGCTCTTCAACAACTACAGAACGAATCAGATTATTTCAGTGAAAAGCAAATGATGCTTAGAAATCCTCTGCTGTACGAGCAGCTGATCGGCCAGTATTTGACAGATGAAGAGATCAGTGAGAGAGATGGCACTGATAACGAAAACCTCACGCTACTCTCCCTAATCCTTGATACTGTGGATAGAAACCACATGAGGGAAGTAAAGAATGAACAAATGCTCCAGGAGAGCTTCCAAGCAGTAGATCTCAACTGTGAGAAAGACAAAGAAAAGACAAAAAGCAAAGCCATGTGGGGAGAATTTGAAACATCTGATACTGAACCCAAAACCAAAAAGTGGGGTGAATTTGAAACACCTGATACGAAACCATGTGCTGGCAGAAAGTGGGGGGATTTTGATAGACCAGACCCAGTACCCAATTTCAAGCCTGAAGTGAGGAAACAGACCATGATCAGTGCTCCTGAGAGAAGGCTGCTCCGTGAGGAGTTTCTACAGGAGATGTACAGCAGCTTCATTGAGGGTAGGGATGACTATGACTATGAAAGTGTAGATACCAATGAGATATTTGATGACCTGAAGCAAGTCTCACAAGATGCTGAGGACAGGTACTTTGACTCTGAGACCAATGAAGTGGAAAACCTTGAAGAGCACATGAAGCTTGTGCATGAGTATGGCAGGAAACATTCCAACACCTCTATTGATCCGCTGGATGAATTTATGGAGCATATTTCAAATAAAATCTAAAATTAAAACATCGTTTTATTTTATTGCTCCTGCCAAATACAAAAAAGGTACTTTTGGAGACTGGGTTTGTATAAATAAATAATTTCATCTAGCTACAAGCTAGGCAGAGCTTGTGTTATGTGCTAGATTACTGATATACATAATACAATACAAATACACTCATACATACACACACACATTTACATACATAGAACATTGCATAAATGGAAAACACTGCAGATCCAACAGACAAATGTGTGTAACATTTGTCCTGAGGGGGAATCGAACCAGCAACCTCCTGCGTCGCAGGCGGACATTCGCCCGCTGCGCCACTGAGGCCGTCACAGTTGGGGTTGCCACCTTTTCTTTGAGCAAATAGAGTATATTTACCTTGTAAGTGGTTTAAAAAAAGTACCGCGCCGTGTAAAAATAGAGCACTATTTTTTTTTTTTATTTTGTTAGTTCTAACCGAAATGGCAAGTAAACTCAAAATAATTGAATTTGACCAATACGGCAAGAAAAAATTTCGGCTTTTGTAGTGGCCGATGATGCCCAAAACGGAAAGAAAATTCTGACAGGAGTGTTAACGAGGAGCCGAGTGAGCCGACATATCCCAAACGGAACAAAAAGATCCGAACAGTTGCATTACACTCAAAAACTTCTTATGTTTACTAAAGTGAACAATAAAATAAAAACTTAAAAACCAAATTATAGTATTTCGCGTAGGTAGGTACTCTGTTGTGCTCTTACGATAGCCCGAAATAACGTACAATACTTTGATAAAAAGTCAAAAAATTACGGGTGGCAACCCCAGTCACAGTGTCCTCATTTCAACCTATCAGTTTCTTTTATGAGTGTAATAAACTCTAGTTAGATAATTAGAGGTAGTTATGTAGCAAAATAATTAGTTCCGAAGCTTTTGAAAAAAAATTTGGTGCCGAAGTCCTAAACAAAAGCATAAGACTGCTTAACGCCCATGTCATCGTAGATAGCACAGAGTGAAGCCATTAATATAACCATTGTTCAATTATAACTGATCGAAGTTATAATTGATCGAAGAATATAACCCACACGTCTCGCGTTGTCGCAGTTATATCACGGGTTGCGTAGCATAATGCATAATAGACCCTACACCAAAGAAAGTATGCAAACGCCTCTTCGATTAAATTTAAAATAGGCAATGTTGCACAATGAAATATCTTCCTCATAGTGCAACCAGCACTGTCTGAAGTCACTTACAGTGCGTACATCGTTAATTGGTCGTTTCGAACACAGGCAGCGTTTCACTGACACTACTTGTCGCGTTTGTTTGTGTGGATGCTTCTTTCTAAGGCAGTAGGTGCGTGGTATGCATTCTGAGAAGTATGAACTACAAATTTCACATAACAGCCTACATACCTAGCGCCTGTTCGTTCCTACGTGTTATGGATCTTTCCATCCATGTGTTCCGTTTTTTGCCGCATCTTTCTCGAACTTGGTTAGATACATGAAGGTAGGTACTAGATACAGCAGATATTGAAGGTTGCCTTAAACTGAACGGTAGGTAGGTATTTTATTTTAAATAGGCAACAATAGGTCCTACCTATCTGATATTTCGAACCCTTCTAATCTTCGTCTAGAAAGAATGGAAAAATGAGCCTCTGCCCGTCTGTCGCAGTGACCCTACTCTCTCCTGGCACCTCGGAGACGCGACGCGATGGCGACGGTCGGACACATCATTTACATACAATGCCTGCTGAGACAGGGCAGCTGCGACCGGCAAAATAAACTCAAAAACCCGAAAGTGCGATATATTGGAAATCTCACATAAGGGGGTCAAAGTTTGTAAATTTAATAAGAGACTTTTTCTTTTTTGTTTTTTATCATCCGTTTCCTTAATGCCTAGACCTAAATTATAAACGTCGCGAAGAAGTTGATGAACTTCTTTCATCAACTTCTTGTGTGCGTTACCCCAGCGGCAAGTAGTCTCGGATCAAGATGAAAGTTATAGAAAAAATAGAGCACTACGTCCTGTAAATGTGCCCCAAAAAAAAAATTAGTGCCTATCAAGGTTTCGGAGTAATTCGCGAAACTAAGATGCCGCTGCAGTAACGTCTGAAAACGTTACTGCAGCGGCATGATTCTTACCTATTAGCCTCAGCCAAATTTAAAATAGCTTAAAAGGTAGCTTATATTTGTGCACTTCCAAGGCCGAGCAGCGGCATTTGTGCGCCCTGTGGTTTTTGAGTAATTGCATTTGCCGTAAGCGTTACCCCAGCGGCATGTCGACTTGGATCTAGATGAAAGTTATAGAAAAAATAGAGCACTATGTCCTGTAAATGTGCCCCAAAAATAAAATTAGTGCCTATCAAGGTTTCGGAGTCATTCACGAAACTAAGATGCCGCTGAAGTAACGTCTATTACGTCTTAGCCAAATTTAAAGTAGCTTAAAAGGTAGCTTATATTTGTGCACTTCCAAGGTCGAGTAGCGGCATTTGTGCCCCCTGTGGTTTTTGAGTAATTGCATTTGCCGCTGCAGTAACGTTTGGCAGGTTTCCATATCTTCGGAACGGCTGGACGAACAAGTATGATTTTTTTGTGAGCAGGTGCGGTGTAATCAAAGAAAATTTGTGCCAAAGTCGTTTTTTCAAAAAAATGCATGGTGTAATGAATTAGACGAGTTTTTCAGAAAATCAAAAATAGCCTCTAGCTCTTGAACTACATAAGGAAGGCGCTTTGTGATAGCATTGGCTGATGCCTATTAGGAATATGTATCTTCTGACAAAATTGTGGAAACCTACAACTCATTTTCGACGAAATAAATCAATTTTAGAACTGAAAGTTGTGTACTTATTTCGAACCTCAAATAAGGGAGTTCTAACAAGATGTCAACTTTAATGGTTTGCCAATAGTTAGAGTGCATATACAAATAAACGCACACTGAATTTCAGCTTTCTACACCTTATAATTGACCGTCAATCAGAAAAACATCGAAACGAGAAATTTTCGATAGTTATCCGACCAAATACGAAAGATCATTAAAAAGCGGCCGTTCAGTACTTCAAGCCAACACCTTTAAATCGGTATCTTTGTCATGTTTATCTTTACGTACAGTTACGTAGACAAGGTTTAGTGTGGGATAGAGGCACCTTTAACATTAGTGCTGGACAACATTTATTTCAGCCAATAACATGTTACAAGTAGCCTAACCTTCCTTTTTTACCTTCTTGTGTAAAAAAGCCTTCTATAAAATATCAGATTATCTAGAGGATAAAAAAGCTTGGGACGTTATTTGCTCCAACTCGAAAAATAACAACTAACTAACAGGCTAAAGGTTTCTTCGCCGCTTCTTTACTTTAGTCTACATACCGAAGCGACTGAAATCAATAATATCACTTTATTTCCGTGTCAGTGTTTAATTATAAAGAATTTGACCTTTTTTATGTGTACATTTATTGTATTTATGGAAATAAAGAGTTTTTGACTTTGACTAACTAACAGATCTGCCTCAATCACGTAGGTAATCGATATGGCGTATATGGTGTATTTACATAAGAAAATACAGACCGTATCACTACGCCATATGAATTAGTTTTATTATCTCTCAAGCGATACATAGGTACCTACCTACTCTAGTTAAAGAACTACAAATAATGGGGAATTCCCATCTGCAGAATATTTATTGTAAGGTACTGTCGCACAGTGGGTCGAAACTGCTTAAAACGGGTCACAGGATTTTTTCATTATTTGGAAGATTTTTTTTAGCTAATCGGTGAAACTCAATAACCCTATCAGAAACTATTCTATGACATTTTGTTATAAAACTAATGCTTACCGAGAAAAAAAATTAAGTACACTGAAGTTGTACGGAATGACTTATCAAGGTCGATTTCTACGAAATGCCTACATATAAACAGCTTAGAAAACACCTAGGTGTTATGGAATAGGTTATTATTAGTTATCGTGGGTCATACCGCGTACTATTGTTCGTGTCACACACGCGTGTTTTTGTATATTCTATCCTTTTTCACAAAATTATGTTATGATATCAATCAAATTGATTTTAAAAATACGGATTTTAATTTTTTTTTTACGAGTACTTACTTAAGCATGAAAGGTAATTCTAGACGCCTTATTTTGTTTCCCTGAATGATTCAGGCACTTGTCAAATGAACAAGAAGGCATTCATAATGGCAATGAGACAACGTGACAGCACGTGCTCACTAGAAAGAGTTCCGCTAGCCACTGACGTCACGTCAGGGCGTCAGATAGACGTAGTTTTATCGTCTCATGCGCGGTGACCTTGTCTTCTCTCTTTAGTAATGTCATTGGATTTCTTTGGCTATTTTTGCTCTTCGTTGGTCATGTATGTCTGTTGAATTGACCCACAATAGGTAGACACATGAAAGTTTAATAAATAAGTTACACTTCAATTGTAATAAAATAACAACAAATACTAAAAATGTAATAAAGTTGACAATATACCTACAGGGATCTCCGAACTAGTGAAAATTTGATGTTTATTCAAAAAGTTGCCTGATTTTTACGGTACGGAACCCTTCGTGTAAGAGTGACTCACATTTGGCAATTATTTTTTTTGTAGGTCGGGTTTACTGGTCATTCGATCATGAAACCTAAAACAGAAATAATTTGATAAGCATCTACCTGTAAGTTACCTACTTAATTTTCACACAAAACACGTGGTCTAGACCCTGGTTTTAATAAAAAGCTGTGCTGCACTGAGCAGCAAGCATGAATTCATACAGGTACCTACTACATAATATTTACTTTCAGGCATGACGATAATCATCCTTACTAAATACAGCCTAATTGAATTGAAATGATCGAAATGATAACACCTAAATAATAAATTAACTGAAATAACTTTTCTGCACCACTGTATAAAAATAAGAAAGTCTGGTAGACAAATTAAAAAGGCAAGGTAAATGTTCCTAACGTCCGCTTTTTAATGATCTTTCGAATTTGGTCGATGGTCGTGGAAAAGGTCTCGTTTTGATGTTTTTCTGATTGACGGTCAATTATAAGGTGTAGAAAGCTGAAATTCAGTGTGCGTTTAATTGTATATGCGCTCTAAGCTATTTTAAATTTGGCTGAGGCTAATAGGTAAGAATCATGCCGCTGCAGTAACGTTTTCAGACTTTACTGCAGCGGCATCTTAGTTTCGCGAATTACTCCGAAACCTTGATAGGCACTAATTTTTTTTTTGGGGCACATTTACAGGACGTAGTGCTCTATTTTTTCTATAACTTTCATCTTGATCCGAGACTACTTGCCGCTGGGGTAACGCACACAACTTCTTCGTATCGTATCAGACAGAATACACCGAAAGCTGATATTTGACGTTTATAGGCTCGTTAATCACAAATGAACGCATTCATTATTCATGATGAAATTGATGAACAAATATAATCTGCGGCGCAGAATTTAAAACAGTTTATACCTACCTACAGTTTAACGCTCTTAGCTGGCATTTAACTTAGAAAATAACTTAAGCCCACTAATACTTCTATGCTTAAGCCATTATCTTATCTATTAAGGTATGTAGGTAGGGCTTCTCTTAAATTCATCGCTAGAAAGATTCCGCGCAACAATTTTAGGGCATTTAGGATGATAGCATAATACGGCACAATGGCGCTCTTGCACAGTTGTTGCAACCTGCATAGAGATTGTCAGAGTAGATTATGTGCCTCGCCTGATCTGAATGACCGGACCGACGACATAAGCTACGTAACGCGAAGTTTCGAATGAGCTGCGCCTGCGCCGCCGGCGATGCGTGCGCTATGAATGACCGTCGCTGGTCATCGGCAGACGTCGCGCAGACGCTGACCGCATCACGCGTTCTCCGTCCTCGACCCTCGTGTCGTGTGCTTTATCGTGTGATGGCGAAGGATACAATACTGGTAAGTCGGCTCAACTAAACTTAATATTTTACTTAGCAGGTGTTCATTCCTTACTTGATAGAACCGAAACTTAGCGAATTTCAACTTAAATAGGTATACCTCGTGTGTTCATAAGTTTTGAGACGAACTTATTTAATTAATTTAAAAAGAAAGTAATTCATGCAACCTTTTTTAAACTTTTCAAATTTTAAATTTCGAATGTTTTGAATCAGAAAAAATGAATATTTGTTTCATTCTCCGTGAAAATGGCGCCAACAAAAGATTTGCGTGCGACTGTAATTTCACTGTTTCAAGCAGGAAAAAAACCAATGCAAGTTTTTAGTGAAATCCAAAGTTTGGGATGTAGTCGGAACTTTGTGTATTATACCATAAAGAGGTACAAGGAGACCGGCTCTTTAGAAGACCGTGGAAGATGTGGCCGCCCGCGGTCTGTAAGGACGCCCGCCAACATCAAAGTAATCAGAGAGCGAATTCGTCGCAACCCTTGCTGGACTCAAAAGAAATTAGCTCTGCAGACCAACATTTCGCGAATATCGGTGAACAGGATACTTAAATATGATCTTAAACTAAAGGCCTACAGTCGAAGGAAAGTGCATTATTTAAACGAGCGTCTTCGTAAATTGCGATTGGAACGATGTCGGAACTTATTGAAGAGACACGATTCAAAAAATATCCTGTTTACCGATGAAAAGATCTTCACGGTGGAAGAAAAGTTTAACCGGCAGAACAATAAGGTTTACGCCAGAAGTTCAAAGGACGTCCAGCCATCTGTACGCAATGTCCAGCGCACTCATCATCCAGCAAGTGTGATGGTTTGGTGGGGTGTTTCCTACGAGGGGGTCACTTCGCTTCATTTTTGCCAGTAAGGCGTCAAGGTGAAGGCACAAAATTACCAAACCGACATAATTGGAAGCGGTGGTTAAACCATTAAATGATACGCTATTCGCTGGAAAATACTGGGTTTTCCAACAGGACTCTGCTCCCTCCCATAAAGCTAAGACTACCCAACGTTGACTGGAGGCCAATTTGCCAGGCTTCATTCGGAGCGAAGATTGGCCCTCGTCAAGCCCTGACTTGAATCCTTTGGATTATTCTTTATGGACGGAATTGGAGCTGAGGGCATGCAGAAAGTCTCACCCAAACCTGGATTCTCTCAAGCGAGCCCTTATTAAAGAATCGAAACGGATTCCCATTGAAAAGATTCGTGCCGCCATAGATGAATGGCGCACGCGTTTGAAGGCCTGCATTGAATGCAAAGGCGGCCATTTTGAATGATTTATTTTTAAATACAGATCTAGATGTCAGTAGTTTTAATTTTAATATCCAATAAATTAATACTCAACTTAGCTCCAAAAATATTTTAGTTATACTGTGTCTCAAGACTTATGAACACACGAGGTATGCTGTGTCTATACTTTTAGATAAATAGCTAATACCTATCTTTATATCTACCGCGGCATCTCCTAGCCCTAGGGTACTTGGTATGCCTGATAGGAACCTAGTAAGAACTAGGTAGGTACCTATTAAGTATGGCAGTTAAGTTTTAATAAGCTTAGAAAAAACATAAGAAGTCTAGAATTTATTTAACCTTTGCGAATTTTTAAAGCAATAAAAACAACGGTAAACTACCTACCTATGCGATAAATAAGTGAATCAAGATAGGTGCATCTATGGCGTAAAGTAAAGCGCCACCACCGCTGCACCGGTACCATCATGACACGAGCAATAAAATAAATTCACCGTCTTTATGATCTCTCAATCAAACTAGGTTTGTACACACTTCTTCCTTCACTCCTTCGTATATGAAATGAAACGGTTAACAATGACCACTAAAATACTAGAAACGCAGTAAAATCAATGAATGTGTACTGACAAATGACAAACCATACTATGTTGCTACGAAGGCTCTACGAAACATTTGTGTTCGAACAAAAGATCTCAACGCGCTTTCCTTGCTACGCACCGCGCCCGCGCCACTGCTATACTTCGAAGCCTGTCTAGGTAGGCAAATCAGTTTTGTCTAATTTTATTCACAAATTTCCATAATGAAAGTACCTGTTGAGTAACGAAATGGAAGAATATATTTTCAATTAAAAAATTGTTTATATGCAAAAAAGTGGTAAGTACAACTTTTACAGTGCGCGGGCCTAACTAGGTAACCTACGTTACGTATTCGCGTAGGAGTTTTTCATACAAAAGACATCAGCGCGCTGCCAATGCTCACAAGTTTAGATATTTAATATGAAACAAACACAAACATATATGAAGGGATATGTCGAAGCTTCTGACAAAAGCTCTCTACTTAAGTATCGATTCACTGGAACCCGCGATAATGGCCATGGATCCTACTGTCCACTGTCCAGCGAGGTCAACGACACAAATCTTGTGAAAGTGTTATTGTGTCCTCCAGCGTAGCACCCACACCGGGGCCCGATCCCGTCGGAGACAGTCCGACCCATGTATTGTATATAGGTACTCCTTGGAACCTGTCGGTAGGTACGTGTGTAGGCAGAAGATGACGTTGCCGTGAGCGGACAGGGTAGGCTTATAATAATGTATGGATCATAGAGAGAGCTTATCGAGTTGTGTGAGAGTGAACAATTTAATGGTTGAATTGCAAGCTGTGCTAATAATGAGGTTAAGTTACAACGGAATTCCGGCAAAATATAACTTATAAAGGTACTTACTAAATGAGCATATAACTTTGGTAGGTATAGGTACCTACACAGATATGCCTCAAAGAACACTATTCCCGACTACCAAAGGAGCGTGATGTAAAACTTAATGTAGGTAGGTATCGTGTGTAGTGTAGCTAGGTTTCGCTTAAGCTAACTTAAATGATCGTAAAAAAATCATGAAAGCTTCTGAAGAATTCATTTGCTATCCTAATTTCCGTTAAACTGTCTCTGTGAACTTAGTAAGTAACTCAGCTTTTAAACTAAAGCCTTTTAAAGTTAAGGCTTTGGCTTTGGTATAAAATTGTTGCGAGGTGTGGGCGTGGGCGTCAAACCGCCTGTGGCGTCAGTCGGTCTGCACTCGATGTTCTCACGCCTCCGTCGTTGATCGTTGAGCCGGGGGAGAGACGGACAAGACGAACCATCGTACCTAATACACACACTTATATTCATTGACGCTTTAAGCGGGTTCTACGGTTTTAAGCTTTATTCCTAGCGTAAGTTTATCCTCGTGCGTGCGTGACACACGAGTACGTCTAGTTACCCAAAGAGTGCAAGATGTACGGAGAGCAGCACCATTTGGTAGCCCTTTTTACGTTTACACTTTACCGCTAGAGGGTTACCAGTTGATGTTGTTGTCTGTACTACATATTATTTATTAGGCTGTTAGACTACCTAAGGAAACTTTTGGTCCAATGTAGAGCACGAGGTTTCGACCGACCATGACCTTGTAGTCGAGGCCCTTAGGGTTTGTAATGGGTGTGTCAACCCCATTATCCCCTCGCAAAAATCAAAGGCAGCCGTTCAATAAATAATGTTACTCAACACTTTCACTCGAATGCTGAGTTTTAGGAAGTGCGTGGATATTAGTAAAGTGGACATTCGTCAACCGGTTATTCGTTGTGTGATCTCTACAGGTATTTTTATCAAATCTGAGTATAGGTAAATAAATAATTCTGGACAGTCCACACAGCATCATCTAGCCCCAAGCCAAGCAGAGCTTGTGTTATGGGTCCTTATTATTTAGAGAAAATACCTAGAACACCCGGAACAAATATTTGCAGTGCGTATAAACATTTGTCCTAAGGCGGGAATCAAACCAGCAACCTCCTGAGTCGCAGGCGGACCATCGCCCGCCGCGCCACCGAGGTCGTCAAAACAATATTATTTATTGATATTATTAGGGCAAAGCCCTTTTACCCCTTTTGTGCGTTAAAAATATTCAAATATAAGTTTGTAGTTTGCGCGTACCATTAGATAGCATTAGCATTATTTCTTATGTATCAAACTCGTCCGACGCATCTAAATGGATCTGTGTCATACATCGAATCGAACTAATAAATTAACAAAAAATACATTTATTGACCAACGCAGGTTTCATTTTGAGCGACGCGGCCCCTCGCCGCGCCGCCGCCGCGCCGGGGCGGAGCCTCTAAAAGCGAAGCGAAGCTTTACTATGTAGAATACAATCAATTTCAATGTGGTTAGTACACAACTATTGTGGCCACCTCGTTGAGCCACAACCACAGTTGTGTAGGTTTAGGGCTTTTCGAAGTCAGTTGTGCTCTTTCTCGTTTTATTGCGGTATGGCGGCCCCAATCGGTGCCCGGCTTGTGCCCGGTCATAAAAGATGCAATAAACGAAAGAATCTAGCGCGGCTGGTGGTCTAGCTAGACCCAGAGACATGTTCAGCACATCAAAACCTTAAGGCAGGTACGTAGGTACGTAGGCATCTAGCCTAAGTACCTATAGAACAAGTGAAGTTATCGCGGGCACTAACAGAAGTTTTGTGTCGCAGACAGGTTTCAGAAGCTGCTTTATGATACCTCAATTGTGTTGACGTGAGAACCCAGTGGAGGCAGGTGCGTTGACAAGCCCAGGGTTTAGATCTCACTCCTGCATCAATGCATAAACTGTCGTTAACTTTGTGGCTACCTACAGCTAAGCCTAAAATTACTTCAAAATAATGGCGGTCTCTGTTTGCAAACATGATTAAAAGCGAGGGAAGGACCCCAGGATTTTTAAAAGCGCGTCTTTCGACGGTACCTTTGAAGCTTTGTAATCCATAATTATACTCTACCTAGCTAGATAATTGTTTCTTGTTGAACGTCCCATTATCATAAGTATTGAAAATCTGCCTCACCGCAAAGTGTTTCGAAGTAAATAGGAAAGGTAGGTCAGGTAATGTAAGCCAGGATGTCATTATCACGGCATATCGCCCATGTGTGGTGTAAGGCAAACCATACAGCTCCGCCGCACAGTGGATCGAAAAAGCCCTTCCTATAGACATAGAACTTTTTTTTCTAAACATGCTTTTTCTTATTGGAAACCAAGACAGAATCTTATTAGAAGCCCAAACTATATCACATATTTATGAACCTAGGTGATAATGACGCAGAAAAGATTTTTCGAACTTTAATTTGTATGGAGAAAAACATGAAAATCGATATTTTTCGGCTCTCGTGCGAGTGCCCGTTATTTCCTCCGGCATAAATAATGTTCCTATTTTTTACTAACTTTTGACATATAGCACATATGGGGCACTCGATGGACTTCAGGTGAAAAAAAATTAAATATATTTTTAAATTTTCATTTTGCATTTTATTCATTATACAAGGTACATTACGACCTAAAAATAATATTTCAACTCACCTAATTATTGTTACAGTTTAAATGCAATATTTCACCAGCCATACTTTATAATTTTACCTGATAATTCCATATTATATGGTGGTTTTATGATATTTAGCCGTTAAAGACGATGCCTATTGTATATTTTTTTGTTAAATGTACAAGGGGCCATTAAGTTAGGTACTCGACCTTATCATTGTTACAAAATTTACTGCAGAGGTTTACCTACTTATCTTGAACTACCTGCTAACCCGTCACTTATGGTTGTATTATTATTCTAAGAATTCCTTAAGCCCCTTTGCTTTGTTATTAAAAATGGATGTTATTTAAGTAGGTACTTACCTAATTAACAATTTGTCATTGTCTAGTTTTTTCTAGTAGTCGTTAGCCGGTATGAAGTAAGTATAAATAAGAAGGGTTCTGAATATTTTTTTAGTTATATTAAAACTTACTACGTAAAACATATGTGAAAATTCGAGTTAAAAATGGAAAAGCATAGTGTGGTGACCAATCTGGATCTATTTGTGATTCTAAAACAGTCTGGCAAGCTTGGAAACTATTTAAAACTGTTAGAAAGTGTTAAATTTCAGTTGAATTTGAGTTTATCTGAAGAAGATACAGACACTCTCCAAGAATTCTGTCGAAGGTTTAGTCAGTCTGTGATAAAAAGATGGAAATCTGCAAAATGTAACACAGAAACTTTCAAAAAACACTATACAGATTGGTTGGACAAGAATATCGAGTGGCCAACTTGTGTACGTGAAAATATACGACCACAACAGCTAAATACTGCAATTCAAGAAACAAGTGAAGCTGGCGAATTGTTTTTACCCTCTCCGAGTACATCAACTGTTGGAACATCAACGAAAACGGCTCCAAGTCCGCGCAAACCTTTCACAGAACTTGGAACAAAACAAAAGGTACGAAGGATTGAAAATTATAATTATAAAGGACGAGAAAGTTCAGAATTGGCCTTTGCTTTAATTGCTAATATGAAAAATAAGGGTAAAGATATTTTGGCAGCAGCCATAGATCATATTCTAAAGAATCCAAAAGAGGCGGAAAAAATCGTGGAACAAGCAAATGAAAAAAATGTGTTTTCACCCCTACCAAAGCGCTCGGCTTATTACTGTCACTTAAACTATCAAAGTGGCAGTATATAACGTTGAGAGAATCTGCCATTCAAGAAGGCATTACAAATTTGTATCCATCATATTACAAAGTGCAGCAAGCCAAGATGGATTGCTTTCCTCCGAAAGACGCAATCACTGTTACAGATACAATGGCCAAAGTAGCTCTTCAAGCACTCCTTGACATAACTGTTAAAAGAATAATAAAAAGTTTACCTGACGAGATTACAAACCAATCAATGATAATAATATCGAAATGGGGATTTGATGGTGCCTCAAGTCAGAGGACATACAAACAAGGTTTTGATGGAGATGGAAAAAGTGATGAATCAATTTTCATGACCACTTTGGTCCCGCTAAAACTCACCGCTGGAAATGAGGTCATATGGGAAAACAAAAACCTTGTTCAGCGTTATATTGTCGTCCTGTGCAGTTTATCTTCATAAAAGAGTCGAAATTAGGCGTAAAAGAACAGCTGTCCGCAATGGAAGAAGAAATACGATCACTGAGTAGCACCGAATGCGATACAAACCGAATTACACACAATCTTATAATGACTATGATAGATGGGAAGGTATGCACCTATCTTTCAGAAGCAACCTCACCTGCAACGTACTATTTGTGCTTGGCAAAACCTTCTGAAATGAATAATTTGGAAGTAGTTACGAAAAATGAAGTTTCAACCGATCTATATAAATTTGGAATATCTTCACTGCACGCTCGCATAAACTGCATGGAATGTCTATTGCACATAGCATACAGGCAAGGTTTAAAGACTTGGTCCGTAAGAGGAGAAGAAAATAAACGAATATTGGAAGAAAAGAAAAAAGAAATTCAAACTAAGTTCAGAAAAGAAACAGGTTTATTAATTGATGTAGTTAAGCAAGGATCGGGAACAACCAATGGTGGGAATACGGCGAGAAAGTTTTTCGAGTTCCCTGAAAAAACGGCAGCTATAACTGGGCTTGATGAAGAGCTCATACGCAGATTTGCAGTAATACTGCAAGTCATTTCATCAGGTGAAACTATAAAAATAGAAAAATTTAAGGAATATATCCGAAAGACTGCAGAAAAGTACACAGAACTGTATAATTGGTACTATATGCCAGCAACCGTGCATAAAGTTCTTATACATGGTGCCGACATAGCCAATGTAGCGATTGTACCCATTGGTAAACTATCTGAAGAAGCCTCAGAGGCTAGAAATAAAGACTTTCGCAAGTACAGGGAGTCTCATGCTCGAAAGACTAGCAGGGTTAATAATAATCAGGATATTTTAAATATGCTGCTTCTTTCATCAGACCCTTACATTTCTTCCACAAGACCTGTACTCAATGCAGCACGGAGGAAAGAGTTAAGTTCCGAAGCTTTAGGTCTTATATCTATTAACACAGAACACCTTGAGACAGAATTTGTAGATGTAAGTAACATTGATCCAGAAGACACAGATTCTGACACAGATGCTGATATGGATATGGTCTTTTAATATGTTCTAATTGTTTTACAGAAACTTTGTAACTTATATGTAGGTACATAATACGTGTTTTTTTAAATAATTATTGTTTATGATAACTTGTAATATAGAAAAATTTGCCTTGTGTCTAAAAAAATAGTAATATTTATTTCGTGTGAATTGTTTAATCGCCTTTGTAGTTTGTAATTATTATTCTTTCCTTTTTAAAAATAATGACTGTATTTGATAATTATGCTTTTACTTTAACTAAATATAAAAATGTAATATATTTTCATTATTATGATAGGTGAAATATTACATTAAAATTGTAACAATAATTAGGTGAGTTGAAATATTATTTATAGGTCGTAATGTACCTTGTATAATGAATAAAATGCAAAAAGAAAATTTAAAAATATATTTTATTTTTTTTCACCTGAAGTCCATCGAGTGCCCCATATGTGCTATATGTCAAAAGATAGTAAAAAATAGGAACATTATTTATGCCGGAGGAAATAACGGGCACTCGCACGAGAGCCGAAAAATATCGATTTTCATGTTTTTCTCCATACAAATTAAAGTTCAAAAAATCTTTTCTGCGTCGTTATCACCTAGGTTCATAAAATATGATATAGTTTGGGCTTCTAATAAGATTCTGTCTTGGTTTCCAATAAGAAAAAGCATGTTTAGAAAAAAAAAGTTCTATGTCTATAGGAAGGGCTTTTTCGATCCACTGTGCGCCGCCGGCGGCGGTCGGTCAGCAACCACAATGCTCACAAAACTAGAAATGGAAAGTTGCCGCACATCCGCACGCGCCGCCGCCGCGCCGACTGGATAAAATGTTTACTGAACGTGCTGTTTGGAAAAAAAAGACAATTTATAGACGATTTAAATACATTTTTAATCAACCGATAATTCAAGTCATCAAGAAATAAGTCAGCTAAGCCACAGACTTAACTCCGAGGAGATAATTCACCACTGAGCAAAAGCTCTTTGTAGCTCTTTTAATAACCGACCAGGAAAGGTACTAAATTTCAGTAAAATAATGTTACAGTAAGCATTTCTAAGAATAAGACGAAATGAAATGTCTTTATAAACAGCGATGACTCTGTAGCTAAAAATAACCACGCGAGGCTGCATGCAGCATGCTGCGCCATTGCACATAAGAAGCTTCGACAAATGATTATTTTTACTGTTACCGCATTTCGTATCGTATTACGGCAGGTTATACCGTTACCTACTTTGTAG
This sequence comes from Eupithecia inturbata, assembly GCA_963662085.1. Lineage (NCBI taxonomy): Eukaryota > Metazoa > Arthropoda > Insecta > Lepidoptera > Geometridae > Eupithecia > Eupithecia inturbata. Next base: position 14,432,231 of record OY759185.1, read on the forward strand.
AGCGCTGCCCTGTCGTTGAGTAGACGCCATAAGGGTCTATGTAAGAGTGAAAGGACAATCAAAAGAGGGCAAATTAGATGCAAAACACTTGGTGATTCCCGGCAAGTAACAGCTTGCCATTCAACGCACGCGCCGCTTTCACTGCGGCGCAACGCGGATCCTGGTATTCGCATCGTGCGTGCGGATACTTATAAAATAAAGGGCATTTTTAGGTAACACTTCAACTTGCAATATCATTAGGATAACTGCTTTACAAAGAAGTTATGACCAGTTTTTTTCCGAGGAGCGATTGAGGGCATGAATCTTGTACAGCTACTCAGAACAGAGGATGTTAAAAACATTCAATTACGCCTGATTCCCATGGAACCCGGCATTTTAACGAGCCTCTTGCTCTGAACCACCCAAAAAACTGACGATGCTCTAATTGGGTAAAACCCATGGCTGAATCGACCGGTCAGGACAACAAATACTTACTTATTGCTAATAATAAGCCAATTGAATTAACTTTTTGTAAAAGATTTCGTAGCAACTGAATTTGGATGGTTCTTAAAATGTTGTTCTGTGTCAGGCAGGGCTGACTGACTTTATCTGGACCATTTCAAATTGTTTGCAGATCGGGAGTCCCAGACGGTTGCTTCTTTCGGTGCTCTTTGCGGTCTCCGCGTCCACCAACGCATTGGGCTCGCAGCAGCCCGCCGAAGATGACTTAGGTAATAGTCGTCTCAATAGTTCTTGTAATTATCTTTTACTGAAGACGACCTCTGTGGCGCAGTGGGCGAAGGTCCGCCTGCGACACAGGAGGTTGCAGATTTGATCCCCGCCTCGGGACTAATGTTTGTAGGTACGATCTGCAGATATTTGTTCAGGCAATGTATTAAGTATAACAGTTTTCTAGTACCCATTATACAAGCTCTGCTTAGCTTGGGGCTAGATGATGATGTGTGATTTGTCGAACAATATTTATTTTATTTATTATAGTTTTAGATCTTTATCTTGGCTAGTTTGTAAGTTTCGAGTGTTTTTGCTTCAGATGCGAGGGAACACTCACACCCTAGTGCGTTGGCGTCGCTCTTCTCCCCGCGCATGGACTTCGAGCAGTGGAAGCCCCTGACTGGCCGCGGCAACCCGCTGCACAACGACCCCACCTACGACTACGAACCGCCGGTGTTGGAGCGAGTGCACTACTGGGCAGACGACACCAAGCCCGAACGAGAAACCTTTCAAGAGAAAAAGTCTGAAGTTCTCATGCTCGGCGTATCCTCCCGAAAACCGAGCGTCACGCCTCGGCAGCCGCCCCTGCCCCCGCCCAGAAGGCATCACCAGTTCCGAACACCTCCACCTAAGTATGAAGATTTCACCTACAAGTTGAGCGACACCTATCCCATGACTATTTTAGTACCGCCACCGCCCCCGCCTCCGGGACACAAGCCATCCCTTTTCATTCTAGATGACAAGGAAATACCGATAACCAACACTCACATAATGGAAACCATCTCACCGTTAATTACCGCGAAGGAAACCACTAGAGCCCCCGAGAAAATAACGTCATCTTACGCTCTTCAAGAGGCAAATCTTATCTACCAGTCGTCATCTACAAGCCAGAACTGGATTCTTGATGTAAACGAAACATCGGCACACGACTCAAACAAAGTAGTGAGTAGCGACTACGCGGGTTGGGGGCCCACCACGCCCATCGACGTTTACGAGTCTGCCAACGAAACACACAATTTGGTGTCCAACAATCACGCGGAGGTGGTCAGGCACCCCTACTCGTTCTACCGACCAATGTTATCGGAAGCACCTCCTCCTCCTCCCACGGAGGATAAAAATAGTTTTGTACATTTTTCTACGTTTTTACCAACGGCTCTGCCTCCTACGACCGCCGAAGAACCAACAACAGTAACACCTGAGCCAACGGGGCAAACGGAACAAACGACTTCTGATATTATTACAGAAAACCAGGACTACTATGAAGACACGCTGCCGCCCATCAAACCCACTGAAACGATAGTATTCCGGCCAACAACGACAGCAAAAAGTGAACCGACCGCAAAACCTAAAATTGAAGATGAAATAAATATTTTCAGCATGCTCGGTCCCATGATGTCTATGCCAATATTCAACGGACCCGACAGGCCAGAAGACAATCTGTACGCCCATGCATCGGAAAATATGCAAGTTTTTAAGGAACGGCTTCCAGAAGACTTATTGAAACTTGAGAATATACAAACCATGCAACCACCACCACCCGTTAAGTTCGCGGAAAGCACTACTCCACCTCATAAACAACTTCATCATTCAAGTTCGAATATTATAAGCACTCTAGAGCAAAACAAACCATCTTTACATACCCATGATCCTTATTTACATATGCGTTACACCACACCGGTTTCAACGTCATCGGCAGACTCTTCTGATGTAAATAAATCAACTACGGAAGCTTCGGCACCCATGTATCTTATAATACAAGGGCATTCCAAAGTAAAAACGTACAGTTCCAAGCCAAAGCCGGGCGACGATCAAAAGCATGCCAGTGATAATGAGATTCTGAAACCTAACGAAACTACTGAGGTCAAACACTTGCATCCTAAAGAAAAGTTTACAAAAAAACTAAACATCACATCCGTTCATCACAGAAAGAGTAGGGATCGAAATTTGAAAGCACTGATCGATAGGGGTTTCGGATCCATTGAGATACAAGAAGCTGATTTAGGCATCAAATACGACGTGAGCGATGGAAGCGATGTCCCGTTGGAGTTATATAGAAAAGGAATAGTCGACAACGTCGAGACAGCTTACAAAACAGGCAAGAGCATTGAAACTCGCGAAAAGAGACAGATTGATCTCGAAGATCTTATACCATTCGACGAAGATAGCATTGAGGAATTCGTTTACAATTACTTAGAGGGTAAAAAAAACGATACCAGCATTACAGGCATGATCGCGCAGGCCGTAACCAGCGACGCCGCCGACGCGGTGGACGAGCTCGAGGACGCAGGCAGCAGCGAGGAGGAGCCAGGCGACGAGGACAGGTGAACAAAGTCTGATACTTATAAAGGCATCATTAGGTACGATTAGCAAGTGCCAAAACTGTTTGGTGAGAAAGTTTGATTCGATTGTTGTTACTTATCTATTCGCTTGATAAAAACTCCATCACTGGATTCTCTGTCTCAAGAGTTGTTTGCTCAAGGGTTTTTCAGTTTATAGCCCCACCGACGCTTCACTTACGTTGTTGTCCAATGTCTCCACAAATTAACATTTTTATTCAGAAGCTATGTACATTAGTAGATATGAACATTATAATAAGTAGGTTATTTAAAGAGTATAGTAGATATACATAGGCCAAGATATTTATTGTGACTATTTTAAGAATCTATCAAATAAAATTACTTTTAAACAAGTTAAATTTCTTAGTTATTGGTAAAGGAGGAGCCTGGGTTGCTGCTTGGTGCTATGATAAGTAGTCCTTGCAAGGGACGCTCCGGGCTGCGACCGACAGATGTCGAGAATCGCCACTAGCAAGCCACGTGGAAAATTCCCATTAAATTATCTACCATGACATTTTAATTCTCCTAATAATGCCTCGGAAGCTTTTATGGATTGGATGCTGAACAAAAACACGTGCGACTCAGCGGACGTGGCCCACTAACACAGAGCACTTCTTGCCATCCTTTTCGTAGAAATAAATAAATACAGGCACTTTAGATAAAGTGAAAGCTGCTAAATCCATAAATTCACATTAATGCAACCCACTTCAAGAACATTTATGATGAATGCTTTCATTCGGCGATCCTTAGAACATTAGCACTTCTAAACAAACGTAACGCGGTCATGTAAACACAATAAGAAGCAAAATGCAAAAAACTATAGTTCTCGCGTGATAATTATTGAGCAGGGTGTTCCATGAGCTGGTGTTGCACCAATCCGCTTGGCATAGGCACACCTTGTACTCCGCTTCAGCGAACCTGAAATACGATTGCTATTTGTAGGACCGTAGCAAGCGAACTTCGGTTCCTAATTGGCATTAAACTAAAAACTAAAGGACTAAGAGCGTGTAGGAAGGACGGTATAAAATATTAAAAAATAGTTTGGCATAGGCCTAGATGACCTAGTTACGAGTACCTACCAAATCGTGAACAATTCGACATGAAACGATAGACTCAAAGATCGTATCAGGTAAACTTCGCTGGAAATCTATGCACAGCGTGGAATGCAATCAATATCATCATCTAAGCCTTTCATCGCCCACTGTTAAGGTCTCATTTCGTTGCTGCCATGGATGGTATGGTAAGTGGCCCTCTTGTCGCATTCAAGTCTAAGTCATGAAAAGAGGAAATACAGGGTGTTTGGAAGCTCGGTGCAAAGCCTTAAGGGGGTAGTAGTATAGACCATCTAGAACATTTTGAGCCACATTTGTCTTAACCAAAGTCTAATTGTTTTTTTTTTAGGGACCTTTTACGATTTTTAACCAAAATCCCAAAAAATTCTAATTAAGTGCTGATAATGCAAAGTTTAAGTGGAAATGTCTATTTATTTTGTATGTTTTTATTAACCTAATGTGTGTTTAATGATATTAAATCATTATAAAGCACAGTTTATGCTAAAAAAATGACTTTCAGACTATTTAAACTTAAAATTTAAACTTAAAAAAAAAAAGAAAATGAAAAAAAAATGTTTTTTAATGACATTTAAAAAAATAAATAAAATAGCTGCAGATGTTCAGATTATTTTAAAAACACGCTGAGTTATTGCTCTTTCTTTTAAGGTATCATTTACTTAGATATCTATACAATTTTTGAAAATACGGTGCCTAAACCAGTTAAAGTCCGTAAATACTGATTTAAAGGAGATAAGAAAAAAACGTTTTTGATGATTATTTTTTTAATTCTGATGCTCAAAATGGCTTCCACCATTGCGTATACATTTACGACAACGATTTCTAACTTCCGTCGTCGTGACTTTCAGCTGCATTTCCTGTTTCATAGTTGTGAAAGCTGTTTCAATCCTTTGAAGTAATTCTTCCCTCGTGGATATTTCGGTAGTGTATACGAGATCCTTTGCCCGTCCCCACACAAAAAAATCTACTGGGGTCAGGTCTGGCGATCGTGCGGGCCAAGGGATGGGCCCATCTCTGCCTATCCAGCTGTCTGGAAAACAGTTGTTAAGGTGTTCCCTGACACTTAACGTCCAATGTGCTGGGCATCCATCTTGTTGAAAGATGATTGGCCTGTCCGTATTTAGTATGGGTACTTCGGCTTCATACAGGAGTTCTGGTAAATCATTTTGCAGAAAATGCAGATAATTCTCACCGTTTAAATTATCTGGTAAAACGTGTGGCCCAATCAATGTTCGTCAGATTATTCCAGCCCATACAATTATTGAAAATTTGGCTTGGAAAGACTCCTAAAACAAAAATGCATTCTAATTAAAGTATTCTGTTAAAGATGTGTTGAACGACTGGAATTAATTTAATAAACATTTGTGTACCTGTTTTTTCCAATGCGGATTGCTGTCCTTGTCAGCCCATTCATGTAAATTATGAAAATTCGTGATGCCTTATCTTGTAAATTTGGACTCATCAGTCCAAAGGATCGATTTTAAGAACCATCCGTCATCAATATCACTGTTGAGCATAAATCGGTAGAACCGCATCCTTCTCTCAGGATCGGTTTCTACCAAGCCTTGCACGCCTGTACCGTGAAACGGATACTTTTTTTCCCGGTGCATGGTACTCCAAACTTTCCATATTGAAAGGTTCAAGTCTCTAGCTACAGTTCTGACACTCGTTGTAGGATCCGCTTCAAAGGCTGCAATTATTTCCTCTTCAACGGCGGGGATATGTCTTCCCGGATTCACTCCGGGTCCTGCGTGATGGATGCCAAATTCAGAAAGCCTGCGAAACGAGTTGTAGAAAATACGGACATTAGGTATCCTGAAATGGAATTACTTATTTATTGACCACGTCTGTTACAAATCAAAATGGCAATTGAACTAATGCTAGAATTAAATGTTACTTTACCTGCGGGTCGGGTAACGTTCTTGGTACAAACGTCGTGCCAAAGCTCCGTTACCATCAGCTCTGCCATACATAAAAACGATATCCGCTTGTTCCTGGTTTGTAAATGCAGCCATGGCCGTAAGTACACACACACACAATTCAAAAGTCAAACTCTTCAATAGTCTAAAATCAACACGTGCAGGAGCGTAGAGCTACAACTGAACACGGTGAATCACAAACACAACACAGATCTCAATTCAAACACGTCTACTCGCAACGCACGAAAGCAGAGCAGTGACTAGACGAGATGAGATGACTTTAAAAAAACAATGGGTCCATGACTATTCAACCCACCTCAGGTCCTTACGAATTTATAAACTTAAAAAGAAGCTTTGCTGCCTCGGCAATGAGATCAAAGTTGTCTTTATCTAAACCAAAGAATCAAGGTTAAGCTCTTTGTTATTGTACACCGCCAGCCGGCACAGCGGCCTTTGTTTAGTTGTCTAAGGTCCCTCTCTACATTGTTGTTCAGGTAAGTTTATTATTAGGTACACAGTAATTTTCTTACCCTTAACTGGTTTAGGCACCGTATTTTCGAAAATTGTATAGATATCTAAGTAAATGATACCTTAAAAGAAAGAGCAATAACTCAGCGTGTTTTTAAAATAATCTGAACATCTGCAGCTATTTTATTTATTTTTTTAAATGTCATTAAAAAACATTTTTTTTTTCATTTTCTTTTTTTCTGTAAAGTTTAAATAGTCTGAAAGTCATTTTTTTAGCATAAACTGTGCTTTATAATGATTTAATATCATTAAACACACATTAGGCTAATAAAAACATACAAAAGAAATAGACATTTCCACTTAAACTTTGCATTATCAGCACTTAATTAGATTTTTTTGGGATTTTGGTTAAAAATCGTAAAAGGTCCCTAAAAAAAAAACAATTAGACTTTGGTTAAGATAAATGTGGCTCAAAATGTTCTAGATGGTCTATACTACTACCCCCTTAAGGCTTTGCACCGAGCTTCCAAACACCCTGTATATTCTGAGCCGCGCCGCCGCGCCGCCGCCGCGCGCCGTATCATGCCGTGCTAAGTAAAAGGCCCTTTTCAAATTCGAACGCGTGCGTTCCCCGTTTCTGCGGTTTGTTTACATATAAAACATGAACGCGAGCATGTGAAAACGGCCTAAGTCCGGCCATGGACGTGTGGAGCAGAACATATTATGTGACTTACCTTTCTCTCCTGCATGTCATGGACCGTGCAGGCAGGTTCATGGCGGCTGGCAGGGGGTCGTTCTCCTCGGGCGTATAGCACCCTCGCTGCACCAGCCAGGAGTGCCGCGCGCGCTCCGACCACGAGCGCACGAAGCACATCGCGCCTTCTGTCAGCAGATATAATTACATGGTAACTAATTTAGAAAGAAAGAGATTATTGTAACAGCAATAACAGAATAAACCGCCAAGTGCGAGTCGACTCGCATACGAAGGGTTCCGTACCGTAAAAATCAGGCAACTTTTTCAAAGAACATCAAATTTTTACTTATTTGGAGACCCCTTTATATTTTTAACTTTATTTTCAGTGTTTGTTATTATTACAGTTGAAGTTTTACTTAATTATAGAAAGTTTCATGTGTTTACCTATTGTATTTCAAGAGATTTGAGCCTTGACAAAAGAAGAGCAAAAATAGCCAAAAAGTCACGTTTGTTGTATGGGAGCCCCTAAAATTTTGATATTTATTTTGTGTTTATTATTTGTTGTTTTAGCGGCAAGAGAAACACACATTCTCTGAAAATTTCAACCGTCTACCTCTTATGCGTTGATTACACCTAACGAGTACAGTGGCGAGTCAGTGTCCTCGGCCGAGTGCTCGGTTGGTATAAACACTTTAACGAGTGCTCGGCCAAGCGCTCGGCCGAGCAGAGAGGCGAGAGAGTCACTAGAATCCCAATCTGTTCACTAGCTCGGCCTAGTGAACAGATTGGGATTCTAGTGACTCTCTGACAATCTGTTCACTAGGCCGAGTACCCACCTCCCCACTTCATTTTTCTGCCCCCGCAGCGACTCGACATCCCGCTCGGCAGGCATGAACACGCACTCGCTTGTCACTCAGCCACTCTATAAAATGCTTGCAAATATCGATAGCTTATCCCAGCTGCTAAATAACTTAACGTTAGTTGCAGTTTAACCTTTGCTGGTATTGCTTCTCTCAGAATTGTATCTTGTCTTTGTATATATGGTGTTATGTTCTCCAGTAATGTCTCAAAACGTTCTACAGTCATTCTCAAAAGTGCCTTGAATTCTTTGGGATCTTCTGACTGCAATTTATTAAAAAGGGTGTTTGTGGCTCCAAGGGCAGTTCGCCTTAACATCCATGTTCTAGTCCAAATTCTTCGGTTTTCATTTTCTAATAAATCCCACAATTCGTTAATAATGTCTGGTAACAGCCGGTTGAAAACTCGTTTAAATTCCTTTTTTTTGCGATCTATTGCAGACGAAGCGTGATCAAAACTGAACTGACTCGCCACTAGAGTAAATACATGTGAACATCCACTCGGTTCTGCGACTCTCTCGGCCGAGAGCTCATTTACTGACTCGCCACTGTACTCGTTAGGTGTAATCAACGCATAACGGTTCATAAAATAGAGCCCTGTGACGGATGGACGGACGGACGGACAGACGGAGGGTTCCGTTTTGACCCTTCGGGTACGGAACCCTAAAAACAAGGAACACTTAGGTCAGGGCCGCGCTGCGAGCGCCTAGGTTGGCAGGTTGTCTCGATGGTAGCTATCTGACACCTGTGACAACGTTCGTGTGTTGTGTTTGCTTACAACTAATTCTGGCTGCTCTTAAACTTACCTATGCAAGTTCATACAAAGTAATATAACCATATTACTTTACAAAACATCACGTGGCGTTCGCGGCGTAAGAATCGTTTGTTCGAACTCAGGATGTCGCCAGAGCCGACTAAGCGAACCCACCAGAAGACAGCAGCTGCTTGATTTTGTATTTTTAACACTTCCACTGCGATCACCAATCCACCAGCCGAGCGGCAATGCGGCTCTTGTTTTAGGGCAATGGATGTATGTTGACGACCAATGTGGCGCGGTAAGCGAAGGTCTGCCTGCGACGCAGGAGGTTGCGGGGTCGATTCCTGCCTTAGAACAAATGTTTGTACGATCTGCAAATATTTGATCCGGGTGTTCTGGGTATTTTCTATGAATAATTAAAAAAACTATCTATGTACATAATGTATTGTATTATGTATATCAGTCATCTAGTAGCCATAACACAAGCTCTACTTAGCTTGGACCTAGATGATGCTGTGTAATTATTTATTTATGTGTGCTGGTGAGGGAAACCTTCAGTACAGTTGACCAGGAACTTCCGGCTCGTGTTGAAAGGCCCACCCGGCGGTGCGAACTCCCCGGAACAACTGAAATAGCTGCCCGTTTCTTTGAAAGTGCTCGAACAGTTGTAGCACAGTAAGGCTTCGGAGACACCCCATAGGAACGCAGAAGACACAAGCCAGCACGAGAGCATTGCACGATTTATAAGTATGGTGTACGCACACAGAGTAAGGGAATTTTACATTAGGTCACGTTATTCGTAAAAATAGGAAGGTTTATTTTATGAGGGAGCTAATCCATTTTTATTTATTGTGCGAATCTTCAATCAGGGAATATAACGAGAAATAAATACAGAAAGTGACGTGGAGTGGCACGACTTTGACAACAAACCCAAAAGAGGCTTTTCATTAATTTAGGAGCTATTAGAAAAAACAAAAACATCCTGTATTACCGCTTAAACATTTTTTCTCTGATTTGATCTCGGACGAAGGAAACCTAGACTTACTTTCCCTGATCGAAGGATTTAATAAAGCTTTCTACACATTGAGAGGTAGGCAAATAATAATTAGAGGAACGTGTGGTATTACCGATATGTATGTTGTATTTAATCTCGCCGGACCAAATAGGTACCTACTCTTATTGGTCTGGCTTTGTCCTATTCTAACTCTATGGGATTCGACGTTTACATAGATTCCACAAACTCAACAAACTCCGCCAAAGTATATTTTGAATCATGTAGGTACCAAAAGGAGGACGTACCTGGGCACTTCACGGTCACGGCGCAGCGGATTCTTGACTCTGCTCTCTTGGAGCTGAACAACCCTCTGTTCCATATCGGGTCTACCCCGAACTCTCTGTGCGAGAATGTGCAGTTGTAACACAGGATACTGTCGGTTTCCTGAGACATATACACTAGAAGCGCAATATAAAGGAGCATTGTTGTAAGTCAATTTAGGCAGTACCTACACTACACAGCATTGTCACTGTTGGACCCGTCGCGTCGAGACCAACTTGAAATAACGATCATCAATAGATGTTTGCATGAGATTTTAAAACAAATAAACTGAAAACTTTTCCTCTTATTTCGTTTTTAAAAAACTTGTGTTATACTCATCATAACATTCATCATAACTCATGATGAGTAATAATATTTTTTTATTACCTTCTATGGGGTTTACGTTTACCTAACACTAAGCAATAGTAAATTAGAAAATAACCTACATCAACATGACGTATATTCAAAACTTATCTAAGTATACCTACAGTGGAGTGAAATTAAAAAATACCTACTGAATGCCTAGGTACTCTAAAATCTTGCTAATCAATAAAAAAACTTATTCATCTCAATAAATGTATTTCGTAGTTTTTCATAAATTGATAACTATTTACTATCGGTGAGGTAACAACTCTTGTAGAACCATCTCGGGAGCTAACTCTACTTTCACAATCTAACAAATAATTTGGAGGTGCATTCGACACATGGCGGGTGCCATAGTAAGAGCCTGCATTAACACGTACCTAATCAAAGTAATAAATGGCACTATCCTACAAGACGCACAACGCACGCAGTTCTCTTCTTTGCAGCGGGGATTTCGAAACTGCATCCGAGTGAGTTTAATAATAACGTACCTACGACTAATAACGGCAACCCGCGACCAATGTAGAATGCACCTTGAGCGCCCCACGCTCCACAACGCGCGCCGCCGCACAACCCAGGCGCATCCAAGTGTAGTGACACAGTCACTACATCACAAGTAATGCGACGCTCATCACTCCTCAAAGGTACAAGCTTGCAGCATCCAGAACAAAATTATTTCAAATTTGGACCCAAAAGAAAAGTTAGGTTAACCTACCTATCAAAAATGTGCAAACATAGACAAGTCAAAGTTTCTCAACTAAAGGTAAGTTACATACATCACACAATATCCTCACCAATATCCAAACAACCATAATCTTAAGAAGGCCTAAATATAATAAATCAATCCTACATATTTTATTTACGTAAGTAAACATTGGCATTGTTTGGTCAGCATAGACCCATATTTATAGGTATTTAAGAGTGACCTTAACATAACAATGTTTCGTCTCAAGTGAGAAAATAGCTGACCAAAGAATAATCATGTTTAATACAATATGATGTATCATACAAAGGAAATTAACAAATAAATACACAAACTAAAATAAATGCAAAATTTTGCGACCTTACTATGAAAAATACAGTAATAATCAACAAAGAATAGCATCAGTTTAAAGTATACCAAAACAATAAGGGCCATTACAAAACAAAATCAGATATAATATGTTTGTTTAAATGCTTGTTCTGTGAAGAGATGAAATAGTTTTTCAGTAACCTGGGTTATCGTAAACTCACGATGGCGCAGGACAAATCAACTATTATTTAAAGCAAATACTGCAAGTACCTACAGTAACGCAATGTGTATACAAAGGCTTGCGTTTGAGCCCTAATGGGCTAAGCTGTATTGAATGAAACTAATTTTTGCTTTGCTTTGCTGCTTTTGAGAAAATACACAAAAAAACTATTTAAATACCTACCTACTTGAAATTTAATAAATGTTTAACAATGGGAAACATATTTACAATAGATTTTATTTTTATAGTTGATCAAGACCATTTTTTGAGGGCCACTATCTGCCAGGTAATCATTTGTGTATTGGATGCACATTTTAAATACTATAAATAATCAATTATTATGTCAATTGTAATATGTGTGACTGATATTTTAGCAAAGACTTACAGATACCCTGAATTATAAGTAATAAGAACACCTACATGTGCCATTAAAAGGAGTCCTAAAAAAATCTTCATCATTGTCAATTATGTACATACAGGGCATGCCTGTAAAAATATTCTACAGGATTTATGTTATTATAAAGGGCATCACAGAATGATGTTTTCGCAAGCAACGCAGAATGTCGGCGGCGGCCCTAGGTACCTCTAAATGCCCAACGAGAAGGTTGACTGGCTCAGCAAATTTCAATTACGAAAAATAACATACAATTTTACAGTTAACTCAATAACTTGTGTGTGAGTGTGATATCATATAATTTGGACGGCCAGGTTTCATTCTCGTTGGTGTGGTGGCAAACTTGTGGCATTAGCCTAGCTCACAGTCCAGTCCAGACCCCAGCGCTCTGACACCTTCAGTTGGGCAGCAGCTGCATCCTTCAGCGAGAACAGATGGGTCATCTCTAGTTCAGTTTTGGCCAGAGATATGGCTTTCTCAAACAACTCTAGTGACCTCTTGAGGTTGCCCCTGGAAACACAAAGAAAAGCATCACATCAGGGCCTATCACATGCCTGTTCATATTTGCTTCCAATGGTAACAGATTATGTAAGCATTATCTGTTATCTTAAACTGTTTACCTGCTTACTGGCAGATAACAGAGCTCAAAGACTAGTTAGGTACTCAAAGATAGTTACAGCAATGAACCACGAAAAGGCAAACATCTTTGAAACAGTTGACTTTACCAATGATATAAAGATTTATCAATTTGAATCACACTCTACAAATAGATAACTTATCTAACAGCCTGCTGACCTATGTGGTTGAGGCTAACCCATTTTATGCAATACATTTTGTACACCCAATTTTAAATGATTATGATAGTTACCTCTGTACTTCAATAGTGCCAAGAGTTTCATAAGCAAAGTCACATTTGTCATCCATCTCAATAGCTTTGTTGATCAGTTTAACAGCTTTTTCAAAGTCTGTGCTCTTCTGGAGTTGAACTAAGCCCTTGTGCACATACAAGGTGGCATTGGAAGGATCCACACTCAGCGCAGAGTCAAACAGGGACTCGGCGCGGCCCCACTCCTGCTGGTCCGACAGCACTTGTGCAAACAGAATGTAAGCCTCAGCACAGCTGGGGAACCTCTCCAGGGCTTTCTCAAAGTCATTCCTGACCTGGTTCAGTGCCCCAACATTCTTGTGGATCTGTGCATGTCTGTAGTCAGCATAACATTTCTGAATATAGGCAATTGAAAAATCTGGATTGAGCTCCACAGCTTTGGCAAACTCCGCGGTGGCCTCATCCATACGCTCCAGGAGCAAGTACACCTGTCCTCGGTGGTGGTATATATCTGAATTGTTGGTATCTAACTGAGCAGCACTGGCAAAGTCTTCCAAACAGCGCTCAGTGTTTTCCAGCTGCGTGAACAAGGATGCTCGTTTGATCAAAGCATTCACCTTTACCTTGGTAGAGGCATCACTGTCAATCACTTGGCTAAGGTCAGCCTGCGCCTCGTCATGTCTTCCCAGGAGCAGGTAAAATGTTGCACGCAGAAGTAGGGCTTCATTTTTGTACTTTCCATTAGCATCAAATTCCTCTGTGCAAGCCTGTACCACAGATTCATAATCCTGCGACTGCAGAGCTATTTTGGCCTTAGCAAATCCAGTCTGCACATTATCTTCCAGTTGGAGTTTAGAAATGGGATCTTCAGAGAATGCAGAGAAGTATGTTTTGATGAAATGTTTGGAGGGCATGATGGGGCGCCTTTTGGCGAGCGCCTCGCGGGCGTGCTGGCGGCCCAGCGCCGTGAGGATGCGGTCCGCATTGACGAGCGAGCTCTGCACCTGGAATCGCTCTAGGATGCAGGCCGACGTCACGTCCTCTAGCGCGAGCACCAGGTCGCCGCTCTTCTCAGCGGCGCGCGAGCGGCGTAAAAACGCCTTCACGTACTTCTCGTTCAGTTTGAGCGCGAACGTGCAGTCCTCCTTCACTTGCTCCCACATCTCGCGCTTCTCGTAGCAAGCCGACCGATTCTGATAGAACGTGGCCAGGTCGACCGTGCGGTCCGCAGGGCATGCCTCGATAGCTTCGTTATACAGAGAGATAGCTTTATCGTACTCGCCCGCGTGAAAAGCTCTGTTCCCGGCACCTTTCAGTTTCATGGCGCGGTCGATGGCGGACTCCGTGGCTTTGGTTGTGTTCTCCTCGTTATCTAACGATATTGTAGTTTTCGCTTTCAGCTCCGCGACCTTTTTCTTGTCTGGGTCTTCTAATCTGTTTCGGAGGTAAAGGTAACCTAAGCCGATGGCCAAAGGTGCGCCGAGTAGAATGGCTAATTGCCATTTCGGAAACGGCGTACTTCCAGTAGACATATCCTTGATTCAGTTTTATTTGTATTTATAACTAAATAACCATTAATCTCACTTCGTTACACAATACAATACAAAAGTCAACATAGAACAATAAATTTTCAATTTTTACACATTTCTTTTTCTTCACATTTCCCTAAATTGACATGACTCTGACTGACAGCTTATACGAAAGTGACAGTTAAAAACGTCAAAAATGATAGCAGGGAAATCGACGGTACTGCCAACCCATAGAATCCAATAATTAGGCCAATTTCACATGAAAATTACAATTCAATATTAAAAACAAATTAGAACTAGTATTTACAATTGAAACAATTAAGCTAACTGCAGACTGTTGCAAATAATCTACAGGTAGCTCAACTGATCCATATCAATACCAGTCGGAAGCGTCCCCAAGACGCTGGCTGCATTGCCCCGTTGTATGGCAATGCAAAGCCAATTTCACATGAGTTAGATAGTTAATAATTAATTTAATAAGATAGACATTAAATATCGATGCGGAAAAGAAAACATTGTAGCTGATACTCTGTCACGTTCGAAAGCGGTATGTGCTAATACTATTTGTATTAGCACATACCGCAGTATAATGATGTTATGAGATTACACGAATCTTTGTGCCACCCTGGAGTAACAAGAATGTTACATTGGGTAAGATGCAAAAATCTTCCTTAATCAGCGGATGAGGTAAAACGCGTTGTTATGTCTTGCAAAGTATGTGCTGAAGAAAAACCAAGTTTCAATAGAAATTTAACCGGTAAGTTGAAAGAGCAACAACACGTTTCGAACGTTTATCTCTAGATTTTAAAGGACCAATACCAATACCAGGTAGTATTATCAGAAGTTTAACGGAATTATTCTCAATGTTTGGAATGCCATGTATGATACTTATAGATCAAGGAGTTGCTTTTAAGTCCAGATAATAAAAAGACTTCTTAAACGAAAAAGGAATTCCTACCAGCCGGTCAGGACCGTACAATCCTCAATGTAATGGACAAGTGGAACGCTTAAATGGAACGCTATGGCAAACAATACGTCTTGCACTGAAAACTAAGAACATGGCTGTGGAAATGTGGGAGAATGTTTTATTTTAACGCAGCATTCGATTAGTTCTTTGTAGGTACCGCAACCAAAATGACTCCACATGACCGGATGTTTGTGCATCTAAGACAATCACTGCTATCATGGTTCAAAGTCGACAAAGTGCTTCTGAAGAAACTTCTACGTGGCAAGTACGACCCACTGGTGGAAGAGGTCGAGATGATGGAACCTTCACCAATGAGCAGCAGGGTGCGTTTTGCAAGTGGACGAGAAATAATGGTATCTAAACGACAACTAGCGTTCGCACCCCTTGAATTAGGAAGCAACCTTCCGAGTGCTGCCCCTGAGCCCATCAGCTTCGGCAGCAGTCGCTGGAAGTGAAGGCGGAAGTTCCACCAATTGTCGAGAACCAGTTCACGATGCTTCATGCTTCGATACTTCATCGTTGATTCAACAGCGATGTTGATTCTATAGGAGATTAAGGATAGATATTTCAAGTAAAAACGACGGTTTTAGGATATCATATAACTTGAATGTATTATCCTCTTTTGTTACTGATTGAAAGGTATACGTCTGTGCTTCAGCGCAGTTGAACAGAGGGGAGAAAAAATAATGTTTTAAAAGGTAGGACTAACACGAATAACAAAGAAGACTACAAAAAGCTACCAACCTACCCTGCTATTCATTTTTGATTATTTCTTTTGTAGGTACTTTAAATTAAATAAAATCAACAGACTCCACACACAACTATGTTATATCCGGCTGGAGGCGCTTTTCGTGGTCCGTGGGAGCACAAGGCCTTCAGATTTGTTGAGGGCTACCTCAAGACCCAGCATAATGAATGACCCTGCTGACCACTTCAGCTACTCCAGCCATCGCAAGCATGGAGGCCTCCCTTAACCTTTACGTACGTAAGCAGGTGACAGTAACTCCTGGCTGAGTCATGTATGCTGCATGCATGACCCTAGAAAACTCGAACGAAGGAAATCACCCTCCAATCGAAGTTAGAAAAAGAAATCCATCTACGTGCATACGCCTTGCAGCACCCAGTCGCAGCGAATGTTCACCAGGAGTAGTCCTAGGACCGAACCCTGTGGAACACCGCACGATACGACACGAGACGCCCGACTTTCTGCAGCCAGTCCAGTCGACCAGTCGGCCGGTTTTCCAGATCGCTGGAAAGCACCCTTGTTCTAAAAACGCAGTGAATAGGCTGCGGAGTCGGGCTTCCAAGCTTTTCAGAGCCAACGCGACACCTCTCGTCAATCGAACTAAACGTAACTTTAGTCTTTGAACAGGATTGGATAAAACTTCAATGTGTCCCCTGTAGGTGGAGCTAACGGCGCTATAGTCCGATGGAAGTCCCAGAGTTTTTCGACTCCTACATCACTTGACCTCGTTGGTTAGCACGTTCCCGTACTGAGGGAAAGACGCGGGTTCAAGTCCCGTCGAAGTCGAAACATTTTTGGGATATTATTTGATTTCTTATAAATTAACCCAGTGGTTACACACCAGTTAGTGTGCCAGTTACACACTATAATAATAAAAACCATAATTTCATATATGTACAGTGCCGGAACTGTTAATATATTTGATGATTTTTGAGTTTGTAGAGCATCTAGGCAAATTTACTAAGCGCCTTACATAGCTCTTTAGCTTGTATGTTCCCATTTAATTGTCTGTCAATTACAAGACATAGAAATTTTGTATTTGCCTTGTTCTCGGGTCTATTATTTGTTTTTTGTATGTCGTTTTTATTTGAGGTGTAGGGACCAAAAGAGCAGATATCAAAGAGATTTGCCATTTTGGCGTACTACAACAAATTTTGCATTGAAGCGCCTTTGATAGCAGCAGCGGCGTGTTATTGCAATAGTTAAGGAAGAGTTAAAATCATACGATTGATCCCGCCCAATTATGAAGCGGGGCAGCACGTAGTGTCTTAGAACGTTACTTGTGGTAGATACTTAATTTATAATGTCTTTTATTACAAGATGGCTCGTGACGGACGAGAAAATCGCCATTATTCAAAGAATTTTCTAATGTTTTACAGTACCTAGCCAATTCTCATATGATACGGGAAACTTTGGTACCTAAGCTATCAATTCAAGTAACATAAATAAACATTGTCTACCTAGCAGAGAAAAATGCAAATAACTCTATTCTAACGAATAGAGTTATTTATTGAAAACGAAAATGTTAAAGGTAGGCCCTTTAACATTTTCGTTAAAAAAAGCAATCCTAGATGTTTACCTACAACTTACACGCAGTTATGTAGTTACAGATGCAGATGTGGTTTTATCTGTTCAATTACTATTTTTGAAATAAAATAAAATATAGTTGAGATTATAATTCGAAATAACTTAATATTTTGACTTGTTCTTAGATTTAGTTTTTTCGTAAAATTTCGATATTTCACAGTCGTTGAGCACCATCTTGTAATCAACAAGCCCAAGGGTGGAGTTTTCGTCTAATAGTCTTATAAAGAGGGCATATGGATCGCGGTTCAAAGTTTCCAGCATCTCGTTGCGAGCTCGAATCTTTGCCAGGTATATGGCCTGCTGTAGGACTTTCATAGCGTTTCTGTAGACGTTCGTGACTTTTCCTCATTCACACGACGCCGTCTTCTACGGTAGCGGGTGAACTGGCGCCTCGCCACTACGCACGCTCTCCGCAGCTCAGTTAGTTCCACCGACCACCAGTATACTTGACGCTTGGGTGTCATGTTCCCAACTCGAGGCATTGAAGCATCGCAAATAGCTGTCACATGACTCGCGAAACGACGCTACCTCCTCCTGCACGTCAATTGCGCTGGGCGATGACTTCCAAGCTTTAACCAAGGCTGCTTCCGCCAGCAAAGTTCTATAAAGGCGCTTTAGCGCCCACCTATTTCGATAAGTTTAGACAGAGATGCGAAAACAGAGTTTGGTGGTCCCCAAGAGCAACTTTCGCATCTCTGCCTAAACTATTTAAAAAAAGCTTTTAAGCATTCAATCAATTTAATTTAATTATTTAATAAAATATTATAATTAATGAGACATTTAATTTACTAACTTATGGTTATTTTGTTAACTGAAAATAAACAAACATTATTTTTATTAAAAAAGCTGTTCAGTATAGGTACCTACGGCAAACTGCCCAATGGATTTTTGTAAATTCCTTTGTTTAACGTAATATCTAATAAGATGAAATAGGTGGCGGCGGTGCTGCTGTAGGTCGGGGTAGCGCCTTAAGATGAACTTCTTTATAATCCTATAAGTCCTAAGTTACTTTATTTATAAATTATTTTATTTATATTTTTATAACAATATAAAATAGCCTAATGCACAATATTGTTGCCTTCTTCTCAATCAAGTCAAAACAGACGCCTTGCTATCGCCGCGCGTCTGCCATAACCCGAGCTTTTGGTCGTTAGAACGACGAAGATTCGCTCTTTGAAGACTCGATCGCGCCAGGGCGTTCAGCGCCCGAATTTGGCATTTTGACACCCCTTGGCATCTGGCCCCTGGTGCGGCCGCGCCACCTACACCACCCTGCCGGCGCTGGATGGAACGATCAACCAAGAATCCTACTATGACAAGTTGGTTGTCATGGAAACCCAAGGGAATACAACAATTTTTTTAATGGTAACTAAATTAAAGAAAATACTAAACAAATTCCGAAACAGACGGTAAGTTCATTCCCATATTAGGTACCTACCTAATATATGCCTGCTGGAAAATATCGAACAACTTTGTTCATTATTTGCCACCTACTTATAGCTACTACTAGTTAAATACCAACTACAACAGTGTTGGGAATTTCTAATTTCTGAGATAAATAAAACTCTTTCATTACAGTGTAAAATGGTAGCAGATACAACGGTATCCTTACCAGAAATAGCCAAGAATCTTGTGGATAAAACCCTTTCACAAGGGAATGCCGATAATTGCTGCACAGTTGTCTTGGCCGGAAGCAAGGAAGTTGTAAGTCACTAATTATTGTCATATTATTATGTGGGTAACTTCCTACTTATTTACCTATTGTACCTTATAAACTACCCGCAGTACAGAACAAATCGCGTTATTTCATGGTTATTTCTATCTCTCTCTCTCCCACTTGGGTCACTTGGGTGTAGACATTATGTGATGCATCATCAGATCGTCAGCCACATTGTCTCCATCAGGTGAGATTGCCGTCTAATGAAAATCTATCCACGATAAAAAAAATAAAAAAATATATATATTTTTAAGTTATTCTAAGCCAGTCAAGTCATTGTATTAATATTCAGGGTAAATCAACGCTACTTTACACATTTTTGGAAAAGACCGAAACACCGCGAGAGACACTGGTTTTGGAATATTCTTATGGACGACGAACAACTCAGAAACACGGCATGGAAAAAACAATTTGCCACGTTTGGGAATATGGTGGCAAATTAGAAGCACTGAAAAATGTTTTACCATCTATTACCGTAAAAGGAAGTTATTACTTCTTTATTGTGGTGGATTTAAGTAAAGTAAAGCGAGTATGGAATACCATTGATACTTGTATTCAGGCGATACAAGAAACGTACGGAGATTCTAAGACAAAACCAGAAGTTGTCATCGTTGGCGGGAAGTATGATATCTTCAAGAACTACGGTACGAATTAGGATCAATAAAGTAGCAATAAACGGACACCCCGTTTATCAGTAGGTACTTTATTGACTAACAAAGTGATCTTAAGATACGATCGAATAATTAGTTACCTACCATAATAAAATAAAGGTAATAATATAATATTTTGCAAAATTTTACAGACAGTGAAATCAAGAAAGCCATATGCACTACAATCAGAGGTATAGCGATTATTTACAAAGCACACGTTTTGTTCTATTCGTCTAAAGATTCATCCCTTGTCAGTCGAGCTAAGGACTTGCTGCAAGGCTGCGCTTTCGGCAGTGGTATAGTTTTCAAAGAAAAGAACTCAAACTCTAGTAAACCATTGTTTATTCCGCTGGGTTCGGATTCCTGGGAGAGTGTTGGTGTTCAACCGACTTCTATAGAGCAGGTACTTATATAATTTTTTTCTATTCATAAGCCTTATAGGTTTACCTACTAGCACAATGAAATTTGAGCTGAAAGACATTTTCTATGTTAAGACTTGGTTTAGCTGTTTAGCTTCTCCAATTTGTATTTTTTTATTTAATTAACGTGGCTAATACAACCAATTACCCGTTAGCAGATTGCGTGTGCCATGTCAGGTGGATTAAAAGAAATAGTGTTTTTCTTCGGTCTATATCTTGCTTGGTTTATAATTTCAGCATAAACAGATATAACAGTATCACATTACAAGGACCATTGGTCTAAGATTGGATTAATTACAGGTATTAATTAGTCACGATAGGAGGACATTGCTCCGTCCATGTTGGAGTCTACAGAGAAAAAGACAGAGCATGCACCACGAGTGAGATGGATGATAAGAGGAGCCGTTTGAATGACATTGACATGTGTCTTGGCTAAATTGTGAAGAATACTTATCTAACATTACCTACATAATTAAATCAGTTTACATCCTATTTCCCTATCTACTACTATCCCCATAAATATATTTGCTTTCCCTTCACAAACACAACTTATACCAGCCGTAGTAGCAAGAGACTCATAATTTCCGTTTTCAGCTCAAAGGGAAACATCTTTCTCGCTTTCCTCCCGAGCCTGTCGTCCCTGAGAGCTCTGCCATCACCATCTCACAGACTGCGCACGCGCACCCCGAAACGTCCTTGGACAAACTAGCGGCGCTGAAGTACGAAGAGCTGATCGTCTATCAACAGCGGAATGTGGACTTAATGGATATTTCCATTGACGATTATGTGCTAAGTCTTACTAAATAGTTTAAAGGTACCTATGACCTAATATGACCTTATTAGGTCATAGGTACAACAATTAAATGTTCCCATTAATTTTTACCTAGACCCTAGACCCATTAATTTTTGTAAGAATAAGAATCATTTATTGTTTAAATGTACAATAGTTGGTCTTATTTATTTAGGAAATCCAACAAAAGAATCACTAAAAATACAAGTGTAAAAACAAGCTGGTCTTAAATCTATATGACTTTAATGTTTCTTCTGTTAAAGGACTTCAACCACATAAATATACACACATTAAATTGTTCAACAGTTTGTCCTTTCGGACATCTCATTGACTTCTATACATAATATATGAATTTCAGTAAGTAAGAAACAGTATTAGTGCTATGATCCTTTTTGTAGAAAAGGCGGATAGCCCCATTAATATGTAGGTGCGACCCGAAATCCACCGAATAATAAAAATATCCTACAAATTAGAAAATAAACTTTAATTTTCAATAAAACTAAACTTTTCTAGCGACCATTCTAGCGTCCAGCACTTTAAGCGCATTCCTAACTCCTTCGTTCTCTGAGTTGGTAGCGATGCTTACTTGCAGGCATCGCCGGGCGAGAGTCATGTCTCCTGTCGACTGAAAATAAAAATAGGATAAAATGTTAGGATATAAATTAAATCCAAATTCTAAACCGATTACAACAGCAACACTCGAAAGAGGGAATTATCATGCATCCTGACGACAAACGAACACCCGCAAATGTTAACTTACGAGTGCCACGTGAGCAAGATTAAACCAAATGTTTGCCCTAGTTTCCGGGTCAGTAGCAAAGTACAAGGCTTGTCGGAAACACGGCAGTATCAGGTCCCATTGGTTGCAGTACAAACAGCACAAAGCCATGTTGTTATAAATCTCAGAGCCAGGTTCATTTGTCGCCAACAACCTCCTGAAAGTAGATTTTACTTTATTAGTCTTCGTATCAAAAGGAAGATTAATTAATGGAGGATGAAATTTTATATACACTACTTTCTAAATAACATAGATAACCAACCCACCTGTAGTAACGTAAAGCAATTTCTGGTTGATCATTGTAGAAGTTGTACAAAGCTATATTTGCAATTGCTTCGGTATTTGATGGATCCTCCAGAGCAACCATGCGGTATTCCTTCACTGCCAGTGCAGAATTACCCATTTGGTCATGTATTCGAGCTTTTTCCAGCAACAACGACGTGTATTCATGAAAAACAGTCAAGCCCTGCTTACACACCTCTAAGGCTGAAAGTGGCTGATTCAACCCCACATACATGGCAACCAGTCGGAGGTAGATTGAGATGTGCTTATGCAGCTTAAGAGCTTGTCGTAGGCATTCCTCGGTGTTCCTGTACATTCCTAAAGCGTAGTAACAACGAGCTAGTGAGAAGTTCCACCACCAGTCTTCAGCGTTGTTTAATCTCTGGGCTTGAAAGGCTACTTCCACGGCCTGTGAAATTCATAAAGTATTCTAGAACTCCTCAAATGGCTAAATTATAGATCAGTCATAGCAACATACCTTTCTAACATCACCTTCACAGTATAATATGTATTCGAATAGAGTCTTAGCGGCTGGGTTGAACATTTTGTCGTCCTTACTTAGGAATCTCAAGGATAAAGGCACACTAGTGTTGAGAATTCCTCCGCCAGCACCGGAGAGAGCCGTGGCTGCTCGGGAAGCCCTCGACGCGGTGTGGAGCGCTGTCCTAGCGCTTCGTCGCACGTATGCCG
Source organism: Eupithecia inturbata (assembly GCA_963662085.1). Classification (NCBI taxonomy): domain Eukaryota; kingdom Metazoa; phylum Arthropoda; class Insecta; order Lepidoptera; family Geometridae; genus Eupithecia; species Eupithecia inturbata. Next base: position 14,455,327 of record OY759185.1, read on the forward strand.
AGTTGATACCACCTCGGGACCTTGCCGTCGCCGTAGCCGTAAATCGCTAGAAATTAATAAGCGTGTGGAAAGACTGTCTCCTTTCAAATCGAATTATAATAATATTGATTGGACATCTTATACGACATGACAACGTCATAAGTGACACCATGGAAGGAAAAGTAGAAGGAAGACGAGGAAGAGGAAGACCAAGAATTAGCAACTAAGACGCTGAGACTTCCTTTATTATAGAGACACATACTTACATTTAAAAATCATGTTACTTGTTACTAACTTGCGTTGTGTGATCTCAAGTTGGATGTCTTATATAATAAATAAATAAGTTAGCTTCATGAGTCAAATCAAAAATCAAGTCGCTGTCATGTCGTATAAAGCAGTAAAAGACATTGCATTGGAGAAAGAAAAGTGGAGGAAACTGCATCATTACTCCGACAAGAGCTAGGCTCTTTAATTTATAACAATTAATGATTTTATTTTTAGAATGGGTCATCGCACCTTCGTCGAGTCAAAGTTCCGCGCGGTATTACTCGGTTGCCGCTGAAAAGAGGTTCCAGGCCTTGGTGTCTTGGCAATAGCTGTGGACATCAAGGTATCCTGTTGAGGGAAATACTCCACTTCTTCATACCCATTGCCAGCAATCTTGGCCTGTATCGTCATAGCGCGCATCCTGATGAACTCCACCATCCGGTCATCTTTCTTTTCGAGCGCAGTTTCACACAGTTTGAGGCATGCATCGTACTGCTTCGTTTTATATAGATTTAGTATGACGTAGTCAGTTTCCATTATTTATTTTTTGATTAACGTAATACCTACGTTAAGTCATACATAACTAAAACAAAAGTAGAAGAATATTTCAAAAATAGACGATCGGTTGCTAAGCAACCGGGTTGTCAACACGCTTATTAGTTCAACTTGATACAAACACATTATATACCTACCTACATATTTATTGTTGATAAGAAATTAGAAACCTGTGAACCTACCTATTTATTATGGACCACCAACAGTGGGAACACAGAATACACGGGTAGGGCTTAGGTAAAACTAAAAAAACATGAGTTAGTGATCCCCTTTTTATAAGTGGACACGATCACACGAACCTATAAACCTTACAATTAAGCTGGAGTTGGCAAAACACAAAAAAGGGCAAAATAGCTAAAAGTAAAATTACCTACTACCTACATCCACAACAAAAATGACCTTCTAAATAAAGGTTCGGTAGGTACTTGGGTGCATGTCCGCCTCATAACATTTTATCGTTCCACGTCAAGTCAACGCAATGGGTTGGAAACTAAATTTCTCCGTTTGTAAATAATATGAGGCAGGATTCGTCAACCTTTTAACAAAGCTAATAGGTATTCTAGGTTGACTATTGATAAACTTAACACATAAATGTCACTTAGGTAAGTAGGTAAGTACAGTTTCTAGTCCAATGTATCTATTAGTAACTACTTCAACTAGGCAGATAAGAATTTTTATCTTATAAGAGTTGTCTGCTTTATTTCATCAATAATTTGTTTAGAAAATGTTAAGCATCCCTTCTGGTTCTTTCGGGATAAAAAGGATGGTCTACTTACATTATTTTCATTCTCAACTGGAATATTATCCAGTCCAAATCAACATGTTTCTGAGGTGTCTCGTTTTGATTCTATGCATTAGTCAAATAATCGCGGCAGAGTCATGGAGGAAACCTGGGTGCCATAGAATTGGTGTGTACCTATCGGTAAAATTTTACTTAGAAATTGTGTAGTTACCTTACCTTTGACGATACTTTGACATACAAATACCTAATACAATACCTATGTTCTCTAAAATTTAGAGAAAGAGTTTTTCTATAGGTTGATATTTGAAGCTTCATTTCCACTAACAACGACGCGACGTGTCTATGAATGTGTGGTTACCTATCATCAGTAACTTTAGAAGTTAATTCTTAATTTTTAAACTGATAGTTTGAATAAAAATTTACAGGGCACACAAGGAACATCAGCATACCAGACTGCATGGAGTTCAAGATCACCACTAACGCATGCCGTGGGTACTGCGAGTCGTGGTCTCTGCCAAGCATCATGCTGGGCTTCAAGCGACATCCCGTCACCTCGCTGGGGCAGTGCTGCAACATCATGGAGTCTGAAGACGTAAGACTTTTAACTGCTAATGCAAAAAGATGAAGGAAGAAGGAGATTTATAGTTTCACATTCCCGGGTATCTGTCCGTCTGTCTGTCCCATCTTGTGGCTCCCAAACTTAAGAACCGTTTTTTTTTAATGTGACGTGTTCTATAGTTTTATCTATATTTGTTGGAAATTAGTGCAGCCCTTCTTAAGATGAGAATCAATTTCGAATCTTATGTATAAAATTTACTGTATTTCTCTTTTATGATTAATTTCAGGTGCCGTTCAAAGTCCTGTGCCTCGATGGCGAGAGAAACTTGGTTTTCAAATCTGCGGTATCGTGTGCCTGCTACCATTGCCAGAAAGAATGAAACTAAGATAAATAGGTACCTACCTACATATGTACGTATAAAAAGTAGGTGCCTACCTATGTAAATTAAAATTGAAAGTGTGACTTGTAAAATAATTTAAGGAGTACCTACCTACTAACTATTTTCATAAGAATATGTACGGTTGGTATAAAGAATAATTTAGTTAAAGAATTTAAAAATGTAAACAGAGGATCTAGAATACTTTTTAAGTTTTGGTTAGGTACAAAAGGTAGCCTACCTATTAAAATAAAATATTTCAAATTAACACAATGCATTCGACTCTTATTTTTAGGTACTTAGTAGAGTAGGTCCTCTGCCTCAGAATAAGAAGAGCTAAGATAATTTAATAAGATAAATTTATATCTATTTTGTACATTTTCGGTTAAAAGATTTTTATTTCTTATAACACAAAAAAATGCTAATAATAATATTTCAGTGTTAAAAGTTAATATTTTATGTTTGTATGAGATAAGTACAAAAAGTTCTGTAAAGTTACGTAGCGTAGGGACCAAAAAAATAAAACTTTACTTTTTCAAAAACTTTGAAATTCGAATTTGACAAACGCGTAAAACGATTTTGTAAGTTTGTCCCTTTTGGTTTTTTGTCGTTGACTAACGTCATCAAGATAGCAATAATTACATAGGTATTGGGTGTTCGATATAGAACATTGGAGGAGATTCTGTACTGCTACCTGAGGTACCTAACTGAGATTCACTTGGTAAAGATTACGATAAAGAGAATTAACCTACTACGGAGTTCAAAATTTTGTTGGTAGTGGGAAGAAAAAAAATATCTTCTCCTTGTGTGAAATCAGCCTTAACATGTGCTCGAAATTACATAAAGATTTAAATTGTAACAAAATGAAAACATACTTTGCAGTCACTGTCATCTAAGTCAATGTCATAATAAAAACTGTCAATGTCATCGCAGACGTGGAAGTAGCCAAAGTTGTGATTAGCGATTTTTCTGAGTTTTCCGAATAATTTTAGAAGAAAAGAAACATTACAAATTTTTAATAATAAGGGCTGTTTCTATGCTACATAATGAAAATTACGTGATTTTACGCAAAATTGCCGTAAAAATAAGGTGCACGAGAATGTTATGGAGGACGAAACAAGTTCGAGTAAGAAGCCTACCTGGCAAAACTGTATCCACTGTCCAAGGCAATTATTTTCAACTACAACCGAATTCGAAAGGTAACACCTCCCAAATTATTGAAGAAATGTACGCCAGCTCTTATATTTCTCGTCTTAAATAGGAAAATGTCAATAAGATATATTTTATTATCATTACAGGCATGTTCAAGACAAGCACAGTATCAAGGAAGGCTCTATCATACTCTGTCAATACGGTCATAATGGGATGTGTTCAGCCTTACAATTTGGAGACTTACGTAAAGCAGGCTTCAAATATCACGTGAGACAGTACCACTTGTACTCAGCCGCTGAGAATGATGACTGGACCTTCTACTCATCATCCCAAAACCTTCCAGCAGTATTAAATGACCCCAACAGAGGTAAACAGAGCAATTTCCTCACTAAAACGTGGGGAGACAGTTTTGTTGACAAGGTGGAGATATTCCCCAGCCCCTATTTGCCTGACATCACACTAGCTCACTTTGAATCCTACTGCAAGCGAATAGCGCGAAAATATCGCAGGCATTGTAGACTTAAAGAAAATGTGCCTTCTAAGGCCAAAATACAGACTGTAGAAAATGTTGGTGAAGAGGTTCCTGCAATATTTTATGAACCTTCATTGCCTCTGAATGACCCTACAGTTTTTAGTAAAGTGTTCCCTAGTCTTTGTGATTCTGAAGATTCAAATGCTGCGATAAGATCCCTTCAAGAAGAACTGAGCACTTATCTTGATGTAGTGGAAATGAAAATATCAAAGCAAGTGGCTTTGAAGTCGGATGCATTTTTCCATGCCATGTTATCCCACGACACTATAATGGAGCAAATGGCTAAAGCGGTGAGTACTGTGAGGCAGACCCGGAGCAATATTAAAGAAGTAAAAGGAAATTTAACAGAATGTCCATTGAAGTTAGTTAGTCTAACCAGCATAAATAAAAACCTTGGCAATGTACATGAGGTATTGAAACTAATGGCCACAGTACAACAGACACAACCTATGATCCAATTGCTGCTAAGCACTTCTGACTATGTGGCTGCTCTGGATTTAATAAGTTCAACTCAGAAAGTACTCTCCACAAGGCTATCAGGCATACAAGCTTTCAGACACCTGTCCCCTCAGCTCACAGAAATGAAAAAACTTATCCACAAGATGCTGAGCAATGAGTTCCAGAGATTCATTGTATCAGACTTAAACAGGCCACCTAAGGATACATCAGAGTTACAAGAAAGAGACAACTTAGTTTCAATTGTATCCGGTATCTTAAGATTGAAGGAGTTTGACTTCATAGATACTTTTAAATCAGAAGCCATGACTTCAGTTCAGGCAACAATTAAACAAAGTGTCATAGAAGTGATCTCACTGAGGGATGGAAGTTCTGAGATTGTGTTGAGAGGATCTCACTCAGACAACATGTGGCTTTTATGTAATGAAGGGATCACATTTCTTCAAAAAGTTGCACCAAGTTTACTTAATTTATTTAAAAGAATAACATTTTTGACGAATTTAATAATCGAGGTTTGTCAAATGGAAGATGTGACTGGCAATGAGAGTGAAGAATGGACGCCGGAAGAACTGACGTCAGTTGAGGAGAAACTGAAGAAAATGATCAACTCACTCTCAGACTACTGTAATGAGCGATGTGCCAATCTAATTGTGACCAAAACAGACAAAGACTATGTATTCTCTGATCTGAGCCACCTATCTAAACTTTCTAAATTAATTGAAAGCTTTTGTGAAGAGTGTGAAAATATAACTGGTCACCATAGCAATGCCATGAACTTGGCACTGAGGAGTTTTGCAATGAAATACATCCAAACCTTACACTCTGAGAGGAGAACCCAGCTCACCGCTACTCTGAACACAGAGAGGTGGAAAACTGCAGAAGTTCCCTATGAATTACAAAGTGCTGTCAATAAGATTTGTGAAGGAGGGGAAATACCTAATAACATAATGTATGAAACTGGAAAGCCTGATGGTAAATTTTTAGTAATCAATAAAGAGAGCTATGCTGTGGTTGGGACAGTTCAGCTTCTCATTAAAATCTTACTAGAATATTGTGATGCAACTAAACAGTCTCCAGTAATAGTCCAATACCTGCTGCACTGTATGCTGGAGCTCATCAGACTGTTCAACTCCAGATGTTGCCAGCTGGTACTTGGGGCGGGTGCTATCCAGAGCGCTGGCTTGAAAACCATTTCAACCTCCAATCTAGCTTTAGTCTCCAGGTCACTGCAAGTAGTCATGTGGTTTCTGCCCATGATAAGAAGTTTGCTTGAGAAGCATCACTCTAAAGAACTCACTCTAAATGGCTTTGGTAATATTGAAAGTGATATTGTTAGTCATAAGAAAGAAATAGAGAATAAGATTAGTACAATAGTTAGCAACATGTTGTGTTCTCAGTTGTCAGGGTGGGATGCCAAGCCCCCTGTACCATCTCAGACATTCCGAAACATCTCAAAGCATTTGGTAAAGTTACATGAAGCACTAATTGATATTTTGCCAACTGAACAAATACAGTTTATTTACAAAAGAGTTCATGATAACTTTAAAGATAAACTGAGAGAACAGCTTGTGAAGATGAATATTGTAGCTAACGGCAGTCCGCAGCATGGTGTAGTCACTTCAGAGCTAACCTTCTATTTGCAAACTCTTAAGACCCTCAGAGTTATAAATGAAACAGATAATGAGGACAACATACTTTATGATGTTTGGTTAAGTTAGTTATTTAAAAATTGATTATATGAGATGATTGTATGATATAATGAACTATATTAAAATGTTGTATTTGTAGGTTTGATCTTTTTATTTTATGCTTCTGTATATTTTTAAAAATGAGACCAAAGATTTGTTGAGTGAATGTTTTGCAATGCTTATAATAAAATCATTGAATAAAAAGCTCTACAAATTTCAATATTAGCCACATATTTTATTAATAACCTTGACCTACTGAGACATTTACTATTTTATATTTACAACAATAAAAATCAAAACATTTAAAATTACTTCGTAATTTTATCACTGATTTACAATTACACCTTTGCTCTTTGGTTTTGCTAGAATAATCATCTTTACAAAAATAGCAATTAACTTACTGTACTTAAGTACCTACTAATTAATTAATGGAGTATTCATAGTCAGTGCTACTTTTATGTATCATAAAAATAGGCAGCCATAGGATACCTTATTAGGAAGGCGACGCAACTACAAAATAATTGAAAGAACATGATAGACTTGGTCAGCCTGCCTTCAGACATGGGACCTAATTTGATCAAAAATAAGTTTATCAAGGTCAAGTTATTGATGACTATGCTTTCTTTATCATCAATTCTATCTACAAGCCGTAATAATGTTAGAATGTAAAGAACACCTCTAGACAAAGCATTCATGTCTTTCTTTACAATAACTGTTCGGCTGGATTGGACACAATCTATCTCTGCATTATACTTAGGCAAGCGGTGTCTTGGACACGGAATGAAATGGAATAACTGAGGCACTGAGTAAAGAAAATTGATGATTTGTGGTAAGAAAAATAATAAAACTGTTTTGCTGAAGTGGCTCAGTATCCCCACAACAGCAAATGTCATACCGGATACATAGCAAAATGTGTCCCCCACAAATACGTTTGATGGATACCTGGAAGTAACAAAGGAAATAAATGAGTAAATCAGCAATTAATCTGGATATAAGTTCTATCAAAATATAATCAACAAAACAAAGTTTGACAGCACAGAGTCCCATTGGAACTAGTCCACACACATCATCAGACAGACATTTCAACTGCAGTCCTAGTGAAGTAACTCTTACCAGTTGTGCTTTAACAAAGCCAATGTTGTAGCCAGATACGGTATCATGATGACCAGAGAGAAAGAATGGGCTTTGAACTGATCCCCTCTCAGCTCCTGAACATTGAAAGTTATTATTGAAAGGGCAATGATGACAGACTGTCCAACTTCCAAGCCATTTATTCCAGCCAAAATGTTTATGGCATTTGTGCAGAAAACTGCCAGCATTCCCATGTACACATAATACAGGAAACCTGAAATAGATAAACAAAGTATAAGATACGAATTATTGTTTTATTTGCGAATTATTTTTTAGTTGGATAGATAAGAATTTATTGTTTTCTGTGAATAATACAAAAAGCAATACAAATCATCATACCTACCTACAGTACCTTTATGTTTTATTACTTACCTATATTTACAGAAACTCCCAGCCAGTACCTCAGGGGTATAGGCACGACAAAGGTTGTAGAATTAAAGTTGACATAGTAGACTACAAGCAGTGGCAATGATGCCACACTTGGCAGCAGCAGTTTGTATCTCCATCTCAGATCCAGCACATCATCAGCAAAGCCTAGCAGCAGCATACAGCAGATCGACAGCAAGGCCGCTAGCAACTCTGCAAACTATTACAAAATTGTTTCATAAAACTCTTTTCTCATAGTGCTCCATAATGTTTAGGTATTTTTAGTAACCTCATTGTGTGGGAAATGTTCCGTGTCCATAAGGCCATAACCGAACTTGATCGGGATGAACAAGAAACATGTTACGAGGAACACACACCCTGAAACCACGCCTAAAGCTTCTGGGCTGAAACAAACAGTTGTTACTAAGATAAAAGAATCACGTAAGAACTAAATCAAGGTCTTCTGTAAGTGTGTATTGTTATTACATTTTATTCTTATTGGTTTTACAAAGGTCAATCCCAAATAAACCGGCTTTTATAAACAAATCCTTGAGCTTTGGTATTAGTTCGTCAGTCGTAAAGTAAGCTATGGCAGACAAGATGAGCAATAGTATAAACTCCCACATATTTGAGAAATGCACGATAGTTTTCAGTGTGATTAAAATCTTTGATAGTGTTCACTTGAAATTATGAAAAAAGAAGAAAACAAAAGTAAAAGACAGGTTATGTTTTTGTTTAACATAACAAGCACCAGCTGACTGACTGATTTACTTTCATGACATGACAGACGTGACGTGAATGACACGAGTGACGTGGACTTCAATGTCAATTTGACACGAGTGCTGCCAGTCCATTATCATATCAATCAGTGTTAGGGTGAGTTTATATGTTCCTTGATCAGGGCCAATCAGGGCACGCACACGGGGGCACACGGGCACCCAGTACTATTCAGACTCTGCGCTAGAATACCGAGTCATCGACAAGCTAAAAGCTCTTTTTTGTTATCGTCATGCAACAAGCAAGACGTACGAAATTTAGATTGACAAATAAACGATTCCGACGGGGCGGCGGCACTGGAAGGAGTGGGTGGGTGAACAATCTAGACGTAGGCAGAAGCCAAGAAGACAAGAAGTTGAGATTGAAATTTTTGTTTTTATTTGCAGTGTTTTATGAAATTCTTACATCTTTAGTTTACGCGTATAACTCTCAAACTACACGTTGTACTTATCAAGCGCTCGCTATGGACGAAATAGAAGAGGAAGCAAAAGCTGCAGCGGAAAAAATGGTGATGAATATGATGCAGAGGCCGGGACAGCTAGAAAAAGTAAGAATTGATAGCTTAATAACTTGCATAAATCCCAATCACTGAATGGGAATAAGTTTATGGAAAGAAGGAGCAGAGATCTTTGCCCAGCTATCTGATAGTAACCCTGAAAACGTTTGCCATAGGTGGAACAATATAAAAAGAAGCAGCAGAGATCTTTGCCCAGCTATCTGATAGTAACCCTGTAAACGTTTGCCACAGGTGGAACAATATAAAAAGAGGATAACTCACAAGAAAGCTTCCATAGAAGCACAACTAAAGTCTGCGGTGCAGGGGAAACTAGATGGGGTCAGTGTCGGCCTCAAACAGCTCCAAGAATGTCTTGATGATATTCAGCAAATTGGTATCAAGTAAGTGTTATCTTCACCACAGTTTCAACTTCCAAATATAACATAAAACTCGCTACAAGTTGTTTTCCTGGTATACTTACCTGGTTACTTACTTTGTGGACTTTTCAGGTGAACCAATTTCCTAACCACACTAACAGTATCAATTGTAAAAACACCAATTCTCAGAGCTGATTTGTCTATAGGTTAGTGCGTGTCAGTGCACATTAACTGACATTACACTGATCACAATCACAATCCAAATCAATGACTTACTATACAGGGTTCGCACAACCATGGGATATGGAGGGCAAGCACCAGAAATATTGTAGATGGAAGTTTTACTGAAAAGAAACATTTCTATATATTTTAGGGTTCTGTACCTCAAAAAGAAAAAAGGGACCATGGACCAAAACCTATCTTAACGGGAAGAACCCTTCTTCCTGTTGACCTAGAATCATAAAATTTGGCGAGAAGCTAGGTCTTTTAGCACAAGTAAAGGAAAAATTCCGAAAACCATAAATTTGTAGTGTAATTTATCACAAAAAACTTTTCCCATACATTTTGTAGTAAATCATCGTAGCTTCAAAATACTAAAACAACATAGAAATCAAAAGACAAAATGATTAGTCTGATTATGTAATTGTAATCTAATCAAAATAGACTAGGTATTGTGTGAAATTTTGATAATGTATTTGAAATTATAAGCTACTCCTAGGCTTGGCTCATTTTTTCCAGACTGGATGACCTAGAAAACTTGCTTAAAGGAGTCCCACCCCTAGTAGCTTCATTGCAGTATGTCAGAGAAGAGGATTCTCGTCACTCCCAGTATGTAACCGCTATGGACAGCTTGAAACACATCTTCACGGTGCCAGAGAGTGTGGCTAAGACTAAACAGTGGATAGGGGAGGGGAAGCTGTTGCATGCTCATCAGGTAAGGTAATCATCAAGATTTAATTCATTTTTTATTTTAAGAATATGACCTTTACCAATTGTACATCTATAAGAAATCAAATAATATCCCAAAAATTTTCCGACTTCGACGATACTTGAACCCGCGTCTTGGCTTCAGTACGGGAACGTGCTAACCAACGACACAACGAGGTCAAGTGACGTAGGAGTCGAAAAATTCTGGGACTTCCATCGGACTATAGCGCCGTTAGCTTCACAGCCGTAGTAATGAGTCCCTCATTGAAGTTTTATCCAATCCTGTTCAAAGACTAAAGTTAAGTTTAGTTCGTTTGACGAGAGGTGTCGCGTTGCTCATTTCTAAGGTTTTTATTAGTATACTGCTTAAGCCTCACACTGGGTTAATTCACCTCTCGTCAAACGAACTAAACATAACTTTAGTCTTTGAACCTAGGCTTTGAACAGGATTGGATAAAACTTCAAAGTCAAAGTCATAAGTCAAAAACTCTTTATTTCCATAGATACAATAAATGTACACTTAGAAAAGGTCAAATTCTTAATAATTAAACACTGAAACGGAAATAAAGTGATATTTTTGATTTCAGTCCCTTCGGTATGTAGACTAAAGTAAAGAAGCGACGAAGAAACCTTTAGCCTGTTAGTTGTTATTTTTCGAATTGGAGCAAATCCCGTCCCAAGCTTTTTTATCCTCTAGATAATCTGATATTTTATAGTAGGCCTTGACACAAGAAGGTTTTGACAATTTGTTTGAATTTTATTTACTGATAATTTTTGCAACTCACTAAGAGTTTTGTTGTAGAAGCTTATACATTGCCCTTTAAAAGATACATTAATTTTGTGTAGTCTAGTTGTGGGCACAGCGAGTTTATGTTTATTTCTTGTATTCAAATTACATAATTTGAATACGCGTCAAAAATATGCGTTACTAACTCTACACCGGCATCAGTAGTTGACCTGCCAATGTGTCCCCTGTAGGTGGAGCTAACGGCGCTATACTCCGATGGAAGTACCAGAATTTTTCAACTCCTACGTCACTTGACCTGGTTATGTAGTTGGTTAGCACGTTCCCGTACCGAGGGAAAGACGCGGGTTCAAGTCCAGTCAAAATCGGAAAATTTTTGGGATATTATTTGATTTCTTATAAATTAACCCAGTGTGAGGCTTACGCACTATAATCATAAAAACCTTAGGAATTGTACATCTATTGTAATCAAAGAAAAATATATAATTTTTAATAATTTTTGATTGATTCATCTTGGCCCATTTGAAATTAAGTACTTGCTTGCAAATCTCATAAATATAAACCATATGATGGTATGCCTATACAACAACCTAGCCTATTCCAGAGAAAAAGCTTTTATCACTATTTATTACTGACTTATCTGTATTTTTATATATTGAGATAATTGTATTTTATTTGAAATAAATAAAATACAATTATCTCAACCCTAATTATTCGAGCTCAAATTCATGTCATATAATAATAATCTTGTCTTAGTGCCTAAATGATTTGGAGAACTCAAGAGATGATCTTCTTTACGAACTGCACAGACTGCCAAACCAATCCTCGCATGACAAGATAATGCTGAAGGCATACTTTGAGGATGTGGAGATGGTGTCAAACCTGCTGGAGAAGCAGATTAAGCTGATCCTGGCGCGGACGCTGAACACTGTTCGCAAGGAGCCCACAGTTATAGTGACTGCGTTGAGGATTATTGAGAGGGAGGAGAAGAGGGACCAGATGGCTCTGGAGGTATTCATTTGTAATAAACCAGATTCACTTGAGTAGGAATTGAAAGTGTGTAGCGTTTTGTAATACAAGGTTTCTGAATGAACTGGTGGGAAGTATAGTAATGATCGTCACCCTGCCTATTTTTTTTAATTGCGGGAATCCTCTTTGTTTCCGTTTTTTCGTAAGGGGCGAAAGAACGGTTATGCCGGACTTCTACCGGCTAAACCCACCACTGTGTTTTCTTTCTGCACCTGTTTGCCGGGCCTACGGGTGCGGGTATACTTGCGAATTCTTCCGCTGGAAATCGTCATCCTGCCTACCTCTACTGTAAGAAAGATGGGCCAATAATAGGGGTATCCAGGACAATACCAATGGAGATTGATCCAGTCTCTTATCAATTATTTTTGACATAATTCTGCCTGCGACTTCGCACGCTTTGTTTCTAGGATAATAATAAATAATAATAACAAATGTTTAGTTTCTCTCACAAAGGTACTTAATCAAGCTTAAACTCGGTACTTAGACTAGGCTGTGTAAAAGCTGGTAGTGGGAAAATATAATACAGAGATGCTAAAATATGCTCCTCTGTATGTTATGTTTTTATATTAAGATAAAAAGTAGCATATAGCTATTTTATTCAAATCAACTATTTTTAATTGTAAGTTTATTATTTTCAAAATTTGTTTCCAAGTATTTTAAAAAAATCATTCATAAAATTTTTATTTTTACAGCAACAAAGTCAAACAGGCTTCATGCCCCCCGGCAGACCCAAGAACTGGTGCAACAAAGCGTTGGAAGTGTTAGAATGCGCGGTCGGACAGCGCGTGGAAGGCACGCGCGTCGACGAGCGAGAAGACAACAAGCTGTGGCTCATCCGCTACCTGGAGCTCACCAGGCAACTGATATTGGAGGACTTGAGGGTCGTGAAGACGCTGTGCGTGCCGTGCTTCCCGCCGCATTACGATATCGTCAATAAATATGTGAACATGTATCATACGAGCTTGTCCGCCAGTGTGAGTATCATTTAATAGTTTACTATGGTGCTGTAGGTAAAGTATCATTTAATAGTTTACTACGGTGCTGCAGGTAAAGTATCATTTAATCGTTTACTACGGTGCTGTAAGTAAAGTATCATTTAATAGTTTACTACGGTGCTGTAGGTAAAGTATCATTTAATAGTTTACTAAGGTGCGCTGTAGGTAAAGAGCGCAATTCGTCTGCCAAGCGTGGTTATTTTAGCAAAAATATACTTAAGGGAGGCATGTTGTGCTGTGGACCTACATGTGTGCTGATGTGGAGGTAAAAAGCTGGCTGTGATGTTGTAGGTATCATTATCATATCATCCCTTAAGCCTAAGTATAGGCAGCCCTTAATTATTATCAACTTTCTCTGATCTGTGCTTTTCACAGCCAGGAGTGTCCAGCCACATTGACGAGATCGTTTAACCTACATTTTGAGCTTAGTGACAAAATATTCTGTTATCATTCCAGCTTCAAGACGTGTTCCTATGCGGCATAGAAGGTAACGAGTACGTAACCCTACTGTCGTGGGTTCTGAACACTTACCCGGGAGAGGAGCTCATGGGGAGCACCGAGCTACGGATCGATGTGTCGACGCTGCCGCCACTGCTCAGCGACGAAATGATGATGAAACTGGAGCAAGACTATCTACAGGTATCTACAGCCCTTAACATATGTAGATGCTGGATACTTACTTGTTACTGGTTTCTGGACTGGTTTCCGCAACTAGGCCGCAGGTGGGCCCTTTTTGCGTGTCGGGTGGGGGGCTGGTAATCTAACCACCCGATGTCCTCCAGGAAAGCCAGCAGTTCGCTGACGCCGGTGCATGCCTCCCTAGGCGTCCTCGTTGTCCCGAGGTAGTGTAGTCGTTGAGAAGCTACGCTATCGCACACTAGATGCTGGATATTTACACAGCAGTCTCGAACAGAGCTTGTGTTATGTGCGTTACGGTTCCAGAGATTCTCAATAATTGATCTATACAGAAATCTTACTCGCGGAACAAATATCGACAGATCATAGAAACATTTGCCCCGCGGCGGAAATCGAACCCACAACCTTCTACGACGCAGATGGACCAGCGCCACAGACTTCGTCAAAACATTCCATAAATGTCTTATTTTTTCTTAGTTACTGATTTAATTTTAAATAAGTAATGTAATGTAAAAATCTCGAGTTTTTTTGGTAATTATTATATTTTACATTGGAACATTTTTTCATCACTTTTTATGTTTGCATATTTGTGAACTAATAAATAAATAAATAAAATAAATAAATGTACGCACTGCACACAGATCATAGGTACCATAAACGTCCCCGGTGTGGAGCAACACCACAATTAAGGTAGGTAGGTATCGGACAGATCTTCCGCCCATCTAACAACGGTTTGTCTGGTTCGTGTCAGCATGTACCAGTAAGAAAAAAGATGCATCAGAATGCACACCTGGGATCTGGCAGGTTATTTCAAAGCACATCGTTGGACACTAGTTAAACAAATCTTAGAGAAGTCAAGCAAGCTTGCATAACATGGGTGTGCGCCTCTGAGTGTAGTATTGGAAATACATTAAGCTTCAGACTCAGACTCACACTTTTAGTTCACACAATTTATTTATTTATACAGAACAACACATTTATATTTAATGTATAACAATAATAAGTAACTTATCAAAAATGTAAAAGATACTATTTATTAATGGCAATGCTTTGGATGATTGGTCATTCGTTAGTTTTAGTAGAAGTAAAAGTTCTACGATAAGCTGTAGTAGTATCAATAAGGCCCTTCCTAAATCCGAGCTGTGCATCACTCAATAATCGGGTTTTATCCAGAAAATGGAGTCGAACTACATGGAATGGATGGAGAAGACGCTGGAGTCTGAGCGCGCGGAGTGGGAGGGGCAGCGCGCGCCCGACGTCGAGCCGCACTCCAGCGCGTTCCACACGCACGCGCCCGTCATCATCTTCCAGATGATAGACCAGAATCTGCAGGTGACGTACATACTGACATTTTCATCATCATCACTTTACGTTACCCACTGCTGGGTATAGGCCTCTCTCAATTTTTGCCAGACACCTCTGTCCCGTGCCTTTCGCATCCAAGTGTGCCCAGAGACTTTGGTAATGTCATCAACCCAAGAGCTTTTGGACATCCACCACTTCTTGGGCTTGCCCTTGGCCACCACTCGGACACAGCTTTTGTCCACCGGCCAACACAATGTCTAGCCACATACAGGCACCATAGCTAAACTCACATCTACTAGTTAAGGGGGCGCTGGGGGTTATGGGACTTGGAGCCCCATAACCGAGCAATAGAGAGGAATAGTAATTAATTTTGCTTATACAACAATTCCGCCAAATCACTGGCGACCACTGCACTCCGATTGGCCGACTCAAAGTTAAACATCACACTCGAGTTGGACAAGCAAATCACTGGCGACCACTGCACTCCGATTGGCCGACTCAAAGTTAAACATCACACTCGAGTTGGACAAGCAAATCACTGGCGACCACTGCACTCCGATTGGCCGACTCAAAGTTAAACATCACACTCGAGTTGGACAAGCAAATATTTTTATCGATATCGATAGTCAATGTTTATAAACTATGAGCACCGCAAAAATTATTTACGTCAATAATAAGTGAATTTATGATTTTTTTAAAAAGCAAACAAATCAAATACGTGTATAACTCAATCAAACAAGTGTGCCATTGTTATAAATAGATTGAAAGAACGAATTATAAAGGAAGTTACCATTAATAAGAATCGCGGGAGTATGTACATAGGGCATCTTTATTATCGCTATGAGTAATCTCTTTCGATAATTGAAAATGAGTGAGTAGTGTAAACAAAAATAAAGGTAAGTTTTTTACTATATCGATGAAATAATATGCAAAATCCCGGAGTCTTTATAAAAGTTACTCTGATCAAATAACTTAATCAAATTGATAAATTTTAATTACTTCTTGTTATATCGGGAGTATCGATACATTATTTTATTATGTCAGCACAACACTAGTATAGCGAGCGAGAGTTGACATTTTATTAGTGAAAAAACACTGATCAGTTTTGTAATTCGAAAGACCATATAGTTTCTCTCTATTGGGTATGTGCTCGTGCTGCAGCACGACAAATAGGCCATGGTTCAGTGATTTTTTTTTTGCTTTAACACTTTAATGGCCCAAGACGCACATATCGGTCTGCGGCAAGGCGTGGCGAAGTGGCGAGACTGGGCAGTGAAAGTGTTAAAGCAAAAACACTGATTTTCAGCCAAAACCTGATTGAAAACGTGCAGTAGATAGATAATACCATGATTTGCATTCCAAATAAATCTTTTTCTATTCTATTTTTTTTTGCTGTAGGTTACAGAAACCATCAGTAAGGAGATCACGTTCAAGGCGTTGCTGCTCAGCATCGATCAGGTCACGCGCTACGGGAACATGTACCGGGATGGAGTTATTCAGTTCAAGGTACTTATGAAACTGGCATGGAACGAGATGAGGGTCAATCGCCTTCTGGGGACCCCGTTTACCAGGCATGATTCCCTTCGCACAGTGATATTATTGTTGCAAGTTTGTTCTTTCTTTTGAAGTTTAGGGGGAGGCTGATGTCCCACAGGACAGGTCAGGACAGGGCGTCTTTTGGAGCCTGTTGAGATGTTAATTTCAAAGGACCTATCGTTTGAAAAATATTCATTGGTATTTAAGATTGTTGATCATGTGTAACTTGTGTTTTTTGTCGTTACGGTTCCATCGCGTTGCAGCGATCGATGACTCTAAAGCTCAAAAGTTCTGTTTGTAAGTGAAGTTCTTTCTCTGTTGCAGAACGGGCACTTCGCGGACCGTTCCCGCATGGCCTACTTCACGCACCACATGATAACCATCGTCAACAACAGCGAGCAGATGGCGACCCTGCTGCACCAGACGCAAGCGCGCCGCTGGCCCCCCGGGACGCACAATCCGCACGCGGAGGCCAAGTTCGACAAGTGTCTCACTACCTACCAGGTAGGAGCCAACACCTAGATCAACCTCTTATTCATCATAAATGAGTTTCTCCCGTACGATGCGACGTAATCTACGAAGCTGTTCAACACTTGAATGGTGTTTTTATAAGCACAGTTTAGCTGGTGATCTTACTGATTGCATAAAGTCTCAGATTAATTCACTCACTTAGCTGGCTGGCACCCATTGAATTAAAATATATAATAATAATAATTATTGATATGATTCATTCATAAGACGTCCTAGAAGGTAATTCTCGCTAATTTATCACTCGATAAATATCAAAAGGACTCAAATTTGATAGATCTTTCATATAAAAATTGTTAAATTTGACTGTTAATTCGATAATTATCGAGTGATAAATTGGTGAGAATTTGCCCCCTAATGTTTGCCTGTTAATTATTCCTGTTTTTGTTTTTTTCTTTTGCTCTGTTTTTGTATGTATGTTACAGTATCTGTTTTTTTTAAGTACTTTTATATACTTAGTAAAAATATGTATAATGGAAAAATAAAACCTCGGGGCGCAAATGTATAAAAGGCGCGCTCGACCAAGGCTAGCTTTCATTTCTCCTCCGTAGACCGAGACACGTTCTCGGTGACCTCGTTGACGCAATCACCGCCGCTAACCCGGAGGTGACGGCAACAGATACCGATTCGCTTCCGCACACTACACACCCGACCAAAAACTGACCCCGCATCCGGCGGGGTCGGTTTTTGAATAATTCCCCGCTTCCGCCCATAGGTGCATTCGTGCACCTCGGCGAAACCTCCATTCCCTCTTGTAGCATCTGGCGACAGCCCAAGCCGAGGCTCGGACCTAAGTGGTGGCCCTTGTGCGTGTTGCCCCATCATAACTTTACCGGCGAGGCGCCCTCTGCGCCCGCCAAAAGTCCGGTAACGCTGTCATGGCCATCTGCGTTCAACAGCATTTTAGTCCTTTAGAAAAAAAAAGCTGGCTGTCATTCTGCTGCGAACCATCATCGAGGAAACATCTCCCTGCCCGTTAAGTCTGTCATTTTTCGGTGTCTTAGATCTAGATTTGTGTAAATTCATTTTGGAATCAGTTTCTGTTACTTTTTATTTGATTAAATTTTGAGGTTCGAATATTCCTTTTACGTTGTTAAATTGTTTGTTTTTTTTAAGTTAATTTTGATAAATTATACAAGTGTTTATTTATTTTTAATTTGTCGTAATAAAACTGACGGTGGCGTACCTGGCCACCGTCAGTTTTATTACGTACCGACCTTATCCATCCAAAGGTTGCCTGGAAGAAATCGCTGTTAGCGACAAGGCCGCCGATTGTACCACACTAGATATAGTTAGAATTAAGTTCTTGTTAAATTGTTTATGTATTGATGGTGCAATAAAGCAATAAGCTATCTATCTATTTATCATTCATCCATCAATCAATAGTTGATTTCAGTGGGTGCCATCCGAACACATTTCACTTAAGTATAATTATGTTCTAAGCAGGATATCACCTCTTACTGACTTGCCCCCGAACACTAACGCTACTCAGATTTGAGCACGTATCAAAAACCGAATATTTAAAAAAAAAATTTTTGAAGACCCTAAAAAATCGCAACGAGAGAGAGTAATTGAGACGGGCTTAAATTTGAGTTGCGTTTGTGTATTCGGGGGTAACTTTAACAACAAGCAACGCAAACAACACAAAGTTGTACATGCTCTCATCCATCAACAAAACCGATTCAAAGTTATATCCAATTGTTACAGAACCTTCGAGACGAAGCAGCAAGATTCCTCCTGGAGGAAGCATTCCTAGACCTCGAAGTCCATTTCGACGACCTGTTCACCATCAAGTGGGTTTCCTCCACCATCCCAGTCGATACCATCTGCATAACGCTCGACGACTATTTCCAAGACTACAACCATTTACGGGACAAGAACTTCGTATACGTGATAAACGAGGCGCAGAACCTAGGTATTACACTTGCTTCGTACCTATCATTTTTTTTTAATTTTATGCTAGCTTATTTGTACCTATATAAAATACTTTCTTAAACTTACGTGATCAGAGGGGATTTGACGTTAGTAACGAGACCATCACATAGCCTCACCCCTCAGAACACATTATAATAAATTCACAGGTATTTATTGCGTTTATTTACCTATTTTTCCCGACGTTTCAACAGTTTGACATCCCGTGACCACGACAAATCTAAACCTGTTGAAACGTCGAGAAATGGCAAATAAACGCGCTTATACTGTGAGTTGTCTTATAATAATTTGTACCTTACTTTTTTTTCTTGTTAATTTCTTTTAATGTTCCACTTTGTTTTTTTGTTGTTAATTAAATGTATTTATCTATCTAGTATACAAGAAGTACATTACATCGATGCTGTCTCGGAAGATAACGTTTAAGACAGTGGAGGAGTGCCAGACGGCGGCGACGAAGATTGTGAAGGAGGCGAATCAGATCAGATCGTTCTTCAGGAAGATAGCGGCCGTGGGGGTCAGTGTGGACTACCCGTTTGAAGTGATCAGTATGCTGGCCGAGGTAAGGACAGATTAAGTTTATTGTCTAAAAGGTTACATGTTTTTTCCGGTTAGTAGTGTCTTAAATCCTATAAAAGGTTTATATAGGGCACACTAGGTAGAACTCTATAAGGTTTACATAGGACACACTAGGTAGAACTCTATAAGGTTTACATAGGGCACACTAGGTAGAACTCTATAAGGTTTACATAGGACACACTAGGTAGAACTCTATAAGGTTTACATAGGACACACTAGGTAGAACTCTATAAGGTTTACATAGGGCACACTAGGTAGAACTCTATAAGGTTTACATAGGACACACTAGGTAGAACTCTATAAGGTTTACATAGGACACACTAGGTAGAACTCTATAAGGTTTACATAGGGCACACTAGGTAGAACTCTATAAGGTTTACATAGGACACACTAGGTAGAACTCTATAAGGTTTACATAGGGCACACTAGGTAGAACTCTATAAGGTTTACATAGGACACACTAGGTAGAACTCTATAAGGTTTACATAGGACACACTAGGTAGAACTCTATAAGGTTTACATAGGACACACTAGGTAGAACTCTATAAGGTTTACATAGGACACACTAGGTAGAACTCTATAAGGTTTACATAGGACACACTAGGTAGAACTCTATAAGGTTTACATAGGACACACTAGGTAGAACTCTATAAGGTTTACATAGGACACACTAGGTAGAACTCTATAAGGTTTACATAGGGCACACTAGGTAGAACTCTATAAGGTTTACATAGGACACACTAGGTAGAACTCTATAAGGTTTACATAGGGCACACTAGGTAGAACTCTATAAGGTTTACATAGGACACACTAGGTAGAACTCTATAAGGTTTACATAGGGCACACTAGGTAGAACTCTATAAGGTTTACATAGGGCACACTAGGTAGAACTCTATAAGGTTTACATAGGACACACTAGGTAGAACTCTATAAGGTTTACATAGGACACACTAGGTAGAACTCTATAAGGTTTACATAGGACACACTAGGTAGAACTCTATAAGGTTTACATAGGACACACTAGGTAGAACTCTATAAGGTTTACATAGGACACACTAGGTAGAACTCTATAAGGTTTACATAGGGCACACTAGGTAGAACTCTATAAGGTTTACATAGGACACACTAGGTAGAACTCTATAAGGTTTACATAGGGCACACTAGGTAGAACTCTATAAGGTTTACATAGGACACACTAGGTAGAACTCTATAAGGTTTACATAGGGCACACTAGGTAGAACTCTATAAGGTTTACATAGGACACACTAGGTAGAACTCTATAAGGTTTACATAGGACACACTAGGTAGAACTCTATAAGGTTTACATAGGACACACTAGGTAGAACTCTATAAGGTTTACATAGGACACACTAGGTAGAACTCTATAAGGTTTACATAGGACACACTAGGTAGAACTCTATAAGGTTTACATAGGACACACTAGGTAGAACTCTATAAGGTTTACATAGGGCACACTAGGTAGAACTCTATAAGGTTTACATAGGACACACTAGGTAGAACTCTATAAGGTTTACATAGGGCACACTAGGTAGAACTCTATAAGGTTTACATAGGACACACTAGGTAGAACTCTATAAGGTTTACATAGGACACACTAGGTAGAACTCTATAAGGTTTACATAGGACACACTAGGTAGAACTCTATAAGGTTTACATAGGGCACACTAGGTAGAACTCTATAAGGTTTACATAGGACACACTAGGTAGAACTCTATAAGGTTTACATAGGGCACACTAGGTAGAACTCTATAAGGTTTACATAGGACACACTAGGTAGAACTCTATAAGGTTTACATAGGGCACACTAGGTAGAACTCTATAAGGTTTACATAGGACACACTAGGTAGAACTCTATAAGGTTTACATAGGGCACACTAGGTAGAACTCTATAAGGTTTACATAGGACACACTAGGTAGAACTCTATAAGGTTTACATAGGGCACACTAGGTAGAACTCTATAAGGTTTACATAGGACACACTAGGTAGAACTCTATAAGGTTTACATAGGACACACTAGGTAGAACTCTATAAGGTTTACATAGGACACACTAGGTAGAACTCTATAAGGTTTACATAGGACACACTAGGTAGAACTCTATAAGGTTTACATAGGACACACTAGGTAGAACTCTATAAGGTTTACATAGGGCACACTAGGTAGAACTCTATAAGGTTTACATAGGGCACACTAGGTAGAACTCTATAAGGTTTACATAGGACACACTAGGTAGAACTCTATAAGGTTTACATAGGACACACTAGGTAGAACTCTATAAGGTTTACATAGGGCACACTAGGTAGAACTCTATAAGGTTTACATAGGACACACTAGGTAGAACTCTATAAGGTTTACATAGGGCACACTAGGTAGAACTCTATAAGGTTTACATAGGACACACTAGGTAGAACTCTATAAGGTTTACATAGGACACACTAGGTAGAACTCTATAAGGTTTACATAGGACACACTAGGTAGTAGGACACACTAGGTAGAACTCTATAAGGTTTACATAGGACACACTAGGTAGAACTCTATAAGGTTTACATAGGGCACACTAGGTAGAACTCTATAAGGTTTACATAGGACACACTAGGTAGAACTCTATAAGGTTTACATAGGGCACACTAGGTAGAACTCTATAAGGTTTACATAGGACACACTAGGTAGAACTCTATAAGGTTTACATAGGACACACTAGGTAGAACTCTATAAGGTTTACATAGGACACACTAGGTAGAACTCTATAAGGTTTACATAGGGCACACTAGGTAGAACTCTATAAGGTTTACATAGGACACACTAGGTAGAACTCTATAAGGTTTACATAGGGCACACTAGGTAGAACTCTATAAGGTTTACATAGGACACACTAGGTAGAACTCTATAAGGTTTACATAGGGCACACTAGTAGAACTCTATAAGGTTTACATAGGACACACTAGGTAGAACTCTATAAGGTTTACATAGGGCACACTAGGTAGAACTCTATAAGGTTTACATAGGACACACTAGGTAGAACTCTATAAGGTTTACATAGGGCACACTAGGTAGAACTCTATAAGGTTTACATAGGACACACTAGGTAGAACTCTATAAGGTTTACATAGGACACACTAGGTAGAACTCTATAAGGTTTACATAGGACACACTAGGTAGAACTCTATAAGGTTTACATAGGACACACTAGGTAGAACTCTATAAGGTTTACATAGGGCACACTAGGTAGAACTCTATAAGGTTTACATAGGGCACACTAGGTAGAACTCTATAAGGTTTACATAGGACACACTAGGTAGAACTCTATAAGGTTTACATAGGGCACACTAGGTAGAACTCTATAAGGTTTACATAGGGCACACTAGGTAGAACTCTATAAGGTTTACATAGGACACACTAGGTAGAACTCTATAAGGTTTACATAGGACACACTAGGTAGAACTCTATAAGGTTTACATAGGGCACACTAGGTAGAACTCTATAAGGTTTACATAGGACACACTAGGTAGAACTCTATAAGGTTTACATAGGAACACACTAGGTAGAACTCTATAAGGTTTACATAGGGCACACTAGGTAGAACTCTATAAGGTTTACATAGGACACACTAGGTAGAACTCTATAAGGTTTACATAGGACACACTAGGTAGAACTCTATAAGGTTTACATAGGACACACTAGGTAGAACTCTATAAGGTTTACATAGGCACACTAGGTAGAACTCTATAAGGTTTACATAGGACACACTAGGTAGAACTCTATAAGGTTTACATAGGGCACACTAGGTAGAACTCTATAAGGTTTACATAGGACACACTAGGTAGAACTCTATAAGGTTTACATAGGACACACTAGGTAGAACTCTATAAGGTTTACATAGACACACTAGGTAGACTCTATAAGGTTACATAGGACACACTAGGTAGAACTCTATAAGGTTTACATAGGACACACTAGGTAGAACTCTATAAGGTTTACATAGGGCACACTAGGTAGAACTCT
Organism: Eupithecia inturbata; assembly: GCA_963662085.1. Classification (NCBI taxonomy): domain Eukaryota; kingdom Metazoa; phylum Arthropoda; class Insecta; order Lepidoptera; family Geometridae; genus Eupithecia; species Eupithecia inturbata. The sequence goes on from OY759185.1 coordinate 14,479,011, forward strand.
ATAAGGTTTACATAGGACACACTAGGTAGAACTCTATAAGGTTTACATAGGGCACACTAGGTAGAACTCTATAAGGTTTACATAGGGCACACTAGGTAGAACTCTATAAGGTTTACATAGGGCACACTAGGTAGAACTCTATAAGGTTACATAGGACACACTAGGTAGAACTCTATAAGGTTTACATAGGACACACTAGGTAGAACTCTATAAGGTTTACATAGGACACACTAGGTAGAACTCTATAAGGTTTACATAGGACACACTAGGTAGAACTCTATAAGGTTTACATAGGACACACTAGGTAGAACTCTATAAGGTTTACATAGGGCACACTAGGTAGAACTCTATAAGGTTTACATAGGACACACTAGGTAGAACTCTATAAGGTTTACATAGGGCACACTAGGTAGAACTCTATAAGGTTTACATAGGACACACTAGGTAGAACTCTATAAGGTTTACATAGGGCACACTAGGTAGAACTCTATAAGGTTTACATAGGACACACTAGGTAGAACTCTATAAGGTTTACATAGGGCACACTAGGTAGAACTCTATAAGGTTTACATAGGGCACACTAGGTAGAACTCTATAAGGTTTACATAGGGCACACTAGGTAGAACTCTATAAGGTTTACATAGGGCACACTAGGTAGAACTCTATAAGGTTTACATAGGACACACTAGGTAGAACTCTATAAGGTTTACATAGGGCACACTAGGTAGAACTCTATAAGGTTTACATAGGGACACACTAGGTAGAACTCTATAAGGTTTACATAGGGCACACTAGGTAGAACTCTATAAGGTTTACATAGGACACACTAGGTAGAACTCTATAAGGTTTACATAGGACACACTAGGTAGAACTCTATAAGGTTTACATAGGACACACTAGGTAGAACTCTATAAGGTTTACATAGGGCACACTAGGTAGAACTCTATAAGGTTTACATAGGACACACTAGGTAGAACTCTATAAGGTTTACATAGGGCACACTAGGTAGAACTCTATAAGGTTTACATAGGACACACTAGGTAGAAACTCTATAAGGTTTACATAGGGCACACTAGGTAGAACTCTATAAGGTTTACATAGGACACACTAGGTAGAACTCTATAAGGTTTACATAGGACACACTAGGTAGAACTCTATAAGGTTTACATAGGACACACTAGGTAGAACTCTATAAGGTTTACATAGGACACACTAGGTAGAACTCTATAAGGTTTACATAGGGCACACTAGGTAGAACTCTATAAGGTTTACATAGGACACACTAGGTAGAACTCTATAAGGTTTACATAGGGCACACTAGGTAGAACTCTATAAGGTTTACATAGGGCACACTAGGTAGAACTCTATAAGGTTTACATAGGGCACACTAGGTAGAACTCTATAAGGTTTACATAGGGCACACTAGGTAGAACTCTATAAGGTTTACATAGGACACACTAGGTAGAACTCTATAAGGTTTACATAGTACACACTAGGTAGAACTCTATAAGGTTTACATAGGACACACTAGGTAGAACTCTATAAGGTTTACATAGGACACACTAGGTAGAAATCTATAAGGTTTACATAGGACACACTAGGTAGAACTCTATAAGGTTTACATAGGACACACTAGGTAGAACTCTATAAGGTTTACATAGGGCACACTAGGTAGAACTCTATAAGGTTTACATAGGGCACACTAGGTAGAACTCTATAAGGTTTACATAGGACACACTAGGTAGAACTCTATAAGGTTTACATAGGGCACACTAGGTAGAACTCTATAAGGTTTACATAGGACACACTAGGTAGAACTCTATAAGGTTTACATAGGGCACACTAGGTAGAACTCTATAAGGTTTACATAGGACACACTAGGTAGAACTCTATAAGGTTTACATAGGGCACACTAGGTAGAACTCTATAAGGTTTACATAGGGCACACTAGGTAGAACTCTATAAGGTTTACATAGGGCACACTAGGTAGAACTCTATAAGGTTTACATAGGGCACACTAGGTAGAACTCTATAAGGTTTACATAGGGCACACTAGGTAGAACTCTATAAGGTTTACATAGGACACACTTGGTAGAACTCTATAAGGTTTACATAGGACACACTAGGTAGAACTCTATAAGGTTTACATAGGACACACTAGGTAGAACTCTATAAGGTTTACATAGGACACACTAGGTAGAACTCTATAAGGTTTACATAGGACACACTAGGTAGAACTCTATAAGGTTTACATAGGACACACTAGGTAGAACTCTATAAGGTTTACATAGGACACACTAGGTAGAACTCTATAAGGTTTACATAGGACACACTAGGTAGAACTCTATAAGGTTTACATAGGACACACTAGGTAGAACTCTATAAGGTTTACATAGGACACACTAGGTAGAACTCTATAAGGTTTACATAGGACACACTAGGTAGAACTCTATAAGGTTTACATAGGACACACTAGGTAGAACTCTATAAGGTTTACATAGGACACACTAGGTAGAACTCTATAAGGTTTACATAGGGCACACTAGGTAGAACTCTATAAGGTTTACATAGGACACACTAGGTAGAACTCTATAAGGTTTACATAGGACACACTAGGTAGAACTCTATAAGGTTTACATAGGACACACTAGGTAGAACTCTATAAGGTTTACATAGGGCACACTAGGTAGAACTCTATAAGGTTTACATAGGACACACTAGGTAGAACTCTATAAGGTTTACATAGGGCACACTAGGTAGAACTCTATAAGGTTTACATAGGGCACACTAGGTAGAACTCTATAAGGTTTACATAGGACACACTAGGTAGAACTCTATAAGGTTTACATAGGGCACACTAGGTAGAACTCTATAAGGTTTACATAGGGCACACTAGGTAGAACTCTATAAGGTTTACATAGGACACACCAGGTAGAACTCTATAAGGTTTACATAGGACACACTAGGTAGAACTCTATAAGGTTTACATAGGGCACACTAGGTAGAACTCTATAAGGTTTACATAGGACACACCAGGTAGAACTCTATAAGGTTTACATAGGGCACACTAGGTAGAACTCTATAAGGTTTACATAGGACACACTAGGTAGAACTCTATAAGGTTTACATAGGACACACTAGGTAGAACTCTATAAGGTTTACATAGGACACACTAGGTAGAACTCTATAAGGTTTACATAGGGCACACTAGGTAGAACTCTATAAGGTTTACATAGGACACACTAGGTAGAACTCTATAAGGTTTACATAGGACACACTAGGTAGAACTCTATAAGGTTTACATAGGACACACTAGGTAGAACTCTATAAGGTTTACATAGGACACACTAGGTAGAACTCTATAAGGTTTACATAGGACACACTAGGTAGAACTCTATAAGGTAGTACACTAGGGTTCTCTAAAAAAAGCAATACATATCATTTGTAATACCAGGGATGAGTTTTATTTTTCAGGGAATTTTTACTACTATGAAAACAGAGGATGTCAAATTTATAGAGAGTGCCTAAATTAAACTTCGGTGCGCACGCGCACAACGTACCTTACATGCTCCCCAAGTTGAGGATTCAGGGAATCCGCTTAAATTATATATAATTAATTATACATTTGATCCAAAAACTTTAAATACTGCAAAATGTATTTAAACTTTACCTGAAAGATGAACCTAAGTTTGCGGCATGTCATAGCAGTTGCTTGATAAATAAAAGTAAATTTATAATAATAAAGACATAAAGTACTAGTTATCGATCACAAAAAAAAAATATTTTTTTGTACAGGACAGTAAGACAGAAATGAAAATGTTTTAATCTTGGTGTCTTCTCTTTCTGCTAATACTTCGTGTGATTAAACCATTGATCCTAACTTTCGTACCTACCACAACAACTGGATCGACCAAAGCAAACAATAGCTGGTGGGATCACCTCTCCCACGTGGCATTGTTTCGTGAGGAGAGTGATCTACTAAATGTTTAGAATAGTTTACTATCCAAAACCTAGTATATTATTATGTTAAATAACTAATCCTATTTATAAGTGCTTGTAGGTATAAATTTACTAACAAATTACGGATCCTTTGTGTTGTCCGAAAAAAAAGTTTTTTTTTTAAAGCAATTATTATAAAAAGAAAAAAGATCTGATTAATGAAATAAATCGGAGTATTTTTATTTATAAACAAAAATCATGATTTTTGTAAACCCCCCAACGCCTAAGACAATGGATGGAATCATTCAAAGCGTGAGATTTCATTATTGTTATTGGGTCTGAGTGTATCCTCCTCCTCATCAGCACATCCTCGACACAAAGAGAACATTGTTGCGGATGACGTCATCGACAAACTAGAGCGCTTTGGAAATACTTTGAATACCGATGCAAAATCCGAAAGAAGTTAGATTCACCCTATCGGCATATTGTAAATACTGACGCCGCGTACGCTGCGTACGCTGCGGACGCTACGATTCGGATGCAGTGCACGCGTAACTTTACATAGCTACCTTGCAGCTACCACAGGAGACACGAGTTCCAACTCGTTCCATATATTTGTTATTTATTACACATATTTTAGAAAATAAACGGTTTTTTATTTGTATTGTCCCAGGTGCTGCGCTGCCAAGACATAGAGATGCTATCCCTGGACCTGCACTCCGTGGTGGCCAAGTGTCCCGACATGACGGAGGAGCAGCTCGGCCGGCTGGTGAGCCTGCGCGGCGACGTTTCGCGCGCGCGGCTCAAGGACACCGTCGCCATCGCGCTGGCGTCGCGGCCGCCGCGCGCCGCCAACGCGCACCCCACACTCTTCACACACATCACCTTCACCGATCGACTGCGGCAGCACTTTAACTTGTAGATGACGTGTCTTGTCTAAAGTGCCTTCGTAACTTCAGCAGCAAGTGGGCGCGCCGCTGCAAGCTCCCAAACGTTTCCATGGCGTGAGCACTGACGGTGTTAACACATTGAGTGCCACCGAACCACGCTGTAGGTACTCACTTAGACGCCGTCTACACTACATACATATAGCAGTCGCGCGGTGATGCTTGACAGTCAACGCATTTTATGTCATATCCATCATCATCCAATTCCCAAAAGACGCTATTTTTAAATAACGCCTTGAGTAATGATTCGAGTTTCCAGCTGGTTGTCTCGGAATTCCAAGGTGGTCCTATTTTTTGGCGAAAATGACTGAACTAAGCAATAACATTGGCAGAAACGAAACACGCAATTACGTATTGGAGAATTAAAACAGGCCTCCAGCGCCTCTAACAAATACTAACCATCATCCATCACCTCAGCCCATTGAAACGCCCACTGCTGGGAAGAAGCCTTCTCTTTTTGCACACCAGCTCAATTGGTCCTGTGACTGTCTCACCCGCAGTATTTCGGCCACTCAACGATTTATAAAATACTATTATAATATAATAAAACTTCTATGAAAGTAGAGCTTGGCAAATCAATCTAGAAATTAATGGAAGTGCCACTATCGATTTATATGATCCCCCTAAATTATACGATTAAATGTTCTTGATACTTTTACTAGAAACATTAATCAGGAATGTCATAATAAAAATACCCTGGTTTGACAGACAGCTCCCCTCTCCACCCGTTCTTTCCCCTCAACGCCTTATGTTCGGTTTAGTGCGCAGCCGCTGAAGCCAACTTCACAGAGCTCATTAAACTTTGCGCGGACTCTACCTATGTACAAATAAAAAACATCACGGGTAAAACTAACGGCTCAACAGTTAACCAACAATGTTTGGTTAGTTAGGTATCATCTTCATTTGCCGGTCGCTTGTTGCGCTCAATACGTGCCGCACTAACTCAGGATCGCGAACACCAATTAGAAGAATGGTAGAGTCATATAACAAATATTTCCTAGACATTGATATATTATTGTGCAGTGCGAGTCAATTTAAGAAGCATATCTTACACAAACTATATTGTAGCAATTTAATTTTAAATTTGTCTTAATTCTTAGTACTTTTATTTTTGTTTCCAACTAAGTAATTTACTTTTCAGCTTGTTAACTATCTAAAAATTGAAGGTACCTTCAACATTTCAAATGGATCGGTTGGCAAACTTCGGAGTAGGTAATGGTAAAATTTTCGACTTTTTTCAAAATATTTCAAAAAGTATTAAACCTTCAGAAATTACAAAAACTGATTTGAGATGTTCAAACCGATACCTCTCATTTGATAACCCACTTGACGTTGTAGGTCCCTTAAAATTTCGACATCACAATTAGTACTGAAATTTTACATTTTTTTTATTTTTTTCTTCTTTTTATTTGCACAGGCGCACAAAAAGTATTATTATTTTAAATTTCAAGTTATTTGCTGCTGTAGTTGCTGAGATATTAAAGACTGAAAAAAGGACAAAATAAGCGAGATCATACGGGATTCGAAACCGCTCTCCGATCTTCGAAACCCTAAAAAGATTAAATTAAATAAAAAAGGGTAAAAATTAGAAATTTACCTAATAAAATAATCCAATAGTAATACCTCTATATAATGGCCCTCAGCACACATGCTGGTCTGTACCAGCATGTATTATGTAAATTACTATTATTAAGACCTAGCTGTAAGTTTTCCTAAAATTTCGTAAATAAATAAATAATAATATAATAACAATTTATATTAATAATTAATCATAATATTTATTTTAACAAATGCTACTAAAAATACCAGTGAACCGAAGTTAGTGTGTTCATACTTGTAAGTTAATAGAGAATAGTTTACAGCAAATTACTTTTCCGTAAGTTTTATTCCTTGCAGAACTCTGAAAAATATAATAAACCGCCAAGTGCGAGTCGACTCGCACACGAAGGGTTCCGTACTGTAAAAATCAGGCAATTTTTTCAAAGAACATCTAATTTTTACTTGTTCAGAATCCCCTTTAAATTTTCAACTTTATTTTATTTTTAGTGTTTGTTATTATTACAGTTGAAGTGTTTCTTAATTGTAGAAAGTTTCATGTGCCTACCTATTGTAGTTTCAGAGATACAGCCTTGACAAATTAAGAGCAAAAATAGCCAAAAAAAATCACGTTTATTGTATGGGAGCCCCCTTTAGTTATATGGTTATGATATTTATTTTATTTTTTGTTGTTATAGCGGCAAGAGCAATACACATTATCTGAAATGTCAAGAAAATTTCAACTGTCTACCTCTTACGGTTCATGAGATATAGCCACGTGACAGACGGACGGACAGACAGCGGAGGCTTAGTAATAGGGTTCCGTTTGACCCTTCGGGTAAAAACTATAAAAAGCAAAAAAAATATTGCATCTCGCCAAAAATTCTAAATATTTTACTATTTTCACGCAGTCTGCAGTTTGGTATGACCAAACGGACAGCGGTTGCAACATTGTATGGTTGGATATGTGTACAGTTGGACTTGTAAGGTAGTATAACACATGTAGATACGGTTTGGTAACACTTGCCCATCAAATGTTACAACTACTGACTGACTTGGCTTCCACACAGGAGCTCCTTTGGCAATTTCTTTGAAATTGATTCGTCCTGCTTTTAAGATTTTCCCCAGCCACTAGGTACCTACTGTAGTGCACTCCATGTTCTCTTCTGGAGAGATGTCTGTAGGCACACCACGAACAACTGCCATACGAGAGACATTATAAGTTGGGATAAATGCCTTCAAATTATTTTCATTTAATCTCGCATGGTTAACAAATGCATTAGCATCAGTATGACTATTAAATGCTATGGATACTTTGTTCCTACCAATTCTTTTAACAATACCGTTCACAACATTATGGATAAAGTTGCGTTTTAAGAATTTCCCAAAGATAATTGGGTGGAGCGTGGAGCCATCGTTTGGTAACTCAGTAACACGTTGCACATGTACAATATAAGGAGCACTGTCTGTGGACTCTTACTGTATTCGAGTAACCACAGCTGGAGCCTGCGACGATGAATTTGGTGGAGGTGTGGGGTCTGCCACGACAGGGGCAGGAACAAGATCTTGACTTACAACTGTTGTATCGCTACCACTATTTTGCGGTAGGTTCTTGTCATAATGACATCCTTTAGATTCGTTGGACCCATTTTACAGCTTCTACTTATTACAATGTTTGCACATTTTATGCTTTAGCTTCCGATTTTTGGAAGTCGATGTGTCCGTGTCCATTCCAGATTCATTAGAAAGTCTCTCAAAGCTATTCGATATTACATGCTACCGACCTGAGGGACCGTGTCCCCAGGATCCGGCGGCGGCTCCTCCAAGTCCATTAAGAAAATGGTAAAAAAACTTACCAGATGCTATATTATTTACATTACTCCACTTTATATACAATTAATATAAAAATAAATAGCAAAAACTAACTCTACTGATCTATATTTGCCAGAAAAATAAAATTTTAAAGTTTGGTGGGAAAAAACGCGACCGCCCTGTTTGATGCTTCCCGCCTTTTTCTTACAAGTACTTGTGTTTGACGCCTAATGAGTAAAGACAGTTTGAAAAGAGTTGCTAGTTTTATTTAATTTTAGTTCCGTTTCTAGATTTTTTTGCCAAGTTATAAGTATGTATGTACTTACTCAAAAAGGATGCAAATATTTTAGGCACCTACATAAACATCTTATTATTTATTATTTTTTTTATCTAAAGTTAAGCATAAATGTATTGATATAATGTTACACACAAATATATTGAATGTTTACTCTAAACCTGTTTCACAAACGAACCAACCCGGTGAACCCGTCGCAACAAGGAAACAAACGTAAGTGTTTATCAACATTTCTACCTTACCATTACTACTTTGCTTCACTGAGCAAAAGCGGCGCCCATATCGTGATTTTTAGATTGACGAAAGATGGAAAAAATAAATATTTAACTGTGTTTTAGAACACTTAACTTCTCTGTTAACTATTATACATACTTACCTCTTTTTTAATACTCTGCTAACTTAAAACTATTTCGAACACAATGGTAAATTGTTTCTGAATAAATGATTGTGGTTCTGGTTGCTAAGCAGTGGTATTTCTTACCCTGACTTATGTCAATATAATACTAATCGTTTATTTGACATACAACATATTAATAACTAAATAAACCACCAAGTGCGAGTCGACTCGCACACGAAGGGTTCCGTACCGTAAAAATCAGGCAACTATTTCAAAGAACATCAAATTTTCACTTATTCGGAAACCCCTTTAAATTTTCAAATTTATTTTATTTTTAGTATTTGTTATTATAACTGTTGAAGTGTTACTTAATTAAAAACAGTTTCATGTGTCTACCTATTGTAGTTCAAGAGATACAGCCTTGACAAATTAGGAGCAAAACAAGCCAAAAAAATCACGTTTGTTGTATGGGAGCCCCCTTTAATTTTGATATATATTTTATTTTTATACAAAGAGAAATTCACATTATATGAAAATTTCAATTGTCTACCTCTTACGGTTCATGAGATATAGCCACGTGACAGACTGACGGATAGTGGATGCTTAGTAATAGGTTTCCGTTTCACCCTTCGGGTACGGAACCCTGAAAAAGAAAAAGTCTGATAAATAATACAGCTTAGCTACGGTGTTATGTTAGCAGATTATAACGATTAAGGGGAATAATCTATAAGTTACGTAATAATTATTCACAGAAATATGTTTGTGGCCAAAACAAAAAAGAATTCAATATAAGTATACTAACCAAAAACTGCGAAACTTTTACCATTCAGCAAAATTATCAACGAAATACGACGAGGGCGCCACTTTAGCACATAACGCCCTGCATTCGTAGAGGGAGTATGTACCTAGCCTGCATGTACATATGTAACGTGAACAATATCGTAAAAACGTAGTTAGTTTAGTAAACATGCTATTGCTGCGGCTATTACGCGTATTTATAAATAGATGGTGCGACGCTGAATTTTATTCACTAACTGCTGCCTGCGGCCTTGCACGCGCTTTTTATGTAGCCTATGTCCGTCCCCGGGATACCTTTTACCTCCCTGCCAAATCTCATAGAGATTCATTCAGCTGTTTTGGCGTGAAAAGGTAACAGACAGACATACTTTCGGATTAATAATATTAGTATGGATGGCTCTGCCCGCGGCTTGGCTCACGTAAAACGTGGAAGAACTTTTCAAATCGGTAAAGAAGGTCCAGAGACTACGTTCTATGCGTATACCGCGTGAGCGAAGACGCGAGCAAAGGCTAATGGCTTTGTCCGATAAACAACGCGTGCAAATCCACGCGCAAACACTAGCTCGGATTATAGTAAGCCCGGTAGGTATAAGATTTAGTTCGGTTGTTAAACTTCGTGCAGTATACTCGGCCACCTTGTCGCTATCAAGGCCAATTTAGTTCGAAGGGCGGGCGCGAACAGTCTGTCTGAAAATCTCGACGAGAGCGCTGCGCACGCGCTCGTTATGTCTCGCGGAACGGTCCTCATGTGTTGGCTCCTCCTGTGCTGTGTCACAGGTGAGGGAAAACTATTGCAATCTGTACCTAACGTCCCACGGTTAGGCACAGGCCTTATCCCCAAATGAAATACGTATTAAACAAAAAGCATCGTTTAAATCGGGGTTTATACTCGTACCTACGTATATTTACAAGAGAGTTCGTGTTAACAGATTTTTCAACGAGTTTCTTCAATTTGTGTAATTAATTATGGTATATATATTTCTTGTTTACTCACGTACGTAGGTAAATAGTTGTTGATGTTGAAAAGAAAACCAGAATTGTTATCCTCCTACGTCAACAAGAAGTTTCAGCGAAGGAAAATTATCTCGGGTGTGTGTCATTAATACGTTATTTTGGAACGTGATCGTGAATCTGTTTATTAGCGGTAAAGTTCGCGAAGATGATCTGATGGTTTCTTAGAGGTTGCTTTGGCGACTAGGTTTTCAATAACTCGTGTCCCTCTTTTCTTAGTATATGTAATTTCATCATCATCTGCCTTTACGAGTCCACTGCTGGATATGCCTTCCTTAAGAGGGCGCAATCCGCGCCATTTTGTAAAAAGGAAAGGGATAGGATTTCGCGTTCATAGGAGCGGGGTAGAGCATTTTGGAGCGGCTTAAGCGCAAAAATCAAGTTTTTGCTTATTTACAAGAAAACTACATTCATAAGTTATGAAGAAACTGGTTCAAGAACCAAGTTAATAAATAGGTAAATAGTTCGAATCAAAACATAAATCATTTCAATAGACCGCTGGGTTCCCGAGATATCGACCAAATTATGTGCGAAACAGTGCACTTTCATGTTTTTTTTATCGTAATTTTTTTTCGCAATCTTTTTTTCTCTTTTAAGGAACCAAAGAAAAAATGTTAAATTTTATGTAATTTGAGTTTTTTAAAACGGGGATCCCATGAGTAGGTACTGTATCTCGGCCCAGTTTGACAACAAAACCTCTTCAAATTCGCCTCTGATGAGCGCCATGGCGGCGGCGGCGGCGGCGGCGTCTTGTCTGTCGGGCATGTAATTTCATTCCTTTATAATTTTCATCTGCTCTTGTTAGTTAAAAACTATGACGTTTTAAATTAGAGGGAATGGGGAAATGTTATCGGATCCTTTTGATATAATATCTCATGACAATGGTCGGATAAATAAATATTGTGTCTTGTGCCATCTTAAAGTAGAGAGCACTTCCTTTGCCGTTTCGGTTATATTACAACAACAACTGTTGCAATGTTGTTTAAGAACTACTATTTTTATGTTGTAGATATGTGGCTATAGGTAAAATCGAAACTGTTGCTATGCTACATAAACTGTTCTACCATAACAAATAGTCGTAGACCCTACACAGTAGTAATGCACAGGGATAAATGAACCTATCCTATATCTACCAGGTCAGGTCGCACCACGTACCTTTAATAATGTTCACGTACTAGGTATGAAACAGTTTTTGCTATAACCCGTAAACTTAGTCGCTTATCGCGCTTAGGTAGGTCGGCAACCAAATTTTTACAAATCTGATAATTTATTTATTTATGTATTGATGTAATTAGAACGGTCTTAGGCCAATTATACTAAATACAGTAGGTTTAATATTAAATATAGTTAAATTAAGGTCATAATGCTAGAAATACCTTTGTCAAATAATAAACAATGATCAAGCTTAATTAAATTATCCTAAGAGATATTCGAGTGTAAGATTGAAGTTAATATCCGAGGAGGGGCCAACACGCGTTTCAGCTGAATACAAGAGAGAGAGAGCCTGTTAGTTACTGAGTACTTGTTATCCTGAAAAACGAATGCGAAGCCGCGGGCTGCAGCTAGTATTGCACATGCAAACATTTGGATGTTTGTGACCTCTTCACGCCGAAACTACTCAACGGATTGGGCTGTAATTATGCACACATCACGTAAAAAAATAATAAATTATATAACATACAAATTATTTATTTCAGACCATGTGTAGTCACGTGGTAGTCACCATGTGCACTTATTGTGATAGTCCATATAAAACTATCACAATGCACGCACGATGTATACTCCGTCTACGCGTTTATTTTCGTAATCTATCAGCTCGATGAATATTGAAGCTTCTCAGAAACTAAATAAGTAAGCACTAAAAACAAAAAAAATATCGATGCTATCGTTCAGTCCCGATATTTTTCGAGTCGACAGATATGCGACAGGGTATGCGAACCTGTTTTTATAAAGAAACACTCTATGAAATATTGCTCTATGAACGTGTCACGTGGACGGAGTACCTATAGAAAAAGTAAAAATTAACTTCGCTAACACGGGCACTCAGTGCCAGGTGTACGAATAATATGTAGGCTACTTGCTATCCCGGACAAGCACAAGCAAAGTCGCGGGCATGCTATTTTATAAACACAATCGTTAGTATTATAGAGACGCTCATAATACGGGTGACATGCTCTCGCGCAGAATGTATTCTAGTTATAATAATACCGAGACTGGCATCCATGTGGTCCACTAACCTACAGCAGGTAATTAAGACTCGTAAACACGTATCAGCTGCACGGGCGATCGTTCGACTTACACTGCCGGCCAAAAGTTTGAGACCACTGTAAAAATCTTTGTCACCAACAAAATATTTCAAAGTACACATATGATAATGAGCTAATTTGAACACCTGCGTATTCTATTATTATTAAAGAATTTCTAAGAGTCATTATTTATGTTGTTGTTTAAGTTATCATCCTAAAAAGGTTATTGTTTCAAAACATCAATGAGCGCCGCGCAAGGACCAGGTGGTAGAGTCATTGTAATATTTTTATGATCTGCTCATTACTTATTGTTTTGGGTTTGTTTCGCGTTAACCGATATCAGGGATTATGTTAGCTTCCTAAAACATATTTAGTACCTGAGTTTTTATGGAGTAAATTATTTTCTACCTTATTAGTCTGAGCTCGTCGTTGTTACAGTGAAGACATCTTAAAATGGGAAAAGTTCGCGAAATTAGCAGTGAAACTCGCTCTGCCATAGTTGTTTTATACGGCGAAGGCAAATCTGAACGTGCGATTGCCTCTCAACTTAAGTTGTCGAAGACTTGTGTTCATAACACAATAACCCGATACAAGGAGACTGGCAGTAATCAAGATCGTTCGCGTTCGGGAAGGCCGAGAACTACCACTTCTCGCGAGGATCACTTCATCGTCACTACCAGCAAGCGGAATAGACGCCTAACAGCACCAGAAATCCGCGTAGAAGTGAACAAATCCCGATCAGAACCTGTATCATTGACTACAGTAAAAAGACGTTTGAGAGATGCTAAGTTATTTGGTCGCGTCGCCGTTCGAAAACCACTACTAAGGCCACAAAACAAAAAGAAACGGATGCAGTGGGCCCTTACCCATCGAGACTGGACTGAAGAAGACTTTAAACAAGTTCTTTGGTCAGATGAATCCAAATTTGAAATATTTGGTTCAAAACGACGAATTTTTGTTCGACGTAACGTCGAGGAAAAGATGATGCCAGACTGTGTGGTGCCAACAGTCAAGCATGGTGGTGGTTCCATTATGGTCTGGGGATGCTTCTCGGGCCATGGAACCGGAGATTTGGTACGAGTCGAAGGAATCATGAAAAAGGAGCAATATAAACGAATACTACAGCAAAATGCCATTCCGTCTGGTTCAAGAATAATTGGAGATGGATTTTTTTTCCAACAAGATAATGACCCAAAACATAGTTCAAAATTATGCAGGGGTTATTTAGAACACAAAGAAACAGAAGGGGTTTTAAAAAACATGGTGTGGCCCCCTCAGAGTCCGGATCTCAACCCGATTGAGCTTTTGTGGGAAGAGCTTGATAGAAATGTGCGCAGTTGTTGTCCCGCTTCGCAAGAAGACATGTGGAAGGCTTTACAAGAAAGCTGGAACAATATATCACAAGATACAATCGACAAATTGATTGCTCGTATGCCAAGAATAGTGAAAGTAGTAATAAAATGCAAGGGAGGGTTTTTCGACGAAAAATCTGTATAAAATATGAGCGACATTTTTAAAGTAAATGGTTGATTTTTCTTGATTTTTTTGTTTTCTTCATAATGTATGTGTATTAGGAAATAAGTATTTTAATTCATAATTAAACCTCTTGCTTTGTATTTTGAGTTTTATTTCATTTTCCTACTTTGATGTAGGTGGTCTCAAACTTTTGGCCGGCAGTGTACATTGAGGCATTCTCCTATAAATAAGGAAGGACATAATAGAGCTCAGATTTATCATCCTGCCACATGCTCCGAGAGCCGGGTCTCGCAACCGTGCCTACTACAATGTGAATGGGCATTTATTGAATAGTTCGGATAGCCGCTGCTCGACCCACACGGAGCATCGCATCGCGGTGGTATTTTTAACATTCCCGGACCGGCGCCGGCGCAAGGTTAGCCAAGACACACGCTTATTCATCTGAATATGACCTAATTTTGCGTAAACATGAGGAATCGAACATGAGGTTTTTTATATCACGCGTGTTTGGAATCGTTAGCGCTGTTTTCTGTTTGAAATGTTCAGTCAAGGCTTAAGGTTGTCGCAAACGTAACAAATATGAAACGGATCGGCATGGGTCATCGCCTCGCCGCACAAGGCTTAAAGAAAAAAAAAACGCCAAGTGCGTGTCGACTCGCTCACGAAGGGTTCCGTACCGTAAAAAGCAGGCAACATTTTCAAAGAACATCAAATCTTCACTTGTTGAAATATTAACCCCTTAAAATATTTAATTTTATAATATTTTTAGTTTTTGTTGTTATTGCAGTTGAATTGTTACTTATTTACAGAAAATTTCATGTGTCTACCTATTGTCATTCAAGAGATACAGCCTTGAGCTAAAATAACCAAAAATATCACGTTTTTGTCTTGAAGCCCCCTTAAATATGCATTTTTTTTAGTTATTTTTTATAGCGGCAAGAGAATTACACATTCTCTGATTTTTTTTTTACTGTCTACCTCTTACGGTTCATAATAGAGCCCTGTGACAGATGGACGGACAGACGGACAGCGCAGGCTTCCGTTTTCACCCCGAAAAAGGAGTCGCGAGGCGAAGCCGTTACAGTGCTGATTTGTGTGCGTTGTACCTACCTACTAATAGAGGTTCATACAACAAATACGGCTCTAGTTGTGGCGGTGATGATCCGTTTCTAGAAGTGCGATAACCTTTAGATAGAACGTTACCTACGAGTAAGTCTAATCTGCGTCTTTGTTAGGCTGAAATCCGCAGCTCCTTACGACTTAATATAAAAATGAGAGTGGTGGGCGCAGCGATCACCTCCGCTTTGGAACGATAAACGCCACCTAACTCACGGCTGCCATTCATCCTAATAGTGACATCAGCCGGCACATTCAGATTTATTGCACTTCGGTTGTAAAATTAAACAATTGTAGGCACAAAATTATTGAATCGTGCACTTCTGCTGGCTCCCTTATTACGAATAGGTACCTACCTACTAAAATTTAGAACTACCATCTGAAGTATAGAGGCCTCTAAGCAGATTTAATAACGGCGCATTGTCTTTCGGAGCGCCGCGATAGGCGTGCGCCAGGGCGCTTAGCGCCCCCTATGCTCGTGAGCTCCGCACACCCGCTAAAGCCGCCCTTGACGCTCATCAACGAATAGCATTATAATATCTGATTTTTGCTGTATATTGTGCTGAAAGATCCCCTAATATAAACAAATAAAAAAAAAATCTGATTTTTGCTGAGTCCCTTGTTTATGTAATTGAAAAAACTTAAAAAAAAAGATGCCTTAGGGATAATCCGCCACTGTGTAGCGGCTAGACAGTAGCGGATATATTATATATTTATATAGGCGGCCAAGATTAATTAACTATTTTCTAGTGTACAATTTTTCGCGCGAGCGCCCCTTGTAACCTCGCGCCCCTAGGCAGTTGTCTAGTTTGCCTTAGGGATGATCCGCCACTGCCTCTAGTCTAAATAACACTGCTGTTGATTAGCCTCTATACTTCAGATGGTAAGTCTCTGGTCTAAATAACACTGCTGTTGATTGATGGTTGAGAGGCTAATCAACAACAGTGTTATTTAGACCAGAGACCTAAAATCTGAAGTAAAGAGGCTAATCAACAACAGTGTTATTTAGACCAGAGACCTAAAATCTGAAGTAAAGAGGCTAATCAACAGCAGTGTTACTTGTCACTGACTTATGATACCTATGCAAATAGAAGAAGTCAGAGAGAGAGACAGACACGTAAAAGGTTTAAAAAATAGAACAAACAAATCGCTGATTCGACTGAGTGAAAATGGTACAACAAACGTGTGAGCGTCAATATCGTCCACCTGCAATAACAAAGCATTGAACGAGACCTTCACTTTTATTGGTTCTGTCTGATTATCAACTACAGTGGGTGGTAGGTAGGCACCTAGTTCTTGAAATAATATTACAAGCTTGTTCCCGCGGCTTCGCACTCCTCTCCGTCCCCATCCCACGATCAATAACACAATTTATATCCATGCCAAACATTTTAATCCGTTCAGACGCTTAGTCGTGAAAATGTAACAGACTGACAACGAAGCTTTCGCATTAATAATATTAGTATGGATGGACCAGCTCTGCCTAATACCGATGCGTGATTAATGAGCCATTTTCCCTCATCAGCACACATTCGTCCACAACTGAACATGGTTCCCCAAACGAGGGGGTATTTGCCATAATCACCGCTTGGCAGGCAGATGAGCCACCATTTCGGGTTATTTTAACTGATTACGAGCAGCGGAGAAAATGTTCGCACTGCGCTAGGTTAGTGTTGTGTTCTTGAGTCGCAGCCAGCTTTTGTACACGCATCATACGGACACGGAGCGGAACACTTCACTTCAGCAAAACAGAATCACGTAATTGTACCTAACTAATAGACCCAGGTACCTATGACGAATTAAAAAAAAATCTGCTAAATAAAAACTCGTTTTTTTCTGAAGGTCAAATACCGCGCGGTCGATCGATATACCTACAGAGGAAAGATTTGTCATTTGGTTCAACACCTCGCTCAAACCATGGACGAACAAAATGTATTTAGAAATAGAATATTATTTCTTTAGTAGGTACATGCGAGACCACAAACGTACGCTCAGATCAAAAAAGAATAAACGCGTCAATACAATACCCCAAGGCAGCGTTATTGGATGCCTTCTATTTCTGACCTTTTATATGATCTCCCAAAAATATGGACGAGCCGTGCGTCCTATTCGCCGACGATAAATCTGTATAATAAACGTTTAATCACGATGAAAATATATCCGATAAACTTAACGGTATACTAAATAATATCACAGACTGGATGAACGAGCATAATCTAGAAATAAACTTCTTAAAGACTAAAATAATGACATTCCACCCCTACCAAAAATCCGCATTAAAATCAACTACACTACGAATTTAGCTTGCTAGGCCTAATAATAATGATAGACACATACGCCAGTGCCCATAGCCACTTATCATACTCCGTCATCCTATGGGGGAACAGTACCAACGCAAAAATTATCTTTACGCAGCATAAAAAACTTATACGTAAGATACGTATACGTTTTTTATAGCAAATATAGATCAAACAGACAGCTGTAAACTTTACTTCCAAAATTATAAGATACTAACCTTGCCCTGCGTATACCTACTTGAAATGTGTAAATTCGTTAGAAAACATAAAGAATTTTATAAAGCTCGGGAAGAAACCTACACCTCTCGCTCCTTACGATGTAAAAACAAACATATAGACCAGATTTCACTCATCGAGACCCTATGTAATGACAATTAAATTATATAATAAACTACCTGACGCGTTGTAAAATGAGAAAAACTAAATTATTTTACCAAACAATTAAAGCTTTTATTATCACAAGAGCATATTACACGATTGACGAATATTTAAACGAAAAATAAGAAATGCAAACGAGTAAAATATACATGACATGTTAAAAATGAAACAAAATGAAAAAAAAAATCCTTAACAAAATCCTAAATAGAAATGAAATCCTCTCTCCATACATTACATATGAGGGCGTCATTGGACGGCTCACAATATTGTGTGTCCAGCAGGGTCTATAGTGATACTTAATTAGATTACAAACACCTCTGTACACCTATAGAATGCAATAAATGATTGAGTATTGAGTAAGTATGTTCGCTCAAACTACATAAGTAGGTAAACATGTAATGTATCTGGACCCGAGGGATCTCATAAAAGGGGGTTATCTTTTTCATTGGGATCTACGTCGGTGATAGCTTACAGGCATAGAGGTGTTATAGTAGAAGCCACTTACTTACAGGCAACTCTTTAGTTTTAGTTTCACTACAGATGCAACGATTTTAATTTAAATACCTAGTTCACCCGTCTCCTTGACCTGTCTTAGTTTAAATTCCTCGCTTTAAGTTCTAGACGTTAGGTAATGTGGAAAACTGAGAGAAATATTGTGAGATAGAAAAAAGAGAATATTGTTTAACGCTTCATTTGATTTGGAACAGTTAGGCTACCACTAGATTGCAACAGTCTGCAGATAGCTCAACTGCTGCTTTATGTGCATTACATACATTCTACACTGTATGCCTTGCCTGTTAAGTAGGTAGGTAATAAATAAAATAATAATAATAATGCTGGACAAACTATACACCATCATCTAGCCCCAAGCTAAGCAGAGCTTGTGCGATGGCTGCCTACTAGTTAAAAGATATATTTAATTCAATACACTTCATAGATATATTTTTTTTATTATACATATAAAACACCGGGAACAAATATTTACAAATCGTACAAACATTTGTCCCGAGGCGGGAATCGAGCTCGCAACCTCCAGGGCCGCGGGCGGACCTTCGCCCGCTGCGCCACAGAGGTCGTCATTCAGTTAGTTATAATTTTCTTTACTCCTTCCAGTGAGTCGTCAGCTATCCATAACGGAGTTAGAAGTCCCCGCCGCAGTGAAGGCCGGAGAGGACGTGGAGTTGAAATGCCGGTTCGAGCTCGGCAAGGAAAGCAAGG
This sequence comes from Eupithecia inturbata, assembly GCA_963662085.1. Classification (NCBI taxonomy): domain Eukaryota; kingdom Metazoa; phylum Arthropoda; class Insecta; order Lepidoptera; family Geometridae; genus Eupithecia; species Eupithecia inturbata. Next base: position 14,498,417 of record OY759185.1, read on the forward strand.
AGCGGCTCATAGTGAAGTGGTGGTCGATCCACGGACACGGGGACAGTAGGAAGGCGCTGTACCAGCGGATAGATGGGGTAGAGCCCAGCTATCTGCCTCACGTTGGTGAGTGTTCATTGACCTTCAAAGTTTCAAGAGAATTCTGACAGTTTTCAACCATTGTTAGTGAAACTAGGTACATGACTATGAATAAATGTTTCTAGAATGTATGTTTGTGTGATTTTTTACATGACTACCCAAAAAAGGAGAGTTAGTAATGTTTTCAGTTTGGGTTCGTGCATGTATCCGAGTTTCTTTTTCCACAATAACTTTAAATGTCTGAACAGATTTGGGTGAGGGATCGTTAGAATCCTTACATCATCCTAAGTGTCACTTATTTAATTATTTTATGTAGCAGTCGCGTAGGTATCATATCTAAAAAACTGGTTTCAACGAAAACAAGTTAACCTTTAAAAATAGTCAAAAACTGTACACAACATCAGAACCCGCAGAAACCTTGACCACTTGATTTGATCCTCGAATTAAACGAAAATGTGGAAATAAAACAGAATACCTACTCAAACGTCTATCGAATTTACCTTTACCTTTACACGGCTCACTACGGCAGGACCGAGGCGAATGGAATAAATATAGAGAGGCCCAGCAGTGGACTGACCAGGGCTGATGACGATGATAATGATGACACGTCTCACGACGCGATAGTTTTCAGTTTTTTTTTTAAATCCATTATAAAATCAGTCAAAAACTCGCGACATGAGACGTGCCGTGCAAATATCTGATTTGCTTTTGAGTATTCGGGCCTACCTATACACTACCCAAACTTGATGTAGAATGGTAGAAAACAAACCACTCATACTTAACCTAAATCTTCTGTTGCCGCGTCTTTTTATATGTAATTTACATTACTTGTCGATTTGAGATCCTTCCTTCAATATATATTGATTACAATTATATCTGAAACTCGACGCCAAGCAAGCGAGTTTTCGTTTTTTGTACACTGTGTATAGCTATTGTGTTGTTTGTTTATTCCAGAGGTGAAGCCGGGTGAGCTGGACACCATAGTCCTGAAGAGCGTGACCCCTCTCGACTCGGGCACCTACGAGTGCGAGGTGTCAAACATCGCGGAGGTTCGGAAGCATCAGGACTTGGTGGTTTTCAGTGAGTCATTCAATTTCCAACTTTTTAGCCTTTTAGCTTGGTTTGCAATATACTTACAGTAGGTACATACTTGTATTGCATTATTTCAGCTTCCGGCAGCGGCCCACATTTGAACGTGTCGTTAATAAAAGACGCAGTGGACGGGGACGAAGTAAGGATCGAGTGTCAGGCGAGCGAAGTCGCGCCCGCGCCGGACCTGCTCGTCAAACTTAACGGGTAAGTGTCATACTCGTACGGTGCACGGTGCACGGTGGTGTGGTATGGTGAAAGTACTCCTGTTTCCGCATTTGAACTCGAGTTGGTCCATTTTGCCTTAATTTGTTTGCAAGTATAGCCAGCCTTACTCCGTCCAGAGGCGCAAAATCTTCCTGAGGTCTTCACAGGCTTCGCGAAGTGACCTCGGCAAGAGGATTTCTGTTCGTTGCGCTGTTACTCCCTCGCATTCCTGGGCTACGTGGAAAGCTGATTCGTCCTCACCGAGGCACCCTCTGCAGATAGGGCTGTCCGTCGCTCCGATGGTGAATAAGTGTTTGGTCAGTGGGCAGTGTTCCCACCAGGATAAGCAGGTCCATTCTGTTTAGGTTAAGTACCTGAGCGTATTGTTAGTTTCGGTGATGTTGATGGAAGCGCCGCTCTGGCTTGTCTGCATTCTAGCAGGCGTCTCCATCGCTCGTTATGCATCTCTCTGTTTCTGAGCCATGTCTGAAGTAGTGAGAATGACAGGGGTGATGGACCTTCATTGGTTGTTTCTGATCTCCTCCGTGGCTTAGCGATCCGCTCTGTCCCTTGATCCATTAAATGATAACCCTGTTCTTGGTGGATATCCTCTCGAATGCTAAGTGACATTCGTACACGGGCTCGGAGTTACAGCTGTTTCCTTTCAGAGCCCTGAGTATGGCGGCGCTGTCAGAGAGAATGCGTACACATTGGTCGCTAACTTTTCTTTTCAGCAGGACTGTAGCTGCCTGGGTTACTGGTAAGTACCCACGTAGTAGGTGCCGGATTGTGTTTCATTGTGTACTCGCATTCTTGTAATCACGGTAGGTACCTATCTAGAATGTTTTGTTTTACTTCTATGTTAATTAAGTAGGCATGTTAATTTAAAATTTATCTTCTGTATACGCTTTAATTTTCAGTTTTACATGTATTTATCTTCTCCTTTTGCTTTACCTACATAATTTCTTACAGTTGCTGCATCTGTCATCTATTTAATTAATCCTCATGTGTAACTCTACATTCCACCTATTCAATTACTTGTACTTACCTATGTTTATCTGAATAAATGTCTGTGATGTTCCTGTGAAGCCAAATAAATGTATCTTTATTGCAACGTACGATTAAACAACACCAAGACTACTGGGCAAGTATTCCGGATTATAGGCAGTCAAAGGAGGCCTTCCCGGCTTTAAACCCGAGATTCTCCCGAAAACTCCTCAATCTGAAACGGGGCAAACTCCGGCTAATCGTCGGTATTGTCACAGGACATTGCATGCTTAACGAACATCTATTTAATCTGGGTATCAAGGACAGCCCCCTATGCAGAGGGTGCATGAACGCAGAGGAGACGGCCGCGCATGTGCTTGTAGAGTGCGACAGCGTAGCGTAATGGTGCTACATCTAGAAGACATCTAAGGCAGCGCCGGCAGTGGTTCTCATGTAGCCTGTTATCGCTGAGCATGCCATGCTTTGAAAGCGCTGCAGTCTTTGTTCTCAGGGTGCTCAGCTCCCACCACCAAACTATCGCTCCGTCGGTTAATGTCGTGGTCTAATAATATAACTTTATTGACAAAGAAAATTACTATCAAATAATAAAAACAAATTAGAACTAGTATTTACAATTGAAACAATTAAGCTAACTGCAGACTGTTGCAAACTATCTACAGGTAGCTAAACTGATCCATATCAATACCAGTCGTTGCGTCCCCAAGACGCTGGCTGCATTGCCCCGCTGTATGGCAATGCTGATGTGCTACGCCAGATTTCCGCCAGCTCTCGGGTCACGCGTCCTCTAATTATAGCAGTGTGTGTGATGGTTATTTTCGGTGAGTCTCCATGTTTTTCCTATCATTCTGCTGCATTGGTAGTAGTGGCACGCTGTAGTTTGTAATCAAGATCCTTATTGCACAGCAGTTTGCTGTCTAGTTCCCCAGATGTCGATTGCTTGTGAACATTATTGGTTCCGTTTTTGTAGGGTTAACTGAGAGTTCATAGTGAATGCACCATGCTTCAATGGATGTCATACGGTGGCCCACAGGTGGGCGTAACGGCTAACACACGGACGACGACGTCATCGGATGGTTGAAAATCTGAACAATATATATTTTTACCTTGTCCTGGGTCTATCGACAGCTTGCACTGGTATGCCCAGGACAGCTAAATTCCTAAATTTTAGTAAGGCGGCTTTCTCTTCGCTACGGACGTCACAATGAACGACGAAGAAAAAACAAATAATGCTGAATATTTCGCACAGCATCATCTTCAAGTTTAGTGTGTGATGAAATATACTGTCTAGTCCAGTCATGTTAGGGATTCACCAGCAATACCGAGCTAACCTACTGGAAACGCGTATACTTTTGGCTAAAATGACTGGACTAGTCCTTTTATCGGCAACAGAAATGCTGTTGGTTGGGACCACAGATATCAGAAACTCTTTCTAAAACGACCTCTTGAAGAAAATCATGATGATGTCCTCCTAATCTGTTATTTCTAAAACTTACTTTTTAAATTCACAACATAGTAAGATTTGGAAACAGAAGGCTTATTTACTTAATAAGGTACGTGTGTGCGCAAACATAGAGCTCTCTATATTTCTTCACTCTCATATCAGAATTTGAATCAGAAATACGTTTAGGTATTGTTAACTGCAGTACAAAAAAAGATGTTATGCATAAAATAGTGTACAGTTTCAACAGCTTATCTATCTATATATATTAATGGACATACAATATCTATAATAGACTCACAATAACAGTTTGAAATAGGTACCTTTGTATCTAGGTAGGTGTAGGTATACATTTATCAATCATTTATATCGCATGGAAAAAATATATAAATCTCACTATTATTTTATTGTTTCCAGTATTGAAGCGACCGCCTCCAAGATCATCTCTGGCCCGGACGACGGAGGGCTGTACTCGATACTCCTCGGCAACGCGACCGCCAGCCTGTACTCAGCAGAGGGCGCGGCGATCACTTGCGAGCTTCTGTTCGACAACCCTGCCGTCGCGCACCCGCTCTACACCGACACTCTCCACTACGTGTCTGGTGAGTCGAGAGATCGGTGCCTTGTCTACTCCCTTGGTTATACAGGGTGTAACAAACGAACCTAGATGGCAAGATTGGCAAGTATCCAAAATATTTAAGAAAGCAAATTTTATTGTAAGGAAACATTCCTTTATTTATAAACATAAGACAATATGCATTCAAAGAATTTTGAAAAATTACTTGCTTTTTCTGGTGGTGGTTTCTGGCTTGCTGGTTCTGGTGGTGGTGGTTCCAAATAAAATCTAAGAAATAACACCCTATACGTTTTACGACACCAATTAGTAGAGTCAATCATAAGAATCAAATCTGTCTAATAAACATTGCATGTTAATCTGCCAAAACTTCATATCGTCAATATTTCTGTTACTTGCCGTCCTTGTCCCGCGGCTGTGGGATACGACATTATTATCCACTCACAAAAGTTTGCCTTGGAATGTTTGTGTAGGTACGTAATACTAAGTCTAAATAATGAACCTGTTCTGTGAGGGGCTGCGGCTGTGCTCGAGATAGGTTTATCAAAACCAGCATTACAAGCCATCAGTTATACTCTCGTACCATTGTTCCAACTTACAGACTACACCCCAAAGTCGCCGGCCCTAGTGCAAAAGGCGAGTAAGCCCGGGCGGCATCCTAGTTTTATTTATCATGGTACAATTGGGACAAATCAGTGCCAATAGAGTAGTTGGGAATTGGGGATACTGGGTCAGGATCATTCATGAATGATCCTGCCCCAGTATCCCCAATTCCCAATCTGAAATTATTCATCGTTGATATTGATTGAATTACCATATCTAGCTCTATTCATCCTTGTTTAGGAATGACTTGATTTCAAATTATATATTTAAAATAAAACGAACTAGATTTTTTAAATACTTTATTCTATAACCATTTTTTTAAAAAACATTACATTTAAGCGCAGACACGAGAATGATATTAACATTTTATTATACCACTAGGAGTCAAACTATAATCTAAATTCAATTGCCATAAAGTAAGTATTATAAGACTTATACAAAAGTTTCTTTATTATCTAACCATTTTTTTAAACATGTAACATTTTTAAGAGCACAGACACGAGAATGATATATACATTCAAAAATACCTCTAGGAGATAAACCATAATCTAAATTCAATTGCCTTAAACTAGGACTATCTACTAGATCAAAAATCTTATCATTTTTAATAAATTTTTTCAACCATGATATTTTTTCGTTTCCTTTTACATAAATAGTCTTGTCTTCAAGATAATCAACAATACATTGTTCAAAATTTGAATAAGGAATTATTCCTTCCCTCCAGTATATTTGTCTATTTCTTTCTATCCATCGCACCTGCATTTTTTCTGTTTCCGATAAGTCATTATAGGGGAATGGTGGTTTTATGAGCAACACCAGCATTTGATTATTTTCACATAATATTGCTATTTCTTTAACAATAAAATCATTATTGTCTGTCTTAAATCCTTGCAGATCAACAACGGCAAACATCATATAATTCTTTTAACAATGTTACTCAAAGGCTTATATTCAATCAAGCGATCGTTGATAATAAGACAATATGCAGTTGTATTTTGTGGAATATCTTCAGAGCTCTCTATTTCTAATCTCACATCGATAGCTCCTGTCTTAAGAGCTTCGTTTTGTCTCGAACAATCAATTACAAAAAGTGGTGCGTAATTTTTAAATTGTTCCAAATCAAGCATGGGTTCAGAGTCGCTACCATAGTAAGACTGACGAAATGTTTTGTACATCTCGTATAATATATGATACTTGTCTTCAATAAATTTAGCATTTACAGAGTCATATGGGTAGTATTGAGAATTTAAAAACAAAGTTACATTAGACAACTTGCAATGATCAAAGATTGAAGAATCTTTGTTCCTATTGTTTTTCCTATTTGTTTGCAAACCAAAAATTACGTATCTGGGTTTTTCTATCTGTGAAGAAGTTTTAACTGCCCAAGAATGCTTAGTAGTTTGAGGTAATAAAGGATATTCGTATAAATCCCAATTTCTAAAAACCATTTGTATTGCGCGATCATTTTCTAAGAGTTTAAGCAAAGCTAATCTTTCACGATCTGTAACTTTTAAGTGAGGAACGCGCCACTGTAGTTTGTCTATATGAAAATCTATTGTATCATTATCATCAACATTTATGACGCTATTGGTAACGGTATTACTTCTTATAAGAATTAATTCATGTTTACAATTCATTACTATTCTTTTATAGTCCTCAGCAAACCCTAATAAGTTTTTCAAAGGTATGAGAGCACTGAAGATACCATCATCATTTTTGAAACCATTCAATTTCCAACCCCATAATGCAGCAGTTTTATTTTCACTATCACTTAAAGAAACATAAGATTTAAGTGTCGTAGTGATTCCAACATTTTTATTTCGATCTATTTCAACTCCATTTATTTCATATCGAATATCTTGAAAAAGATAATTTAAAGCATTGTTGCTGAGCTTCACTTTTTTTTTTATTTGTTTCCCAGTTAGTGCTTCTTTTGAAAATACGCTAGCACGACCTTCGATGTATATGTAACTGGCTGACGGCAACACGTAAATATCTTGTTGATGGATAGGTATTCTTATTTCATCATTTTCTTTGAAACTGCTGCTATACGGACTATAAGTATGTATTTCATAACTTACTATTGAGTTATCAAAACGAGGAGAATCAGTAATGTGGAGGTAATTCATATTACTTTAAGACCCAAACTTTGTAAGAATAGTTTATTTTCTTTGGTAAGCTTCTTTGCTACAACTTTTTTACGTCTTTGCCTTTTGCTTCTCAACAAAGAAATAGTTTTTTCTTGGTATGTGTTTGGTTTTATATGATAGATTATCATTCTGACTATAGGACAATCTACAAACGACCACTCTTATTCAATAATTACTGAATACCATATGCTTATCACTACGCCTCTCTTTTTATAGTGCAAGTACCGTGCTTATTCCAAAAATTGATCAAAAATTTTAAACAAAAGTGACCACATTTGAATGGGTTAGACTTTTGTATGTTGAAAATATTATATTTAATATCTGGACCTAAGTAATGTATAAGTTCGATTGGTGGTTTCAAATTACCATAACTATCAAAGTATTCAATATATTCATTACATTTTATGTAGGCTACCCAATGTGTACCAAGATTTTTAGAACTATCTAAATTAATGATTCCACACTCTTTCAAAAATGGATATTTCGGTAACTTATCTCTCATATATACTCCACGAAAATATGGTATTCTTGAAGCAAACTTCATGATATCTATATTGGTAAGAGCATGGTTAGGTAGCCGACGATTCAGTTTTTTGCATTGAACTTATCAAGAAACAAACCTAATCCATTTTTATATCGATCCAATGTTAGTCCTTTGCCTATATTAACACCCTCTGATTGCTTATTGTGTCGTTCCAATTCTTTTATACGTTTTTTGGCAAGTTTGTATTCATTTATTGTCTTGAAGATTCCAGAAATTCCTCCAGCTAAACTACCAGCTGCGGATAAACCAGCGAATATAGGGATCAAAGGCAAAACACCACCTGATTTAGGTATCGGTATGATACGTGGCAGTTTCATACAGGAATCTGGGCTTAGCTCTTTGGCTACATGATAAGCCAGCTCTATTAATTTTTTCTTACATTGTGGTTTATTCTTTTTAAGAATTCTTTTTGTGTGAGACACTAGTTTCTTAAAATCTTTTTTAAGTCCAGCTCCAGAAGTAACTTTTGTTAACATAACTTTGTTTACCAAATTCGCTGCAATTTTTTCTCCTCTATTTGAATTAGAAGCTACAGATCTTGTTCTCGCCATTTTCATAAGAATTAAATCTGCTTTATGACGATCTTCTAAGCTGCGTGATTTGTTGTATGCAATATCGTGAGCCTTACAATACTCATCCAATTGATTGATTCCCTTATCTCCTCGAGCAAGTCTTTCAGACAATCTTGTTCCTGGTCCGCAATAATTATATCCCGGTAAATGCAGCTCAAACGGTAAATTATTAATTAAAGTGTTCACAAGTCCTCCTCCTCTCATTTATAAACGATGAGTGATAACACAATACAATGTTTGTTCTTTATAATGTTTTATAATGCATTAATTTTATGAATCCATGTATTTTCATTTGATGGTAAACCTAACCACTTGACAAACACTTTATCTCCTTTACGTTTTAAAACTTTTTCAACCAAATAAATGTCCGGATGTCGTGTTTTTTGCAGCTCTTGAGCATAAAATGATCCTAATATAGGTTGTTTTTTTGAATCTTCTAATAAGTAAGTGGTTGGACATGTTTTCTTTATTGTCTGAATCTGAAATAACTCAGTAGACCAGTTTGGTGTATATCCTTTTTCAAAACAACCTTTATGTTTACTTATACGAACAAAGTCTCCTTTTTCAAATTTTATCTTTGTTTTTTTATTAATTGCATTCATTTTATCATACCTTTTCAACAACATTAATTTATTTGTAGCATCAACATCATTGGGTGCCATTCCAATAGTTCTATGCTTTTTATGATTATATATTTCAATTGCATCATCAAGTGTTCTATCAACCCATCGATAGCTACCTTTATAGTTAAATTCTTTATACAGATAACTTTTGATTGTTCTGATGAAACGTTCAACGATTGAAGCCTTTTTTGTTGAGAATGTGGAATAATGGTTTATTGAATACTGTCTACAAATTTCTTTGAATTTATCATTATAAAATTCTGTGCCTAAATCTGTCTGCAGATTTTTGGGGCATCGGTTTTGAGTATTTAATATTTTACTGAAGGCATTGGATACAGAATTTTTGTTTTTATTTTTTAAGGGTACGGCCCATGCATATTTTGAAAAGGTATCAATAACAACTAATATATAATTGTACTTCTTATTAAAAGATGATATATTTTGCATGTCTATTAAATCTGCTTGCCATAAATCATCAATATCTTTCTGTATCACATGCCTCCGTGGAAAGTTTTTCATAGCATTTTTATGTATTTCATTTATGATTTGTCTTTTTAATGCACTCATTATTAAACAAGTTAAACCATTCTTACAAAGAAAAACTGTTAACTAAATTAAATATTAATGTTTAGGCTTTTTATTATTTTACCATCCCAATTTCTTGTAACTCTTCAATAATGGATATTATTTCATTGTCTAAACTAGTATTGCCAGCTGTTTTAGATGCGATTAAAAGTTTGAGCCTCTCAACCAACTCATTAGGATCATCCCAATAGACTAGTTCAGTATTCTTGCAATACTTTTTTAGTGTTGGTAAACCAGCTCCTCGCTGCATTTTATCATTTTCACTCTCTTGATCATGCATGCTAGATGATTCAATTAATGGCTTGATTATTTTACGATACTTAATTCCCTTATCACCCTTGATTTGTGCTGATGAAAGGTAATCTCTTTTGTGAACATTTGTTAATTCAATAATATTTTTGTAAATAACCTTATCATGATTACTGATAATGTTTAAATTTGGTCTTTTACATAACAATAATTCTTTCAAACCAGGAGTCAACTCGTATCTTTTATCATCGATGCTAATGACATAACATTTATCATCTGAGTTATCTTGAGATGTAAAAATTTTGACATCTTTATTTCCTATCATCAACCTGTTATTTACATTACGTACACCAAAAGGAATATTCATATCATCGTATATTTCAAGAATTTCTTCCTTGCTTAGTGATCTATCTTCAGTACTAGATTTCTCATCTTCTTTTCTTGCATCATAATCATCATAATCATCATCATTATCATTAGTACTATCATAATCTGAATAAAAATGTTCAGATGTATTCAGTTTGCTGTCTAAACCAGACTTTTCCATTTGACTAACACTATCACAAAAATGTTTTGTGGGTTCAATCTTTTGGAAAATAGTTAGATCTTTATAGCTTGCATGAGGTATTGGTGTTTTTGCTGCTAGCAATGTATTAAGAGGGCCAGCAACTGGTTTGAAAAAATAATTCAGATGGTTTTTTGCATTAAATTCATCATCTTTGATTTGTTTCACTTTAAATTTGATTGCGTTTACAGATTTTATTAATTGTTTTTTTATATTTTTCTCCATTGTACCTCGTATACAATGACAAGAATAAAAATGATCTAAAGTATTAATGCATTAACATTATATAGATATTTATTCTAATGTAATAAAATCATGTAATGACTGTCTATATCTTCCTTTGTTTAATTCATGATCTTTGCTTATAGTCACAAAATTGTAAGGAACTTTCCAAATTTTAAAACAAATGTCCTTGAATCGGTCCCATTCCATATCAGAACCAACATGTTCATTGTAAATATGTTTCAAATTTTTATAATCTTGCTTGTAAATAATCAGAAAATTTGTGTTATCACGTAAAAGCTGCTTTGGAACTTTAGTGTAAGTTTGAGATAAATAAAAACAATCAATATTTTTATGTCTCCCCATAGTAAAGTAGTTACGTATGTTTATTTGCTTTTCACTAACGACATCATCAAAAATAATTATCGAGTTAGGTAGAGCATCATTAGGATGAATAACATCTTCATTGCAGTCAAAAATAAACAATTTCACTTCCGGTACTCTCTGCAATACATCCTTTAAGAAACAATACTTTGACTGAAAACTTGTATTTGAGTATAAATACACATTTTTGTATTTCAAACCATTTTTATGTACAAGCAAACTGATCATAACATTAGTCTTGCCACAGTTAGAGGGTCCACATATTATGCATCTTATATTGTTAGGTAACAATATACTATGTTTTATTTTGGAATTATTTTCTTTTATAGCTATTTGCTCCACTTCTAAAGATACCGGTTGCCTAATAACGTTCATGCTGCAGTGTCTCGAAAAACAAATGCTTTTGTTTTTATAATTACCTTACCTATATATTATTATGAATAGGTTTGGTACCATAGAGCTTTTTTTTTTGTCTATACCTTCTTTACACTGGATAAGGTGCATAAGACTTGAAAATAAAAAATTAATGACGTTTGCCCTTAAATAAAAACCATACAATACTGTTCACATTTTATTTATTAATAATACTATTTAATGTTATGTGCACATTCAAATATTAAATACTAATATGACAAAAATAATTTCAGTAATACAAATTACAATTCATCGATTTCATATTTCTACAATTTTTACAAATATAATCGGATTATAATATAAAAGGTATTCCAATTTATGTTGAAAGCATCTTCCAATCTTTTGATGCACTAGATAATACTATAATGACCCCACGGCAAAGTTTCAATCTGATTCGCAAGGATTTGTCTTTTATCATCATTTCTATTTAGAACTAGCTTATTTAACTGCTGTGAATACAATTTATGTTTAATTGATTTAATCAGATTCATCTTACATGTTAAGTTTTCATCGTTGTATAATGTTTGCGCATATTGAGACAAATTTAATCTTGATGTAACAGATTTAGATACTCCTTTAGCTTTTACTAGTTTCGTTTTAATGGATCTAATACAATATAGCTTGGCTCGTAAGCCAATAAACTCGGTAATTACATCACCACCAAGTTCATCTTTAAATAAACCAGGTATTTTAGCATTAACAGAAGGCATCGCATAAGGATTATCTTTTATAAAATTACTTGTATCGTACATGGCAATATCATTTTTCATATCTGAATAAAAATCATCAGTGTGCACTAAATAGAGCAAACTATCAGTATCCGTATAACATAGTTTTATTTTATCACCGTACTTTTTTTGCGTAAAGTCATAATGAAATTTATACAAATGCTGTTTAGCATATTCCAATACAGTAAAACCGATGTATATCGGTCTATCAAGAACAATTTTTTCATGACTAAGCTGTATGGCTACAAAATTTTCATTAAAAATAGATATACTTTTCAAATTTGGTTTTGTTATTAATTTTTCAGCACCAACACGTTTATTAGTTTTGTTTCCAGCATCATTCCAACATGTTATCAATTTAACATCTACTTGTTTTCGTCTGTTTTCAATAGTCTTTCCAAATATCGCATTATTTAAAAGCTTGAAAAAATCTTTTTGGAATGCTGATGTAGACTTTTGACGTAAACAAGTATTCAAGTCAATATAAGTTTTTAAAAAATTTTCTTGTCTGAAACTCAGTACTCGATGTATTTTCAACAACACGAGACCATTTTTCAAGCATTCTTTCAAATGAACATAATGTATGACGTAATTATATTTGTTATACAAATTTGCAATCAGTTTTGGGTTTTTCCCTCCAGGAGGAATCATTTTTTGTGGAGCAAATGGTAAATCACTATGTGAATCATGCAAGTGTTTAGGGTATTCTAAGTCAACTTCTAAAATATAGCCGTAGCAAGCATCATCTGATATGCATAATACATCAAAACTTTTCATTTCTTCCTGAGTCATAAATTTAAAGTCAGAAATTGGTATTTTTCTTGTCATTGCATGACCATACAGATTATTGCAATCAAGATATATCAAATAACTCAATGGTTTTGAGTCGTCGAAGGATGGTACGTATTTATTATTGGCTTTAGCATGTCGCATTGAACACTGTGCCAAGCCTCCCCGTATACCCATTTCCAGTAATTGATATATTTCTAAATCATTAATCAATTCAAGTTCTACACCAGTGTACAGCAACATCGCATCCCAACTTAAACTTGGTGATGTTATATAGTACGCAGGATCAAGATGATAATATTTCAAACATAATAATCGAAAATTTTCAAAAATATCACATAATAACAATACATCACACTTAACATACAAGTCAGTATATTCTCCAAGTGAGTGTATATCAAAACATTGCCAAACAGTTTTTGCACGAACGTATTCCTCATTGGAAATATGCCTCAATTTCAAACTACTGTAAAAAAATTCTTGAGGTGGAATCTGTGATTCGTCATACTTTGACCAAGAATCCATGTATTCGTAAGGATATATACCTTTTTGTCGTAATAAATTACATTTAAGCTCATCATTAAACTCAGATTTCAAATGTACAAAATCTTTATCGGATAAGTTTTTACTCAAAGAATCTAAATTTGTACTTAAAAATTGGTATGAGTCAATAAATTTTATTTGAATTGCTTGTGGACACTCATTTGTTTTAATAAATTTAGTAAAAGATAAGTATTTTTCTTTAGTTTTTGGTATAACTTTAATTTCCCCTTCATATTTCACCAATTCAGTTATGAAAATATGTGAATCATAACCAGATAGATTATGAAACACGACAGGTACGAAAGGACATACTCTATGCATCAAATTACAGTGAGAGTGAGCCGGTCCTCTATACTCGCCGGTAACATGATCATGGTCACGAACTTTGTCATTAAATAGCGGCTGGTTACAAATGTAACATGTCTTAGCGAAAAAAAATTCGATTTCTTGTTCTTCAGTTAATAAATTCATGCATTTTTTGTTGCTCAAAATTGCATTTATGGTATTAACTTCTGTGATTAGACTTTCAATAAATACTTGAACACAATCTCTACCTCGGTAAGTTACAAGTCTGTTCAAAGTCTTATCATAAGAACAGCATATGTAATATGCAAAGCATGATGGTTCATGGATTTTATTAGTTTCAGTATTTTTGGTTTTCATTTCATTACAATTCATTAACAGACATTCAAAATCAGCATAAATGACAAAATTAATTTTTTGTTGTCTCTCATAATGCTTGAACTTTAAGTAACTGTTTTTTTCAGGCAATACAGTTAAAACATTAGAACAATGATGGGAATTAAGTTTACATTCATTTATAAAAAATTGTAAACAGGTATCACATAAGAAAATTTTATCTTTATGCAATGACACCTGTCTACGAACCAAGCGTGCTAAATCTTTTATTAAACAATAGTGAGCCACACCATTTTTTTCAAAATATAATAAATTAAAATGGTTTGGCTTTTTAGACAGTGTTTTATAAAGAGGACCATTTACAATGTGTTTATTATCCAAACCATAAATATTGACACTTATATTACTATTAATCTTTTCAAACATCAATATATCTTTGTTAGAAGGTGGCATAGATAACCCTTCTGTTTTTAGAACTGTCGTGTAGTGTGGGTATGAGGAAATCCTGCATACATTATTTTTAGCTGGAAACATACCCGCTACAATACTCCATACAAAACAGTTATTATCAGAGTTTTTCAAATTTATGCAACTCTTAGTATTCTTTATCTTAGGAGGTAATTCAAGATATGTACCACCTCTCAGAGGTGAATATTTATTTATATTGATTTCCAAGTGGCTTATCGCAAGAAAAGACCACCCAGACTCACACTGTGAAAACTCTGTTA